>CM056996.1:218947142-219244376 GCA_029891345.1 Dryococelus australis | reverse complement strand
AAAAACAAAAAAATACGGAAAAATTGTTTATGAAATTTTGGTTACTAGTGTTAACTTGTCACTATCAATTTCCCTTTTAACCCTAAAAATTTCCCATTATCTATCAGATATTCTCTTTTTCCCGTAAATTGTACCTTTTTTCTTATAGAATTCGAAAATAATCCCAAAAAAATGTATAAAATATATAAAACATTTTTTTTAATTATAAAATTTTATATATAAAAAATTTTTTAATATTTATTTTAAAAATTTTATATTTACGGAGTTACCCCTCACCTATAATCATTCCGCCATCTTGTAAGGTGCAACCGTCAGCCAATTAAATCGGTGCATTCCACCATGTTGGTTTTTTAGTTGGTAATTTGTTTGTACATTACTCGAGATCGTTTATTACCTTCGTTAGACCGCCATCTTGATTTTTCAACTGTTATTTGTTTTACATTGTGGGAGGCACCATCTTCGTTTTTCCGTCTGTAATTGTATATACAATGCTGGATGCCGCCATCTTGATTTTTGCGTCTGTCTTTTGTTTTACATTGCTGGAGACTGTCCTCTGATTTATTTGCTTGTCATTTATTTAAGACAGCTGGAGGCCACCATCTTAGTTTTTTCGTTTGTCAATTGGTTATACATTTCTGGAGTTAGCCTCTCACGTTCGTTCGACTGGCATTTCCGAGCTCATATATTTTCATTACCTAGGTGGCGGTAGTGTATCAATTCACCCACTAGGTGGCAGCCATATTTGTTTATGATTTTTAATGTATAGGCGGTGCTGTCGGCACATAATATATTATATTGTAGTAATAATGTTAGAAGCATGCTGTTCATCACATCATTTGATGTAGTCTTCTGTCTTCAGTTTACTAAAGGTTGAAGATATATCTATACAATGCACATGTCATACTCACGTTTATGAATGTCAGTCAAATAGCTGCGTTTAAGAAGAAGTTCTTTTGGGTCTTCGGTAAATATGTCGTCTATATTGTCGGCGTATTTTTCCTTCTTCGCATCCCTTGTCGAAGGAAATTCGGTGAAATGTGTGGGAACATGGAGGGAATCATCATTTTCAACATTATCACTGTCGTCATAGTCATTATGATCAATGCTGTTTTCGTGATGGTATTCACTTCCTGTTTCATCTTCAATATCATATTTACATATTCTTTGTAACATGAGTTGTATACTTATCAGTATTTAGAGCCGACGACCGTTTATTTTGAAGTCCGTTGACTACACGCGAACATCTTGCAAGTGTACATTCTGGGCAAACCGACTCTACTGCACTCATTCCAACTTTAGTATTATCAAGTAGCAACACTGTTGTCCATGTAATTTTCCAGAAGTGGGTGAACATACATAATAAGGGGCAAGCTCTACAGTAGACCGTACAATCATTGGCTTGCATCATATTCATGAAAATAACAGATCTCCTTTACCAGTAGTGCCACTTTGCCTAGCTATTATTTATGTTAGTATATATATATAATTACTAACATATTTCATCGGTGAGATTTAAACAGTTTTATGCCTCTGTTTAAATATGCATTATATATAGTTCCCTGATTACATTATCTTGCTGGTTTATCTCTAACAGTTTCTTTTAGACAAGTTCTTCGCACAGCTCTAAATTATGGTCACATTAAAACAGACAAAGGATTCCCGTCAGACAGACCCTTCACAAGACCGACCCATTTTGCTCCACAAATGATCCATTTACCTATCGACCCATAAATGACCCATTCACCGATTGACTCATAAATATGACATAATGACTAAAATGACCCATAATTACCCATTAATCACACAATGTCGTAAAATTTCCCTTAATAACCCAAAAATGACCCGTGATTGCAGTGATAAATGCGGTGCTAAGTGCGGTGTTAAGTGTGGTGCATGTCCGTGGGTTGCAAGTTGAAATAATTCTCTTTATTGAAAAAAAAATGTGACCGTGTTTGCCAACACACACAGGTCGAGGTCTGTGTCTCAACTGCTTCCTGAATGTAGGTGTTTTAAGTTTCAAAACAGCCGAGAGCCCCCCAATGATGTCAAAAAAAGGGTGTTGGGTTGGTTCCAGTGAAAAGATTTGAAATATTCGGTGTCTTCAGCTAAAATATAAAAATTGTAACATTTGCATGGTTTTTCCCCCAATATCACAATATTTAATTTTATATAAAGATATAATTTTTCAATTTCCCACTTATTATGTTTGGAATGAAAACAGTTATTTCGCCAATTATTTACATGATATATAAAATATGATTTTGCCAAAATTTACCTGATATATAAAAAATGGCTTTACTAATTATTTACATAATACTAAACATATATAAAAAATGGCAGCAACCCCCCTCCCCACTTTTAAAATGTTGAAGGAACAGTAGTTTCTGCCCAAGTGAACACCCTGTGCTGTATCCCCGAACGTGAGCGAGACACCTGTATAATATTTTATTTAAAATCATCGAAAACAATACAAAAATATCTTCACTCCGTCGATATCCGAAGTCCTAGAAGGGCACCCTGGTGGTGCGTGATCGGCTGGCTGGCGTCACGTGGTCAAGGTGTCTTACAAGGGAGGGGAAGGCAGCCCCAAGTTTTCACGGGCGGCATTGGCCCCGCGGCGCCCACACTTGCAGACCAGCAGGCCTGCCCAGTGGGCTTTATGTATACCTATATACATTTAAAAATTTATGACTTTACATATCCGTACATTTTACTTATGTACTCATTTAACTTTTGAATAAAGTATACTCGCTTACAAAGAGTTAATACGCTCTCTTTTAAATTTCCCTTTAAAACTAATATATATAATATATATATTTATAAGATATTAATAGTTCTCTTTTTCTACTAATTCTGGATGGAGCAGTTTCAGTTGGCAATATGTAGATATCTACTGATACCTATTTAGATAGTAGGGCTTTCAATAGTGCTCAGTTTACCATGAACAGTCTAGCAGAGTTTCGATGCAGTTTTCCTGACGGGTATCCAAGAGCTAGTTGTGTGTTTTTGTTGGGCAGGAAGTGGTGGTTACCGAGGGTTAAGTAATGTTCCAACCGCGAGTTCGCCATCAGCAAAAGGAGGAATCTGAGGAACTGTAAGCTCCACATCAATATCATCATCAGTACTTCGGAAAGCGAACACCCATCTCAGGCGCCGCAGGTGGGTTTTGCTAAATCATATAGGAAACTCCTGGAGCGTGCACAGCGGGGAATAAAAAAAAAAACGAAAAGGAAACGATCGAGAAAGGAAGCGAACGTGCTCAGAACCCATTACTCTGATAGGAGCTCACGGCTTCCGCACAGGACTGCGCAGGGAGGGTGGGTATAGCGAATTAAGAACAAGAACCAAGTTTCACAACAAGACGAGAACTTCATATCTGCTTGGACTCCGCGCGCGTAACGACTCCAAGAGAAAAATAGGAGAAGAAAAGGCAATTTCGAAAGCGACGGATGAGAAATTAACTTGTAATAGCCGCAATGCTCGATTTTCTTCCAAACTTCTTTATATGTGCCCTAAACCTAAGTTTTTTTTAAACTACGGTGCAATGAATTTTGCGACGTGTCTAGAGGCAATATATTACTTTCTTAAATGTATTTATAATAGAGATATAATATCATGATTTCTTTAAATTTATTTTATTTTTGACTAAATATGTTGTAAACGTCGTCTCAATTCACCTCAAGTTTTCTATTTTTCATTATTTCGTTTACCGACGTACGTTTCCTTAATAAAATCCTTACTCAACCCAAGTTAAACAAGTATATATAAAATTGAAATTATTATGTAATAACAGCAATATAGATATCACCCTTCATCTATACGGTTAGACAAATTTTAATGGTAATAATCCAAATGCAACTATTTGGCTGCCGTGTTAATTCGATGTGTCTTGTCATATAGTATGAAGTCGGATAAACAATAGATTTCATATTTGATGATCAAGACAAACCGTGAAAATAATAGCACTAAACAATAATGTATTGATATTAAATTTATCACAGAAATAAAACATATATATTTAATTCACTCATTTGGAAACTACGGGGAAAGTCTCCATCGTGGTATGTGAGTTATCAATTTACTATTATATTTAACTTATACTATCTTCCCAAGGAGCAATTCTTTGGTAATCACCTCCCAATGAAAAGTGACATATCCACACACATATTCGAATCTTGCTCTGCTACATGCTACATGGGATTCTCGAATTTGTTACAACATTTTGAATAGTCTGGGTTGTACTTTTATAATTCGTAGTTATATAACACAATCATACACTTACGAAAGTAATTACATAGATTTCATTTAAATGTATTTCACTTGCTGAGTTCTTCTTAGTGTTATCAGAGCATCAACAACTTTGATTTCGAATTCTGCATTCTCTGATATGAAGTAATTTACGCCAAGGACTAGACACAGAAAGGATGGGTACACTCGTCAGGATCTCCTGATAATTGCGAAGACAGAAAGATTTGAAAACAAACGATAGTCCTCACAAACTCCTGCTTAAATTTCGGAATGTGTTCGAAATTTCACATACATTAAAATTCTGGTTAACACTACTCTATATTTGAAATAATTGTGGCAGTAGTTCTTCGAAAAATTAGTTATTAAATCAGTCAATTATGTATGATAAAATGTATTTTGTTTTTAGTTGTGCAGAATTCAACGATATTGCATATTAACAGCAATCACTTCAGCTTCATCGGACCGCACACTAACACTTTTATAATTTATTATGACTTCTGAACAGCCATGGATAAAATAACGAAACAACATGTATTACGATGCTGCAAACATGCAAGTTCGTGTGTTTTAGCTATCGGTGTAACCTTTATACTCTTCTAGGGCCGAATTGGTCTATACATACATTAAATACACTAGGTTTTAAAAATGTAAAATAAAGAATATAAATTTCGAGTTGCGAAACGTGAGATATTTGAAGGAGCTTATTTTTAAGCTGTGTTACATACGAGAACACGAAAAATACTCGTATTCACTTCAGGAACATACAAATGTAAAATGTAGCCACTGTTAATATTTTCCTGTTAGTTTGTAAATTAACTTTTTGTGTTAAATATATATATATAGTTTTCTGCCGTGTGGAGGTTTAAAAATAATGTGCTTACTAATCTTGTACCATGAAGACGTCGACTGCAGTTTTTACCAGAACAGCACTGAATTATATAGGTCTATCAGCGTTTAGAATACGACCAATCAGCAAAAGCCTACAAACTACGTTCTGAAAGTCTTGACATATTTCACACATATGTTTAATAGTATGTTTCTGAACATATTTTTCTAATTGTTGCCATGTATAAAATGTTTACAAAAAGGCTAGGTGATAGATATTTCGCCTCTAAGTTCCCAATTATTTTTATATTCCAGGTAACGTAAAATTTAAGTAGAATCTAAGACAGAATAACTTGATACTTAATATAAAAGCGAATCACATAACTTGGTTATTTCCCCTTCTTAAAAATGGTTAATTTATTTTACGTATGGCACGATACCGTTATCTACTGATGCTGAAAATATGTTTGAAAATATTCTGTTAAAGCCAATTATGAACGTTAAGAGAGACACGTATAATACAACCTTACTGCCAGTATAACAATTATCAGAATGTTTCAAACGTCACAACGGTGCGAAACACGAAGCGACTCCACAGAGCACGACATAATTAGGGGTTAAAGGTTACTCCGGCACAGTGGCAGCGGATGGGGAAGTTGCAAGACGTTCGTTAGCGCAGTTGTATTCGAAGAACTCACCCTCCTCGGCGATGCGTGTTGTAATGCGGCACACAGCGACAAGATGCACGAAGAAGCAAGACTGTCGACTCCGCGGTAGAAGAAGTCGCAAATGATCGCTATTCACTAGATCCGCTGTACTCCGCTAATTGCTCACTTCTTTGTTCTCAGTGTCGAGGCCCATGGACAAGCGGGACTCAACTAAGAACTTGGAACCCATATGAATTTATCTCTCACGCGATGTTCATACAAAATTAACAATTAAACCCCCACTTAATATGTGCCTTCATGTGCTGCAAATAAGGCTTTTTTTGTGCGTGCTACACTTAAGCCGGCATAGCACTTGTTTAATTATCACAGCCAATGAGCTGTTGACTTTGTTTTCCGCTACGGTCACACGAACCCTAAGAAGCCCGGAAAAGTAACACGGTTTACGTGTCAATTACACAAAGCGAATGACATTTGAGCCTGGGAGTGTACATTTCCGGCGAAGAAAAACTTTCCTCTCTTTTATGTACACAGTTTTGTAAACTGATTCTGAGAAAGTTATTACATTATTTTTATCATAATTTTTAAATCGCGATAAACTGTTGATTTTTCTTTTAAGTAAAATTACTACCGTTTGAGATAATTTGCTGGCACATAATAGTCTTAAAATCTGTATCAAATCTGTTAGTTGGATGCTATTCAAGATTCGTTAACGAAGATTTATTGGGCTCACGGGAGTCCTACAATTCATATCATAGAGTGGCTTACAAATTTAACGAAAATGAACTTATAAATCAAAGAGCGACACATGTACATGGCTTAGCTGGGATTCAAACCCAAATGTTTTAGTACGTATATAAGTGCTCTGAGACCTCGCCTATGGAGATCTTTCGTTCAGAAACTAAATAATTTCAATTAAAGTATTTTTAATGGATTCCTCTAGAATTTCAGTTTGCAAAACCGAGTATAAGTATTAATGCAGCGTGTAGCTGTACAACATAAATCACACACCGCTGTACGTTTGTAAAGAAAATAATAAGGCATTAAAGAGGACAAAAGTTTAAACTTATTTTCAATGGTAAAATATTATTTTTAATTTATGTTGAAATATCACTTAATTAAAATATTACAATAATTTTAAAGGCGGAACAGCAAGATTCTATACAAATTTTATTTAAAGAACATGTGCAATATCTGCTGAACCTTCCGCTGACATCAAATTGTTGCAAGAAAATGTTTGGTGTTCGAACACATATCTCACTAACTTACGTCTGGTGGAAGGAATACTGCTTTCTTAGAACATATTTGTAATAAAAAATAATTTATCACGTGTTTGTTTCCTAAACTAAATTTTTTTAAAGATATTACGCTCCAAATGTGTAAAGAAAGCGCGTACTTTAGTAGTATAAATTACAGCCGAATTTATTATGATTACATGCTGCAAATGTAGTAGTTTTACTGTGCGCGATAATGTGTAACGTCACAAAAAGAAGACATCTTAATATAAATTTTATAAATAATTTTTTTACTCTCAGAAAGCACAATAAATAGTTTTATCATTAACCTGCTCTTTAAGGATGGCGCTTTTAAAAGCTCACTTAAACTCTCGGTGGGCAACGAAATTCTATCGAGAAAGGATCACTGGCTAAAGACAGGTGACTTGAAGACTTCTAATTACTAAAATTCTAAGTCACGAGAAGCTTTAGTCCCGAAGTAAACTAATTTCAATTGAAAAACCGCAAAAAAAGGCGATCGCCACGAATATGGTAGAGCAGCGACATCAACAACAAGACTAATGCACACAGAGCAGTTGAGTTCAGATGAGAGATTTGGGCGGCTCTTAACAACGAGGTGTTGTTAGCCGATGTGGGTCAACTGAGGCGAGAATGTAGCAGCCCTGGAATACAAGAGATGGGGAAACGGGATATATCAGAGGAAAACCCGCCGACCAGCAGTATTATCCGGCACGATTCCCACTCGCGAAAATCCGGGAGTGACCGACCTGGCTGGAGATTGAACGCGGTTCGAGGGAGGCGAGAATTCTAACCGCTCAATACGGGGCACCGAGAAACGGAAGTTATGCATTTAAACACACAGTCGCGAAGGTTTCCGCAATCGAGAATAGACAACGCAATACCTGGAATTGGGAGACTTTCCACCGAGAGCGTGGCCCCTAGATGCCTTAGTTGGCGCAAACTCTAATATAATATGTTAAGTGTTCCTAACGCGGAACTAAGTAGATTTGTGAGACATAATATCGGCGTATCGCTATAATATATTCGAGTATGAAGAACATTTTATATTATTTAGGTACATTTACACGTATCTAGGCTATTGCGGATTGTGAATCCATAAATCATCATAGCTGTTTTATAACTAGTGAAGTTTACTTATTAATTTTTTAAATAATTGATGTTACATTGGAATATCTCAGAAACCAAAGATTATTTCATTATTTTGCTGGCAGTGAAATGAAAAGTGTATTCCAAGGCAATGGCACGTGGGATAGGAGCTGAGAAGCACATATAAGCAACATTTCTTCGTTGCCAGATAACATTTTATTTAGGCAGAATACTTTTTTTATGTTACATTATTTCTTGTTATTTTGATTCAAAATCCCATTTAAAAACATCTTTTCCTCGACAATGCAAAAAAGAATCCAAACGAATATTTCTTAGTTAAACCCGAAGAGTCCTTTTTTAGTTAACAAAATTTCAATGGACTGTTCGCACTTTTAGTTAACAGGTAAATTGAAAATGTATCTTTCCTATCATTTCTGCAGGACCAGGAATTCACAACTAGGGTTCGCCGGAAGCTACATCTGCACAGCTACAATTGATCAGCTATCAAGACATATCATTCGCGGACACGCCGAGAACCGCCCCACGGTGGTAAATCCGATGTATTAACTATACATAATCAAGGCTGTATTCCAGAAGGAAAGTAAAAAAGTAGAAGTGTGCTGGTTACATATTGTATCACGAACAAAGAAATAAGACGAAGTCAGCTCCAAAGAAGTAACTTGAAAAGGACTCTCCAATAATAAATCTTGGATGCTATAGAAATATGAACACAGAATTATAATTACACCTTTTACTTTAAACTGTTTTCGTGCCTAAAAAATGTTATCTTTATTTGCAAAAATTTTTATTCTTTGTATAAAACATTACTAGAGTATTTATAGAATTTTTAGACTGTAATTATTTCACACAAAAGAGTGACATTTCTTTGCAGAATTTAATTTCTGAATTTTTCCTCAGAGCACTCCAGTGAGACACATAGGCACTAAACTGCGACGAGAGTCGTAGTTCATCCCAAAAATGTTACAACTAATTTGCTAATTATTTTATATAACAAAAAAAATCCTAAACAAAATGTGAATACAGTAAGTAAGGGATTTATTAGTGTTGAAATACTGTTGGAGTAAAAATACTAGATAGAATAAGGTGAACCAATAATCGGGACTTTGCTGCAACAAAATTACATGACTAAAAATTCTCAGGGAGGGACAAAACTTAAAATCCCTCTTTAACTCTTCCAGGCAAAGTACAAAACTGTATATATATATATATATATATATATATATATATATATATATATATTATATATATATATATATATATATATATATAAATGCCGGAAAAACGGCACAAATTTATTCAGTCTTTCAATCTCTCTCGCCATATTTCCATCAATCTCATAATCTTTCCCATAATGTTCCAATTTACCATCGAAATTTTTTCAAATCTTTCAATCAAGCATCAATCTGTAATCAGTTCAGGGAAGTTCCTTTTTTCTATCTATACATAAAGATAAAGCTTTATTCTCCAACTGTATCCACACATATGTATTTAACAATTTATTAATGTTTCGTATAGAGTTATCTTCTATGCATTTATTTATTGTTTAACTATTTAATTTATATTCTGTATATACATCTCTACTTCAGTAAACAAGCGCTCATAGAATCACTTTCAACTATTGAAGGATGAAATGATACAGCACTAAAATATTACAACACAATTATTTTTATTCAATATGTAATTACAATTTCAGAAGAAATCATTGCATCACATCTTGCTATATAAACCCTCCCCTTCTGTTCGCTCATGAGAGAAGACAACTTAATGTGCGAGAGATCCTCGTGTTTTTGCAGACCAAAGAAATGTGTGAGTTTATCAACAAGTTCATTTGGGTTTTAGGGAAATAGATAGCCAGTATTCTGAGCTTCTTCTGCTTTCTTCATTTCGCAGGTTGCTGAAAATGTAGTCACGGGGTGAGCTAGTGCGTCGAGAAATTCACCATATTCTTCACCTGACTTCATGTTTATTTTCATCATTGGTGTCTTCATGATCGTCTTAACCTCCTATTTAGACTCCAATATCAAGTTTACATTTGTTTGTAGGAGTCGCACAGTCGTAATTAGTATTTAAAGCCGATAACTGATTATTCTGAAGTTCGTCAACTTCATGTGAACATCTTGTAAGTGTGCATTCCACACATACTGAATCTACCAAACCTCGTAGGTCTCTCATTCCTTCCTTAGCTTTAAATCTCTCCTCAGAATCATCTGTGGAATTTGCATTAATTGATGCAGCAGGGAGTATAGACGACATCACTTGCTGGTTCTCAAAACATGAATTCTTATAGTTCATGATGTGGTTCCTCAAAATACAACCTTTCATAAACTGCATGTGATAATTGCTGTAATGCTTCATCGCTGAAAAGGACGGTCCTTAAGGGCAGTTCTTTCAAGTCACCGATTATGACAACTTTAGTTGAAGAATTGTTCACAGTAGCATAGCAATGCTGTTTTACAATTAATTTCCAGTAGTGGGAGACTGTACATCCATAGAGATAAGATCTACACTAGACTTTGTACAATCTTTGGCTTGCATCACCACCATGAAAAATCCTAAGTCCTTTCCAAAGTTGGAAGTATGTGTATCACTTGGCCTAGCTATTTCTTTAAGTATATAAAATGTGTTGGTAAATGTATATATATATATATATATATACATTTACTAACACATTCGTGCAGAGATTTTAGCATTTCTATGGATCTATTCAACCAGATGTTTTATCTAGTTCATTGATGACTTTACCATGCAGTTAGTTGTTGGGCAGTTTCTCCCAGACAAGTTTTTCGCTCAGCTGGAAATCATGGTCATTCTTGAAGCAGACCACTGACTCCTTCCAGACTGACCCTTTACTATCGGTACCACATCAGTACAACAATCACCACTACAATCTGGATCAAAATCAAAACCATGTACCACAATCAGCATCGCAATTAATACAACAATCTGCATCACAAATAACACTGTGCTTAGCACCCCAATGTGTGCCGCACTTGTCAGGTCATTTATAATCTCACTAAGCACGACACACGCCATAAATATCCTATAATTACCTATAATGACCTAATATGGGTAATTTATAGGTTATTTGTGCTGTCTGTCGTACTAAGTACAGTGCTAATATCGGTGCTAAGGGCGGCGCTGATAGCAGTGCAAAGTGCGGTGCTGAATGTGGTGCTAATAATGGCGCTGACTGTGGTGCTTATTCTGGTGTTGATTGCAGTGCTGATTCTAGTGTGTGGTGCTGATTATGGTGGTGTTTGTTTGTTGATTGTGGTGCTTAATGTGATGCTGATTGTGGTGCTGATTATGATGCTCATTGGGAAGGGTCGGTCTGGCAGGAGACAGTTGTCTGCTTTAAGTGTGATCATGAAACAAACTGAGAGAAAATCTTCCTGGAAGAGACTGCCGAAGTTATAATTGAATGGTAATGTGATCAAGGAACTAGTCAAAGTCTCTGGTTGAATGGAGAAATAAAAATGCTTTAATCTCACTTCTGAAATGTGTTAGTAAGTATATATACAAAAAGCCAAAGCTAGGAGAATTAGATACACATGTTGTCATTGTGGAAAGGACTTAGGGTTTTTTCATGAAGAGGATGCAAGACAATGATTGTACGAATTCTGCTTTAGAGCTTACCTCTTTAGATGTACCTTCTCCCACTGCTGTACAATTTAATGTAAAACATTGTTGCCATGCTACTGTAGAAAGATCTTCAGCTAAAGCTGGCATGCTCGGTGACATGAAATATCCGCCTGTGCAAAGATTCCTTTCTTCGCCATGAAGAATTACAATTGACACATTCAGTTTATGTAAGGTGATATATTGAGGAATCACACCATGAACTCTATGTATTCTTCTTTTGAGAACCAGCAAGTGATGTAGTCCAAACCTCCTGCTGCATCAATGACTACTGATTCTACAGACGATTATGATGAGAGAGTTAATGCTAATGACAGATGAGAGACCTACGAGGTTTGGTATATTCAGTATGTATGGAATGTACACTAGAAAGATGTTCGCGTGAAGTCGACGAACTTCAGGATAAACAGTTGTCGGCTCTCAATACTGATGTTGACTGCGACTCCTACAAAGAAAAGTAACCTTGATATTGAGGATGAGATAGGAGGTGGAGACGATCATGAAGACAACATTAATGAAAATAAACGCGAATACATTTCTAGATTAAAGAAGGTGGCGGTTTTCTCGATGCACTGGCAGAGCCGTCGACTACATTTGCTGCAAGGAGCGACATGAATAAGGCAGGAGATGCTGAGAATACTCTCTACCTATTTCCCGAAGACACGAAAGAATTTGTTGAAAAACTGAGACCTTTGATTTACCGGCAACAACAAGGAGAGTACTTAAACATTAAGATATCTCCAACCATTAGCGAAATAAATGGGATGTGTTAAATAAAATAATGTGATGAACTGCTGTCTTCTGAAATAGTAATCTTATAGTACATACTTTTAATAATAATTTGTTTCAATATTTTGGTGCTGTATCCTTTCATCCCTCATTACCAGAGAGTGGTTCTATGAGCACTAGTTCACTGAAGTACAGATCTACGCACAGAATATTATTGACGGGTTGAAGCATAAAAATGTATGGATAGTGCATCCATGAAAATATCAGTGTTTTTCTTTTATTCTTATGCTACCAGGGACATTAATATAAAAAAAAATAATTCAGTTCGAAGATATTTTAGTTTTAAATTACCAAAATAATATGTCCATCTGCCTGGACTTTAGGACATACTATACACTAGCGAAAAAAGAAATAAAAATCACTCATGCAAGTAAAAAGTATCAAACATTTGTTAAAACACAACTAGAGGTTGCCTGAACATCAGAGCATACTTAACAGTAGTAAAAAAAATTACAAAGAAACACTTGCGATACAAAAATATTAAAAAAAAATTCTGGAAATAATTTGAAAAGTTTCAAGTAAAGCTGGCTGTGGTTCACAACATGTTATACTATTGATGCAGTATTTTTATAAAAAAATAATAGTATTTTAAATTAAAGGAATAACCATGATTATGCATATGCATCAATTTCAAGGAAACATTGCCTTGTAGGCGAAATTCACAGAAAAACATCACAAGCCAAACATTTGAAGCAGATTTTACCAGAACAGCTCTTGTTTCTGCGCCTCATGAATTTGTTGCTGTCATTTACAGCACAAATCGGTAAATGTTTGTTCCGTGTCAACAGTACATCCTTCGCGGGAATCGTTAAACATCTCCTCTTATTTGCTGGTTCCATATCTTATTATGTCTGCTCTTCAGAAATTGTGTTGACGTGATATACTTTAGCCCCTATGCCAAGTGATTCACCAATCTACAATCTAAAATCCAGAAGATCCATAGCTGCAGACTTTTTCTAATCCAGTGATACCCTGTCTCACCCATATTCTTTCCAAGCGTTTGAAAGAGCCAGATCGTTAATGTGAAAAAATAACCTGACAGTCCACTTCTTTGTACGTATTGCAAATTTTGTAAAAAGAAATTAGTCTGCCACACAGGTCCACTCCTCCCATTGAATGGCTGTACTGAAAAACTATATTCAAACAATCTACAAGGATATACTTTTTCTCTTTCTTGTCCCACCTTCCTATTAGTATCACAGGTTGAGCACCAACAGCAGTTGATCTTAACAATACGGATATGTTACCTCTCCGCTTGATAAGAGATATTGATAACTTCCCCTGCCCTTTTTTTCAAGCTCTTTGTTGGACCACAGTCTCTTCGTTTGGTTTTTATTTATTCTGTTGGCACAAATGGTACCTGACCTTCCCATATTTTTCTCTAAAAATCTGCAATTACGGCAAAGAAGTGAAATATCTACCAAAAAAAGTAAACACCATTCTGGAATATCGGAAGCTAACTGCTTACTAACAGATCTGCCTGTTCTCAAGCGATTTTCAGGCTTGACTTCAGGCCATATATTTCTAAGTTGATACAAAAAGGAATTATAGATCACGCCATCAGGAGATGCCAAAACAAATGATTTGAGACCAACAGGGTTAGGCTTGCCTTTTACGTACTGTTTCAACTTAGTTTTACCTGTAAAAAGTATCATCTGTTCATCAATAGATAACTCTGAGCTCAAGGAGATCTGTTTACAACTATTCCTCAC
The DNA here is from genome assembly GCA_029891345.1 of Dryococelus australis. Lineage (NCBI taxonomy): Eukaryota > Metazoa > Arthropoda > Insecta > Phasmatodea > Phasmatidae > Dryococelus > Dryococelus australis. Next base: position 219,230,135 of record CM056996.1, on the reverse strand, counting down.
AACATCGTAAATTGGCTGAGCTTTCCAATGACGATTACTTTACTTTCTTCTTCTGTAACTGACAAATTATCCAGCAAGTGCAAATTTCAATCTCTATATGTAATACATTTCTAGCCTGGGGAGGCGTAAACAACCCATGACAATGTGAGCACCTACAACCTGCTCGTACTCTACTGGTGTTGATTTTAGTGGTTTAGTTGGATTTTCTTGCATGTGACGTCTGTTACTTTGATCCGAGATTAATTCATGAAAGTCGTCTGGTATATACTGCTCAAAATAATCGAGGGGCGTAAAAAACTCCCTGTTGCCCACTTTCCATTCTTGGTCTCCAAGTAAAGTGATGACTGTATCAAAAGATTCACAGTTTTTCCAAAGTATGTCTCTTGTTAATTGGTATATATTCTGATTTGAGTTAAGCTGCAAATATGACAAAACATTAAATAAAATATACCCTCGAAAGAAAAATATTAGGCTATAGTCTGAAGCAAAAAATAAATAAGAATACGTAAAATGGCACAGTCATGGCAACATTTGCTTCAATTACTAGTTGGTATTTTCATCAACGACAATCACCATTGCTGGCTCGCATTTGAAATTATTTGGATAAACATTTTATCCTCTATTACTGAACTAAGAATAGGATAATTATATCAAGAAACACATTTACTAACAGGTAGTTAATCAGATTCACTTGCTGATCCTTTTTCAGTGTCTGTCACAAAATGAAATCAATGTACGTCCCTTGGACTCAACCGGTACATAATTTGTACCTGCATCATCATTTTCATTTTCGAAAAAGTCAACATCACTATCTTCCAGTGCCTTAAGGATATCGTCATCCACATAATCTTCAGTCACTAAAACAAACACATATAATTCAATGGTATCATACAACATATATATTTTGAGGTTATATTTTTCGTAAACCAAAGAAAACCCTTTTCCAGACTGCTGGACACGCAGTTAGCATACAATGATCATAGACTTAAATGCGGAAAAAAAAAAATTGAAATATCCTATATTCAAGTAGGGATAATGTTTTAGATTAGAGATCAATGTCAACAATTTAATTTTACAACTGATAAATATTTTATTTTTACCTTTTTTTTTCTGCGGTAGCGTGTAGTTCGTGGCCCACTTGTCGACGCCATATTAGAAAATTCAGGGTAGCCAACTCACACTACACAACACGACTCAAAAAATTCCCAGCACAAACGAAGTGTTCAGTAGCCTGCTCGACTGGTCATTACTGGGTTGTCTTGCACGGATATACTAGCAAACCTGTTAAAATTGTCCAGTTGGCTGGACACGTGGACTGAGGAGAGGTCCCTTAGTGGCTATCAAATATTATAGCACACTCTGTGGTCAGCGCCAGCTAAGCCTACCATGCTGCCCTTCACAGTGACTTCCCAAAGAAGAAACTCCACCATAAAGGGCTAATGAGAGGTAATCAAAATCTCTCGCAGCTCGTATTTAAGTTTTGAATAAGGGGGGTGGGGGTGAGCAGTGCTAGTACTATTGAAACTATAATTTATTCATGTTTGATTTTTTCATTAACAGATAACTACGCGTGACATCATTAAGGTGCCCTCTCATTACGAATTTAACGTTTAGTTTTCATTAGTGTCGTAAATTAGAAAACCCTTATTAAAGCCATCTGGCATAAAGCGGGGATATTACAATGTAAATATTAAACCAATTCTTTGTGTATCAAATATCTAAATAATTTATTTTAATTCTGTCAGATATTTGTAAATACGTAAACGTAATAGTCAGTGTAGGATTTTTCTGTGATTTTGTCACGGTTTTCCAACACTATGCTAAGTTCATCCTGCAAGTGTTGGCCCCTTCAGCTCATACTTGGTGTATTATAATATTTTTATGATTCTGTACACATACACGACTTCCTTCTGCGCCTGTACAACTTACGTGTCCCTGCGATTGCCCATTCAGAACTGATACATATACTGTAAAAAGTTTTCTGGTAAACTATCTAAACTGTAATGGAAGCATTTAGCCTATACAATGCCAGACTGAAGATATGGGAATGTTTAGCATTGCTACTATGCAAAGTTGAGCACTTCCCTATGCATTTGACCCATTCCTGAGCAACTGTAGGAACATTGCCATGAATGTATGCGAAAATAATATAACACTCGCTCTTTGTCACTGTGCGTATACACTGATATGGTTAATTCGTACATAATTTATTACAGTGTATTTTTGTCAATGGGAGTACTTTGAAAATTATTTGATCAGTGAAGTTCACTTTTTATTATCAGTTATCAGGTATAAATAACTCTAAAATGTCACCGACTAAAGTGCAGGCTTGGTATTTCGGATATTTGAGGTTTGGGAGAATTTTGTAATGTGTTTAAAACTACGTTCTCAGTACTCGTGCAGGTGAAGTGAAATGGGGTAAGAGATGCAATTGAATTAAGTGTTGGAACATCCGAAGCACCTCGAGGAATTTCGACAACCAGCGTCAACTTTCACGTTTCCCTCACGCGAAAATCGGGCGTGACCTCGCCAGGTCACGAACCCGCATTTCTTCGGCGTGAGCCCTGTAAGCTAACACACGATCACCTCGGCTCTTTCAAGTGAGTTGTGTGTGAGGATTACTTACCTGGGGAATGGGAGATGACACGTTCATTTCATTCGTAACCTGCGTAGCATCTGACACATACGTCGCGTTCCGTTAGCTGATGAAGATCACTGAGATTGCTGGTGTTTCGTCAGTGTTAGTCAGCAGTAAGGGAACAGCACCAGTAATCAGTAATTATTTCGTATGTGCCAGTGATTTGATAGTTTCGGAACACTTGGCAGTAAATCGAAAGCGAGCTTGTAAATATAAACAAACAAAATCAAAGTATTGCAAGTTACCATGTCACAGAATATTTGAAAAATAAACCTTCTCGTAATTTACATACATAAAAACGTACATTTCACAGATGCAAAGTTCTAACCTCTAAAAATTAGGGGAAAAAACTATTGTAATATCCTATAATAGTGTAATACTTACCTTCCAATTGCTTTTCGTGCGTCTTCTATGAGCACAATAATCCTGTAAATCATACCATTCTCTTCAACAATATTTAGTTCTTGACTTATATTTTGAAAGTCACGGCAACAAATATTTTACAGACTCTAAACAACCTCATCCAGGTCCAGCAATTCTCAGTGTTCTCAGAACTCGTTTTAGTCTCGCGCAGGGCGCCACCCAGAGACTCGCAAAAACGGCTGCCAGTCGCCATCAGTGGTCGCCAGCAGTAACGGAACGATAAGGGCAGTTCACAATAAAGTGATAACTTTTGAAATCAACCTCAGAAAATAGTCACTGCCTATGTCTGCATACATTTTAAAGGCACGCTGAGTCACATGCACCCGTTAAAGTTGGCAACGATAGATGGATAATTGTTCGAAATATTAACGTCGAATAAAAAGTATTGTGTAACCCAATCGTGATAACTTAAATTGTTTATTTCATTTTCTTTTTTTTTTTTAAGTATAAAAATCACCATATTTGCAAAATATTTAATTTTCCAACAACTTTACAGTTTCCCCTGACCGATGCGTAAATAAAGTGATGACTCCCATGGCAATGTTAATTATATATAAGGTGGAAAAATACTCAACGGGAGTACAAGTAGATCTCAAGCAGGGCTTTCAAAAGTGCTCATTTTACCGTGAACAACTTATAACTGAGGTTACTGAGATTACTGAACCAGCGAGATCAGCATTATCAGAACGCGGCGATAATTATGTTTGTAAGAGTATACGTATGAAGCGGATAGAGCATTCACGGTCAATGACATTTACTTACGCGGAATATGACAAATTTGTATACACTTGCTTAGTTGCAGCGGAAATTTTAGGTCTGCTTTCCGACTATCCGACTGCGTCCTTGCCCTAGAGTGCCTCATAGATCTGCGTGTCAGAGAGCTACGTGATTGTGGTGCTCCTGTCAGCGTTCACGTTTTTATCTCAATCATAGTGTCAAGACGATGTAAATGAAGTGGGATTCTTATCTGAAATAAACGAATGCAGGCTTTTAATAAGCTCTGGAGGAATTGATGCCCAGTTTACTTTTCCACGCTCAGGAGTTAAGACACGCAATCTGTAGAATATATCAACACATGGTTTTAATAAGGTCAGTGACATACTGTATTGGACTTACTCCACCATGTGTTTTACCTAATGAACTGATGTTAAGCCAGATTAATTTGAGAGCATGGGAAATTTCTTATAATATAATTTTCATGCTATAGTGAAACGTTTTAATGAAATCATTGCGGAAACCGTTATTGCAGGCTGTTCACGCTAAAGTGATCACTATTTAAGGCTCTGCTAAAATTGTTTCTTTCAAATAATTTCTTTCTTTGCGCCACATTTGAATGTAAACATAGCAGTATGTCTAATAAACACAGTTTATATATTTCATCAGTCTCAAAAGTTAACGCCTGAGACTGCAATATAATTTATTTATTTGGGGTTAATGCCTTTAGGGAGAGCCTTAAAAATTGCTCACATTACCTTGAACAGCATATATAATGGCTTACTTTAGACATTTCGAAATGTGACGTATTGGGTTACACTAAAGCGAATCACTGAAGATTGCTAATTTAATACGAAGAGGACATTTCATAAGAAGCGGGCCTCTCTGTATGCACGTACCTGACATTTTAGTTCGAATAAGGTGTTCAGAAGTGCCCCGCTATGATATCGAGTGAGACAGGTGGTCTCATTTTAACGTATTTTCTGCCAGTACCTTCCCCCCCCCCCTCAAACATTTACACTTTGTAAGGATGGCTCCATTTCACCTGTGCTCAACTACAGAGATTGCAGTGTGAGGTGTAATGGACATTCACTCTCTCTTTCCAATACCTGGTTTCTGCCATTAACTCTGTCCTTGTTCCTCCATGCACTGTTGCCTGATGTATTATCTTTATCCAGTCTAAAAATTGCCATTTTCGTTGGGTACGCGCCATGCAATCACAATGATAGGGTTTCTCACAGGTTTCGGTTTCAAAAGAGCCGCTTAGCTTTGCTTCGCTGGATTGGATTCCTTTGCGAGTTGGCAGGGAGATAAACGGATAAAAATGTTCCTAATCAGGCAGTTTCCTCCACTGCCCATTTGTTTCTTAGCTTGCCAGTTATGTCATAAACCTGAAGCATTCTGGCAACAATGAGTGCCATAAGCCATGTACTGCAATCCAAGCGTGAGACGGACCATTGCTAATAAACTGTGCTACGCAATACACAACTAGCATTGACAAATTACTGTGGGAAGCAATTATATTTTTCTGCTGTTCTACACCTGAAATCACCGAACACACTAATGCCTAAACAATAACCTGCAACTCCTATGAACCCTAGAAGATCTGCGTTGGACTTTGTAACGACACAGTGGTCGAACGATGCAGCAGCTAAACAACAACACGACCGCCATGACGTAAGTAAAATTTATTAGTATTGCAAAAGTAATACTTATCAGAATTTCATAGATGATATTGCACCTTTTATAATTTTGTGTTTAACTTTACTATTGAGCGTGTATTGGAAAAAAGATAATTCGCAGAAAGTTATATATTTGTATAAAGAAAAGAACAAAAAAAAAAAATTTACCAAATATAAGAATTTTACAGTTTTTCATGTGTTTTGCTGTTGGGGTTTTTGGGCTCTGCTCTTTACACCTTGACTTGAAGGAGTTTCTGGAATTTTCCAGTGTTTCTAATATTTTGTTTGTGATGCTCGGCTGGTTTGAATGCCCTTTTTGCCACGCCCTATAGCTAGGGCGTCGCACGAGTAATCAGCAGATGTGTGTAGTTGGGAATGTTATCGGCGTTTGCAATTTGTGGAAGAAATGCAAACAATAATTTACATATCTGAGAAGGTAATTCCGTCATCTAGAACCTGAAACGTCAATAAGTTACTAGTGGTTCAAACATACCTTCATTGTCACACTTGGGACTTGTTACAACCTGTAGCAAAAGGAATAATATGACCAAATACTTTTCCAGCTCCCTAGAATTGTTTTGTTAATTTACTGGGACAATGAAAGACTAAAACAGTATAATATTTCTTCAGAATAACAGAGTAACTCTATTTACTGCTGCATTAAATAACGAGTGGGATGACACCATAATATTTGCGCTTTTATTACCTTTTAATTAAGGAATCCAGCTATTTTAACTAATTCATAAAACATGTGGTTTTCCTGTTTCTTTATTTGTAATCTCTTCTTGTGATGACGCCGCTTCGATACAAATATTGTTACTGCAAGTGTCTGTAAGTTAATTTTGTTTTGGAAATCGTTATGAAGTGGAAGGCAAATTTGTGTATTCTGTGATAAACGCGTAATACTCAACAAACATTGATAGAGAGGTAGCATGGCCTGAAGATTTGTAGTGTAATTTGTGGATGGAAGTAAACGTTGAGGTTCTCGGGTGTAAGTTTGATTATGGCTGATTGTGAATAAGCTGGTAACAAGGTGACTGATTTATATAATTTGAATTATATACTGTAGGTTGTATTGACAACGCCGTCAAATTACAATTTGTTTATAATATAAATACTTATTTTACGTGAAAGACACCATAAGGTTGCGAGTTAGAAATCAAAGTTCTCTGTGTATCTTTCTTAAGTGAATGTGACATGACAGGCGCATTAACTGTTGAGCTTGATTTGTTCTTGCTGTCACTGTAGGAGATGAAGTCTCTGTTGTGAGTACGGTAGGCATAGAGATTTATCATTACGTCAGAGAAAAAACCTTTTACTTTAGATTTATGACTCTGAATAATTCCAACAATTTTATACAGGCAAATATAAATTAAGTTAAAATTAGGAAAAAGCATCGGTTGTATTTAGTTATCACTGATAAGGTACACAGATATAGAATCCCAAAACAAATAAGTCCCTGTGCGCAAAGTGACTAATGCATGCAGTCATAATAAACAATAAACTGCACAAGCGCATCCACAAGATCTACAAATAGCGTGGTTATTACATACTGCATACATAATCTCCACTTGTTTACCGCTTTTGACGTTGCAAATTACATTTCTCGTTACTGTCTTCCTTGAAATTCCAGAAACAAGTTTAGGAACAGCTAATTAATTTGCACGTAAACTTTACTTACAAACGCTAAATCATATCAAATAAGAATTTTCCTAACAGTATTATTCTTTTAAAAACGTGCCAGTTTGAGCATTAGGAAGGTTTCCGGTTTTTTGAAACAGTTAATACAGTAATTATAACGGGAGCAAAATTATTTATATCCCCGCACATGTTTCTGGATATGTTAGTAGGCTGGTTTGTCAGCATAACAAAATTTGCACTCATTAATATGGCTGGTATTGATATTTACTCTGTGAGTTTCCGTTTACGCAAGCCAATAGGATAAATACTGCTGGAGATATGAAAAAGTTAAAACCCTACTATCGGTGTAATTGATGGCAAACATGTAATCACAAGGAAACAACCTGAAATTTCCCACACTGTTTCTACCTAAGTAAAATCTTTTAGAGTATGGTGTAATTTACGATTTCAAACGTACAATCAAGTTGTGCACGTTAATTATAGAACCAATCGCAAAGTTTCTTATGGAGGGATTTTTAAAGATAGAGAGTTTTAGTAACGGGGGAAAAAAACTTTTTTTTCCGAACTGGTGATGAACATCTCAGAAACATGTGTTGGATATTCACTGATGGAGAGTGAAGACGTTAACTATAGAAGCTTGTGTGTATTGGGAATAGGACACGAAATTGGACAAGAAAAGATCAGCTTGTTGAAAAGAGTCGGATGTTCTGCAGAAATAATTATAACCAGGAATAAAATTTGCCTTCTCAAAGAAAATGAACAACATCCATGAAGTAAGATTGTTGAACACATTTATATGATAAGAAAAAATGTCTAGGTCATGAGAAAAGTAATTGTAATAACTTATTCAATAGTCTACTTTTCGAGGGAAAGTTATGTTTATGAGATCACCTTACCGCCTCTTGCTATGAAAATGGAGGCGTGTAAAACTTTCAAGTCAACGTAAAACATTTCACCAAAAAAAAATAGCATTAGGCCTATACTTAGGACACCAGACATACCTACTTTATTAACATGCCTTAATGCTTATTTTTCAAATAGCAGCATAAAAAATTTATGCCATGTTTCACGTACCGTTTATACGATTTCAGCCAAAATTAATATGTCGAGAGTCTACACTGCTATCCTTATTTTTTGTAGCTACTATAGTGTACCACCTGAATACATACCGCTTGTCCGTCATATCACGGAACTACTCAAACTATTTTTGCCAAATTTGGAACACATATTACTGTAGCAGGATACCTAGACCTACAATATTTTCCTACATAAGATGCTAAAAAATGGTGGGGAAGGATTTTTTTAATTTTATTCTGATGTAGGCCTACATAGCAGGAAGTTTACTAAAGTCGGTTGCAACAGATTACTTCGCCTGCAATTTTTCAGTGATACTATCACAAAATTCTTTGTTTAGGGGTTCATAATTTCAAAAAAAAAAATCGGCAGATTTATTTTCAGTATGGTGGGAAAAATCCTGCTGATTAGTAATTTTTGTACATAGAAGTTCGTACAATATGCGTTATTGAAAACTTCGCCAAAATGACTTGCAATATATATATATATATATATATATATATATATATATATATATATATATATATATATATATATATATATATATGTGTATATATGTATATATGTATATATGTGTATATGTGTATATGTGTGTATATATATGTATATATATATGTATATATATGTGTAAGAAGAGTGAAGAGATTTGGGTGGCTCTTAACAGCGAAGCCTTGAGAGCCGATGATGGTGATTAAGGTGAGAATGAAGCAGCGCCGTAATGTAAGAGCGGGGGAAACGCGAAATCCCCGACAAAACCTGCCAACCAGCAGCATCGCCCGATCAATACCAGTCGATTCTAAGAGAACAAGTCATCAGGTGCGCGATCAAAAAAGTGGAACTATCCTTCGATAGAATGACTCAGTTCCCCTGACTGAAAATCAATTCCAAGAACAGAAGCAAACTAATTTAATGTGGCGGTTACGGTACAATAATGACGGCCGGGAAAGAAAGTAGTGCTCAACAGTATGTTTTAAAATATTTATTTCGGCATGAAAAGTCACTTCGGTGAAAATCTCTATTACAGTCGTAATATTTAAACAATTTAAGCAGACTGAGTTCACTGCCAAACAAAAAATGTTAACGGCACAGACTGCTACAAACTATAACTCGCACAGAATAGGACGACACAATATAGGAAGGAGCGGAATATCCTTGAAGTCAGAAACCTCAAAAACAAACAACAAACAAATAAATAAATAAATTAACAACACAACAGAAATCAAGCATAACGAATATCAGTTCGGAAAACGTAAGATACTGTAGAATTCCGATTAAATTTTAAATGTTAATACAGTTTGATACAGAATGTTCAATTTTTTAGGGAAGTGAAAAGAGGAATCGTTTTAAGTAAAATTTTCGTATCCATATGTGCCCTACCCAGAATGGTTTCTTACGAAGAGATACTTTAAGGACTATCTTTAAAAGTGAAAAGTATACAACAGTTTAAGGTAAATGTTCGAAAATTCCTCCGTCCACTGCAATGCGTTGTTCTGCTCTGGCGAGAACACTGCGAGAAGTTTGTCGAGTGTATCTGCTCATTCATTTAGCTGGACAACATCTCCTTTATTTAGATGAAAGCGTTCATGGTCGTGGTTATTATCCGTCTGTCTCTCACTTTGATCTCTCTTCGTACAAGTATGTAGTCTACGTAAGATGTTTATACTTCGCTTGTGTCTTTACGATTGCTCCCAGACAAGGCTGGCGTTATGAAGTCCCGAAGTGTTCAGCATGTGAGATCATTTTTCTTTTCTACAAAATTATGTTTCGCCTCACCTGTCATGGAACTTTCGCTTTGCTTTAAAACCTCAGTTTTAATATTTATTTCCCTTCTGCATGTAGTTACACTGTGGGCTAGCACGTTTGACTGGGCATTCCGCCATGGTTATTCCGATGAGAAGCAAGTGCTTCATGAACAAGTGATAATGTTGCTCTCGTGATACCATTCGATTTCTTCAGCCTTATGTTCTGCAGCTAGCCTCGCTAAAACAACTCAGATATTGGAAGTGGGAATTACCCACTGACATGACCTTACTAAATGACTTTAAATTTTTTGTAGACTACTTTCCAGTTTCAATTCGGCATGTTTTTTGTGCCTATTTATTGTTTAGAACAAGCATGGAGTGATCTAGTGTGTAATATTAATTTTTTTTTTTTACTTGTATTGCTTATTCTTGTTAGTGATTTTATAGTGTTTTGTATGTTCTGTAATGTATGGTATTAATTTCCTATCCAAATGTTAATAATATGTGATCATCAGCCTCATTGATTTATGAGATGAATATAACCTTCAGTCAATGGCATATATCAAAGTCGTATCGATCCAAGCGATCATTGGTTGTAATAGAACTTGTTTGCAAAGTGATTTTTGCTTTCGAAATGCTGATGATTTGTTAGCAATTTTAAGCTCATACATTAATTAAATATCAAATTAAGCATAAATCCAATAAATATTGAAGTTGAGAATCAAGAAAAGTTTGAAATGAACACTAATTAAATTCTTGATTGGATTAAATTGATTTTTTTTACAGCTGACCCTGTGTTTGGACCTGGGATTTTTTTATTTTCATTTTTTGGACGCTATTATTACACTGCTGAGTCTTGCACAGGAACAAGCGTTAGTGATTTCAACAGAGCTTCAGATCGTCGTAGTTGACATTTATGATGTTACACTGAAACCTGTACATCATCTTGTACGGGTTGAGAGCTGCAAACTCTGTGATTATCGTCTTGTAAAAACGTTTTCGTGCATCAAGTCGACGAGGAACAGTTTTTCACTATGTTTTGGCTCAATAAGATCGGTTTGACCACCAGTTTCTTTTGACTTCTCTCTCTACACACAAGCGCAACTTTTTTTTTTTTGTTTCTTTTGTTCTTCTTGAGTTTGCCAAAAGTACTTCTGTTTGCAGTCTGGAAAAATTCTTTTTGGAAATATTTATGAGTTCCTTGGTACCTCTCAGTGTTTAGGTTAATTCACGGATTTCAGGGAAGGTGACTGTACAATATGGAAGACACAATGACTTTAGGTAAGTTTCAGTTTGTGTTTCAGCATCTGTTTCATATTGTGGTAATGAATGACATAGTGTTTCTTGCCTTCCCGTGTCGTCTTATACTTTGGGTGTTTGTAACCTAGTGGGCACTAGTTACGTTCAGGGATGGTAAGTCACTGTATTCTGTAGAGAGGGCTGCGGGAAATTCGATGTCACACACAAATACCTAACAGATATTCATGTAATCTGACACAGTAGTAATGTAGATGAATTTATCCTCCAATATGGTGTTTCAAACATGTTGACTGCTGCCAACTATATGGCTCAGATATTCTTTAGTGGTAGTCATTGAGGAATTACAAACATGTGGTTGGTGTGCTTGCATCGTTCATCGCAGGAGTACAGATGTTGTTCAATAGCGCATGGTGCTTGCTGCACTATGTAATGCTGCTACGGATATTTCCTCGAGAAACACTTGCACATCTTAGTAGTAAAGTTGGTGTTTCGATGTCTATTCTCTTTATCATGATATCGAAGGCGTACTCCATAGAACCGATGCTGTATATGCAGTTCCTTTTGTATATATAGGCACCTAAAGTTTCCGTACGTGTCGGCCAACATAAGGCCATTGGTATTAAGCTCACAGAACTCGCCCTATATAGTGAAGCAGAATGCATTGCATACCACATGGGTGTGAGCGTTATCTCCATTGCGTATACCAGAGCCTTATTATTCCGGTGTGGAGCTACTATTCCAGGGAAAGTATCAACAGTTGTCAACCCTGGTGAACTTAAACATATTAGAGAATTCGGTTGGTAGCAAAAACTCGACTAAAGGACAAAACTATGTGTCCTGAAACAGAATGTGTCCAAACAGTGGATCCAGATTTTTTGCCGATATATTTACAGTATGCTGCGGGGTGTTGTTGTAGATTTATGTTTGGGCGATGAAGTTATCCATTCATTCGAGGTATTGTGATGGTACCATGTCATCGATATCAAAGATTGGTAACCTGTCATATTTCACAGAAATTACAGGTGGTGCAAAATATGAAGCTGATACCTACCTAGTTGTCCTGCTGATAAAATATGCCACCCCTGCACACTGACTAATCATGCGATGTCTAATGTCTGTCACAGTGACCCTATGCTGCACTGTATCCTAACTATCGAGAAAAATGTGTTTATTTTGTGATCAGGTCAAATATATGTAATCTGTGACCCAGACGCGGTCACATGGGGACACTAAGCCAAGCTTTTCGGGGAGTAAATTAATATTAATGTAATGAAATTCTCATGTACGGAAATTGCGAGGACTGGCAGAATATTGGCAGTGACTAATTGGGTCCATGGGCAACTGGCCTGTAATAGGCGTACGGTTAATTCTCAGCTGGACCCTGGTTGATCATAGTGAGTAAAGCCTTGTACAAACCACATGTGTAAATGGTCATGAGGGCCTTAGTACTTTGCTGAAGTTTGTGACCATGCATATGAGTGTATTAAATTGAGGTTAGGTGTTGTTTGTAATTTTAAGTTGTTTTCCGATCTTGCTTGAGTGCGGGCTAGTTTCCGGGACACGAGTGATGAGCTTGGGGCAGGACATTGGTCTGCACCTCGAGCTGTATTATGTGTGTGACGGTGGATTTGACCCTCGTCGTCGGCTCCTCGGAGGGAGAGGTGTTGGGGTTTGACGTCAGGTGTGAACATTATGTGAGTTTGCCACAGAAATATGGCAGGCTTCACTAAGCTGCAGAGCTGCGGCCACCGTCAACCAAAATACATAAGTATCACTTCTTGTAGTCAATACGTTAAGTTGAAGTTAAGATAAGTTTAGCTTTCAATGATATGTTTGTAAGTAAGGTATTCGGTTCATATTTCTAGGCTTAATTAATGGAATCGCTGCTACAAAATACCATGCTGAGTAAATTATTTTATTTGAACAGGTTGATTTGTTCTAGTCTAGTAAATCGACTACCTCATAAAGTTTTATTTTCTGTGATATCCTACTGAGATGTAATTTTTAATCACTTAAAAAAAGTATGTTTTCATTTGGATAAGGATACCGATGTTTCTATTTTGTTTTCTCGCCTATCTAACAGGTGGAAAAACCCACGGAAAGAACTGTGAACTGAGAAGAAATTGAGAAATGAATCTTGAATAAACGAAGGTGTAGTAACCCATTAGAAATGCTCTGTATAGGGAGTGGGACTGGTTTTGTCTTAACTTTGGGCATACCATACTGGTATAGGCTATTCACAGTAAAGTGAGCACTTTTAAGCCCCTCCCAACAAACATTAACCACTAATAAATACATCTTATTGCAGCCCCAGGCGTTAACTTTTGGTAGTGGTGAAATATATACACTGTGTTTATTGATCACATTGTAGCGCTAATATTAAAAAGCAGCTGGAAGATAGAAATTGGGTGAAAGTAAAAATTTAGAAGGGCCTTAAAAAGTTCTCACTTTATCGTGAACAGCCTATACATGATACATTCGCTGGCGTCGCCACGTATAATGCGACTTATTTTTGCTGTCGGTACAGGCTGACGCGACAATAGATAAGAGCAACTGAGGTCCAGCAAATAATGATGCACTAGTTTTCTAATGTCTGTAGTGCATATACACGACGATTGCAGCTTCTCTGCAAGAGTAATTTTTTTTTGTATTACTTCAGGGTGCCTGACGTTCTTTCCCTGTCTATGTAATCTCGATTCTTGCAGAATAATGATGTTTCCAGTATTTATTTTTCTGTTATAAACGCTACTTTCTCATCTACATGGATTATCTCGTATGTTCATCGAATGAATCGCTTTCTAATACATATCTTACTATTGTCACTAGTCAGCTGTAATCGCACCAGTTATGAAAAGTATTTGATACAGCATAAGTACATATTATTGTCTTCTTAATCAGCAGCAGAATTTAATGTTCTTTTTCTCTCATCAGCTACACACTGAAGCAAAATCACCTATAAAATGTAAACATTAATGGAGTTATGTATGTTTATTTTCAAATGCATTAATTGTGCAGTTGCATTAACAACTTTTGTCCAAAATAGTAAAATATATTTCAAAGTTCGCGCTAATTATGTTCGATATCCCGAGGAATTTTCCCTTCCACTAATATTGTCCAAATAATTGTCCTTTTGAAGTAGAAGGTGTCACTGTAATTTTGCGATTTGTTTAGGCTGTTATATTTATTGATTGGTTTTTGGAGCTCAATACATGAGGGCATACGAAGCTATTCCAGCTAGTATACGCATAGCTGCAATGTTTTTTCTTAGCAGTTGGTGTGCAACCAGAACATCTGGTTGCAGGTGTCGTTCCTTCCTGGCTTGTCTTCTGTATAAATTTTTTTATAATGTCCCGCATCCCATGCGAATTGTAAACTGTAACTTTCGAAGTCTTTAAGTTAAAGGTTTACGTATATTTTTCCGTCACTGGCTTACTATATTCGCATACGAATTCAATATCGAGTTTTATAGGACCATGCAATGTGACTTTTTCGATAATTTGACAAAAAAATATTCTTAAATATAATAATTTTACTACGCAACATGTCTTTAGGAAGCAACAGAATTCAATTTCAGTCTTGAACAAAACAAGTTGTTTGGACGACATGAATGCTCACACGATGGTGGATGAATGTCTTTAACTCTTGATGTGGAGTATACTATGGTCTTACGCTGCGGTGATAGAGACTGAATACTAGTGAACATGCAAGGAAATACAGCTTTATAGGAGTAGTTTTCGTTTGTCTCTGCAAGCTATTGCTTTATGGAAAGGTTTCGTGATATTTCTCGTACTATTGTATTACCCGATACATTTTCTTCACGCAGAAACATTTTTGGAATGCAAATGTAGCATCACAGTGCAGACACTGGTTTAGAGTTATCGTCTTTGCAGATGGCAACAGTGCAGTTGAAGATGCACCGGGTAGTGCTCTGAATGGTACCTTTAATGCAAAAATTGTAGATGAAGTCACAATCTTTGTTATGCCCTAAGTTGCAGCGAATGACACCACAAACTACTTATAATGCTCGGCTGAAGTCAGTGGTGGTAAATTCAAAGACGATGGTGGGGTCAGAGTCAAGGGTACCCAATCAAACTAATGATTGGTATTGATATCTGCAAGACAGAGAAATTGCACCGTGGGTGGCTGAAATTATGTATCTACAAAATATACAAGATATTGACTAACCACTCTTAACTACGAGAGTAGGTAAATGCTTCGGGGAAAAAGACATACAGCCTAGCCATTCACATACTTATTTTACATTCCCTAGCACCCGGAAAGCCTAGGAGCTAACTCGTAACAGGAGTGCAAATCATTATGAATGTGTACCAAATGTAAGGAATGCCTTTACTCATTTATATGCTTGCCAACCTTAGCTTTACCAACGACCATATGAAGTATTTTAATTTTACCACGCAGGTGATGAAAAATTGTTTGAATTGAGGTAATAATTAGTATAAATGGTGTGGAAGTTCTTGAGGTTGTTGTTTAAAAGACACTAGGCTCTCGTGCAAATTTCACATTTATCCTGAGAGGTCTCTGGGCCGAACAAGTACCTAAAATTAGGGAAAATATTTCAAAGTTATGAAGGGAAAATATTTGCATAGGTATTTAAATGTCCAATAATAATCAACATACATTAATGGAAGGACATACACTACACAATATTAAAACAAGTTATGAGTAAATAAGAAGTTCAGGAGAGAAAAGACTATATATCGCATGCCGCGTAAGATAATTAACTAAGATGATGCACGAATTTTCTCGCCACATATACCTGTAGGTTTAAGATGCCGCATGGCCATTGGTGAGTTACGAGCAGGCACTGGAACGTCATTGGAAATTGGGAGATCTTAATGAAAAATTTCTGACAAACATTTATAGCGATTAGTGTTGGATCCGAAGATTGTGGTCGTGGTAGAAGTGTGAGGAGGGGGATACAGGATATTTCACAAATATGTTTATAAAATAATTTATAATATTTTAATTAACGAGATTTCTAGAATTTTAAATGTGTTCTAAGTTTTAGGAATATTTAATTTTGTTACGAATCCATATTGTTCGTTTTGTTGCGTGGACCAGAGAGACAAACTGAGCAATTAATACTATTGAATAAATAATTCGTGGAGCAAAACCACAGAGAGACTAATTAATACAAGTGTATAATTTGCCAGTGGAGGGGAGCGAGAAAAAATACAAATGAACGAATTTAGCAAATCGATGGATAAAGCTATTAGGCGGCAATTCATAACTCTCGTACCACAATTAAAAAAAAAGTTGTTTATAATTATTTGTGGATACCTTCGTTTTTAATAACCGTTTTTCGCTGTTTCCATGATCAACGTTACTGGGTGGTCTCGACCATATCATCAAATATGGCCGATGCGATACTCTACATGGCCGACGCGATACTCTACATAGCCGTCGCGATACTCTACATGGCCGATGAATCGAACCTCGGAACCACAATCTGAGAAACTCGGTACCGAATTGCCACGCCTATACAACTGTTTTCATGGTAGAAGCCAGACCTCAGAAAAAATTACGGAATAAAATTCGTACTCTGTGACTCTATTTTGAGGGGTAAAATTACTGAAGACAATTTTAAGAAGAGTATTATAGATCCTAGTGAAATTCATAACAACGAAAAGAAGAAGTTATCAAACATACAAAAATTTGGTAGGCTTCTTTCTACGAACGATTGATGAATGTTTATAAATTAGCTTATGATTATTGAAATACAAACAATATTCATGTCAAAAAGAAAGTAAACGACAAACCGTTAGACGGTAGCTATAAAATACAGCTATGGATTTCCATTAAAAAAAACACCTCAGGTCACAAATATGGAAATATATAACATTAAAATTAGATCATACAAAATAAGAAGTGCCTCTATACACATTAGGTAGAATCTTCAAGTCATTACTACCGAATAACACCCCCTGGTCGATGATACACTCGACTGAACATGAAGTTAAATACAGAAAACTGTTTGAAAAAACATTTGGTTAACTTCTCCGATGGTGTACGGCCAGCCTTTTGCCGAAACCCTGAAGACTGCCGAGCTTTCGCGAGTCGACTCGAAGCAAGCGGCCCTCTGACCCTCTATGGCACGTTTAAAATATATAGGGCCAGAAATATGAACATTATATTACTATGCTTGTAATTGTGCGTGGGACAGCGTGAATCCAATACAGGCAATGTTGACTACACCTTTCGCCCAGTATAAATACTTTAAACTTTTTTTTTTTTTTTTTTTTTTTTAGATAAAATTTGCATTAGACAGTTAGGCGGGCGTTTCAGTTTGCTTACATGAAGCAACAGAAAACTATTTTTAAAAAGAGATCGACGACGTAGACATAAATATTTGCAATGGTATATGATATAGCGTTTACTTGGTTGTATGGAGATAGACTTCCGCGGCGTTGACCCATAACAATAAAGGTCCAGCAAATACTCCAGCGACTTAATGGGTATCGGGTTACTGTTAATAGTACAGAAAATTCTATACAGCCTGTAACGATACGTGCACTCGAAGAGATTACAACGACCACGAATTTTTGCATTTTGTCAGTACACGTCATTTTGGGGCAAGTCATTTGCCACATTGGCTCGTTTTTTATAGCATTTGCTGCTTAGGTATCACTTACCTGGATATTTACAAATGTTGGCTGCAATTTCCGTGTGTGATTTCTGCAACGGTACATCCCATTGCATATTTGGAATTCTTCACTCATGAGACGAATTTATCGACGGCTTTAGGACACATCTGGGCTGAGGAAAATGTGTAAGTTATTACCATTCTGATCTGTGGGCCAGAGTCTCTGCAGTGAAATTTTGTGTGATACATTGCCGTATTACTGGAATGTGTTCTACTTAATTTAAGACTGGGATTGCGGTTTCACCACGAAATCGCGCTGCTCGTAGTTGTCTGGCAATGGACTACATTTATATTATAGGCTGTTCACAATAAAGTGACCACTTTTTAAGCCCCCCCCCCCCCCCCCTTCACAACAGGCATTAACAGCTAATAAATATATATTGCTGTTGCTTCAGGTATTACATTTTTATGGTGGTGAAATGTATACACTTTGTTTATTGACCACTTTGAAATGTTTATTTTAAAAAGCAGCAGGAAGATGGAAATTGGATAAATTGAAACATTTATAAGGACCTTTAAAAGTGGTCACTTTATCGTGAGCAGCCTATATATAATCATCCCCCCTCCCCTTGTGGACCGTATAAAAATATCTGGGTATTAAACATGGGTTGAGAGGTCTTGAAAGCCAGTGGGGGGTGAAATTATGCTAAGATGAAACAGCCGTGGAGTGTAAGGGTGGATCAAACGAGAATACCCCGAGAAAACCCGCCGGCCAATGGCAACGACTTCCAACATGCGAAATCCCCAGTGACCCCGACGAGAGTCGAACCCGGTTCTCCTTGGTGGGAGGCGAGTAGTATAACAACTGTACCAACGTGGCATCGCGTACGTTACACATGCGAAACAAAAAGAGATCTGTATTGCCACAGGTCGCTCGTGACATCTGGAACATGCCAAGCATATCTGATAGAGCATCGTATACCTCTTATGTCACTAATTCTAAGAGTTACTCTAACGGTTCTGCTGTTGAAATCATACATTTATGTATAATAATAGCTGTAATAGTAATTCTGAACAATATTCCTTACGTAAATTGCAAATAGTAATTGCTACCATTTGCCGTATTTCATTACATTACCTTATGCGTCGGTACACATTGAGTAAAATACTTTTACAAGCTGCGCAACAAATTATTTAATTTTGTACTAAGCCGACGTGTAAGACAGGCAATCTCACTCACACAAAACTTTTTATAAGAATTCCCTGTGTAATATCAAGCAATTTTCTATTTTAAGCAAACGCTCATTAAACAACCTCTTTAAAAGCAGTTTGCTTCCATTAATCATCACCTCATGCTATGCGTTGTTGTATATATACTATTTCGCCTTTGAAAAGGAATAGCCTCACAAATTTAGCACGTTTAATGACGAAGAACATGGACAGTTGATCAGTTTATAGCTGGATCACTAAACCTACCAATAAATATAATTAATTCGGGCTCTTGTGTGAGTTTGGTAACTAACCGAAAAATAATTGGTGGTGACGAAATTTTTTTGTCTTCATAAAAATCTTTTGTCAATAAAGACCTCCCAAATCATTGTGTGGGACTATCAATCTACTTAGTAATTATGAATATTTAGTAGCAACCGTAAAAGGGTTTTAGTGCTCGCTAATAAATTCATTGAGTTGGCAGGCAATAAAGTGTTAGATTTTCACAGGCACACCTAAGCAGTTTGGCCGTAAGCGAGATTTCTTAGGCAGGTATGGTTTAATAACCGATAAAAACCCAATTCAGGATGCCCGGACAAGGAATTGAACCCTGGTCTTCGCGGATACAAGTTCAACTTCTTTTCTTTTTTTTGTCCATTTGGCATTGTCGTGACATTTGATATTGACGCTAGTGAGGCCGTCTTGCTGGGAGATTCCCAGTGCGACAAGCGAACTGAAAATCTGCCTTGTCGGAGGCACCGGGGCGCGAACCCGCGACCCTCCGACTACAGGTCGGCCACCCTACCCCTGACTTATGAGGACAAGGCAATTACTGAGCCACCATGCTCGATGTTGAAGGCTACATGATATCGTGTCTCATACAATTACTGACACAAGAACTGACTACTTCTCCTAGCGGAAAGTTTATTTTCTGGAATTATTTGTGTGTAAGATTTGCGTATTTGGAATAAAGGGATTATGTAATCCATCCTAACTTACCTCATTTCTTATTAATATCCCTCATTAAATGCTTACTAACTTGATGAAGGGAGACGAACATGGACAAATATGGCTTCGTGGCCAGATAGAAAGAGCCCACTTCTAATATGATAGTGAGCACGCGCAGAATATTCCTGAAATAGTTTTGCAGACGGTGCAAAATAATTTTCTCTGGACAATATGAATATTTATTGCTGCCAACTAGATATTTCGTTGAAGAAATTAATACTATTTTCAATAAAATAACAGGTTGGTATGCACTAAATGAATTTAGTATTTGCCACTCTAGGTGTTACTGTGCACATTTAAAATAAACAAAATTTCACCTTGGAAAGCATTAACGAGATAGTTTTTGTAACCACTAACAATTAATATATATATGTACGCAATGTATGCATCAAGGTTCTTTTTTCTCACTTTCTGAAAATTTTTCGACGTAAACATAACTTTAATCAAAGATTTTAACGTTGCATATTTTCAACTGTGATTTGGTGCATCGTAAGAGAGTTTCGCCAGACAACAAATGTGTTTTATTACGTAGGATCACCAAACTGCCTCGTTTCACGATTGTTCAGTGGTCGAGTTGTACCAGGCCAGGGAATGTGGATGAAACTCGCGTTGGTTGGTCACCACCTCCTATCATGATCACGTAATAACAAGGCACCCCGTGGAGTTAGCGCTGGGATATTCGCCGGTCGCAGTTTTTGAATCCGGGTGCGGCCAGCCAAAATTCAATCCCGGAAAAGAAACGATCACACATGAAATGGAGCTCCAACAGACGAGGGTAAAAGAGGGGTTTCGCGGGGTCCGATCGCGGTAAGAGGGGTGGAATGCCATGCGTTTCATGAGGGGGGGGGGGAGGTCGAATGTCGGGGAGGGAGACCCATATACGAATAGCCGGAACTCAGGTCTGCATCGAGCGTCCCATAATTGCATTCCTGTGTAGCGGTCCCGGGCGCATCGAGTGACCGAGTCCATTCAGAATATCCCGTCCCCCATGCCGCGGACTTTAATTACGGTCGAGTGTGGGATGAAAAGGGGGGGGGGGGTATGAAGGGGAAGGTCATGTTGGACGAACGTCGCGCCAGATCTGTCCGACATCTCCCTGCCAAGCAGTCGTTGGTCGAGAATATTGCTCGCAGGCAGTTTGCGAATCAGAGATTAAATCCTGGGAATGGGGAGGGGGTGGGTGGGGGTATATCATGACATATCTTCCCCCAGCAAAAAATAACATGAAACATAAATTACACTTTTTTATATAAGAAATATGTGGTCCCCTTTGAATGAGTGAGTGAAGAGATTTGGGCGGCTCTTAACAGCGAGGTCTTGAGAGCCGATGAGGGTGATTGAAGTGAATATTGAGCAGCACCGGAATGCGGGGGCGGGGGAAGCGGGGGATCCCCGAGGAAACCCGCCGACCAAAGGCATCGTCCGGCACAATCCCCACTGACGAGAATCCGGTGACACGGCTGGGGATTGAACCCGGTTCGCCTTGGAGGGAGGTAAGCAGGCTAACCGCTCGGCCACCGTAGCTCCCGTCCCCCTTGAAAACGGAAGAGGTTTAAAGCTCTTTGTAGTTCCGTCTGGTTGTAAAAAAAAAAAAATTAACTAATAATTTTTCATATTATATGTTTCAAATTTTTCCAATAGCATAAATTTGTAATCCTTCCCGCAAAGTAAATTCCTTTCTACGCCCCTGGTGCGAATCAATTTTGGGTGGGGGAGGAGGAAGGAATTCCAGCAAATATACCCTTTCATAAATTTATTTCCTTCGCTCATATAAGAAAAATTATTTTCCTGCCAGGGTAGTGATTTACCTCCGTGGATAGTAAATAATACGCGACAACGAAGATTGAAGCTTACTTAAAATGGAATGTACTGGTTGGAAAACTCACGAAGCCACGCACGAGTAGAGCTGGTTCCGCAATACGAACACGCGTTGGGCTGCGACGAGTTATACTTACTGTTTCACAGTTGGTGCTGGTGAGGGACGCCGTCTGAGATGGTGCTGCCATCTATTTCAAGGGTGCTAATTACATTTTCAGACTCGATGAATTTAACAAAACACATGCGAAAAAAAAAACATAGAAACGGTATGTTTTAGGTGGGTAGAAAATAAATAAGGCAGTACGAACGCGATATGCGTTGAAAACAACACAGCAATATACAGCGAAAATGACAGACACCTAAAAAGAAGCAGATTTATTTTGATGCTAATATACGATTTTTATGATATTTTCCATATGTACAACAAGTCTTGTCTTCCATTTTGTAAACTCGTGCAGTATAGGCTGTTCGCGGTAAAGTGGGCACTTTTTAAGGCGCTTATAAATTTTTCCTTTTATCCAATTTCCATCTTCCTGCTGCTTTTTAATTTAAACATTGCAATGTGACCAATAAACACAGTGTATATATTTCCCCACCATCAAAGTTTAATGCCTGAGGCTGCAATAAGAAATATTTATTAGCTTCTAATGCCTTTTGGGAGGGCCTTAAAAAGTGCTCATTTTATAGTGAACAGCCTATAACAATAAAAATACCAACCCAAAGACCGAAGCGTAAACGCGTTCGTCGTTTTCAAAACGTAAACAAATTGTTTTATTTATTCACCTACAAACTATCAATTATTCTTCTTTTTCTGTGTCGCAAGTTATCGCCGACAATCCTAACTCGAGAATCTCATTCGATTCATCCTAGTTGTTTACAGCTCATCGCATCGCATCGCAGTATTGCGGTAGCAGCTTTAGATATACCGGCTGCGGATGTGTAGTGTTAGTTTTGACAGTTTAAATTAATAGATACTTAGTAGTTTTACTTTAGATATCATTAATGCCTTGTAATAAACTTAAATATTTATACATTGTGTGCATATTATTTTAGATTTTAATTCTACAACATGTCATACTACTAAACCAAATCTCCAAAAGTTACAGGAAAATAGTTTCCTCCTCCCGGCAAAAATTTAATCCGCACCCTACTCCAGGTCCTCCACCAGTTGTTAGGGTGTACTTGATCCATACTTGCGGTTAAATACAGACTTAGTGAAAAAATAACTAAGCGTTGATGCTCCGTTAAGGCTCTTCGAGGCACAACATTTTTGTTCTAGATTGTACCGTACCAAGGACCACAAGACAAGAATACTCAATTATACACATAAACGAGGATAACACACCATTTATTAGTTTTTTTTTCCGTCTTGCAATGTTCATACACCATCATAATATTCGTAAATACAATGCACTTCCAAATATTCAAAAACGTTTAACAAGTGAATTTGCAAAAGTAGAAACAATTCAATCATTTAATGATTTCAAGAGTAGAATTTATCTTATGTTCATTTTCAGGGAGTTCATTTCGATAAAATTTAACCAGCATAGACATTAAAAATACACAATATAATCTTTAATATTTTTGGAAACAATAAAGTTAATTACGAAGTTGCTCTTTTATACAGATTCTTGGTTACTATACCTTATGAAAATGTTACCTTGTGTTACCATCTTAAGGCGAATCAAACTCGTAAAGAGACTTTGTAACTATACCTAGGCTATCCTTTGCCTTATTACGTAATATCTTTATGTGGCAAGCTATGATTAACTATAATTCATAGACAAAAGTGTGAATACTAGGCCAATGTTTTCAAAAACAAACCCTAGGCATCAGCAATAATATTACGCACTCTGAATCAATCATAGTTTAGGCCACGCCTCTCAATGCGTGACTCTGCAATTACCCAACTAATAAAACACAATTTATGAAACTTTATGCACAATACCATAAGCATCACCAGCGCTGATTTAACATTTAATAAATAATCATATAAATGTGTATGAGTATATTTCGAAAATTACGCACACGCGCGTAAAATATCCTCCCACTAGACACAGGGACTCAAATCATCCCGTAAAATTGAACGTTCCAAGGTCCACATTACCATACCGTTCATATTCACACTGACCTACTATGCATCATTTCAACAACTATATTTACGGCCTTTAGAATCAATAGTTAGTGAGACGTCACTAGATGTCTTATCACCTACAAAACTTATTATTCAGCATTCAATTAACAGGGGATTAAAGTTCCAATGACATCTAGCAATTTTTAGAGATCTTACACAAATGTTTAGACATTCCTGAACACACGTGGTACTATTTATTTCCAACCCTGCGGGGAACGAGGGTGACACGGTGGCGTCAAATGTACCAAGTAAACTGGGTACATTGGCAGCAGCAGTAAAGTATACTGTCGGAATCTAAGTTAAACTGGAACACGAGGTCTCCGGCTGGCGGAATTTAATTACTCAACACTCTATCATGATTTTAAATATCTATTACGTCCAAAACTAATGTTTACTTCGCACGACTCCATTAGGTTTGTGGAGCTGGGCGACATATAGTCCCCTTTCATAGCCAGCTCTGACTAAAACTTGGTATTTCTCCGGCGATAACTGCTACACAAAACAAGAGTATAAATTACGTTAAGGCAGAGAAATAGCAAAGCGTAACCCTTAAACGCACCTGCCGCAAACTAAACACATGTCCATGAACTAACTGGCAAAATTGCTGAGCATTTCCTCGGATATTTTACTGAAAGCCCGCGGAATTGACAACTCGAGCAAGCTTGAAGTAAGTACTCGCAGATCACGTTTATCGCGCTCAAACCACACAAGGCACATCCTGAACCCGGGCGTCAATTGAACAGGCATCACCACGCCAAAATCCGGAACTCACCAAAAAATATAACTCGGCTGAGGGCTGGAAAACTCACAATCCGCCATACCGGCCTCTCTTAAAGCTGAAAATGTGGCTACCTTCAGGATTGGAAAATTGTGCTCATATTTTGTAGCTGCCGATGGAAAATCGAGGTGCCCACCAAAATCTTTTTTCCCAACTGCATTAGGTTTGTCTAGCGACTAGCGTCTAGCGACTGATAAAGCAACCGTAATTGCTTGGCTCTTGACACGTAGAATCTGAGATCTCCAAACAATCAGCACGAGTTATGAGAAGGTTTTAATTGTGACATGAAATTAACAAAGTCGCAAAAAAAATATCGGAAAAAATTTAAATTGGTTAGTGTGAAGGAGAAGCGAGTTCTTTAAAAGTTCACGAAATTTTAAAGAGTTTTTATTATGATTTTGTTCATTTTTAAAGCCCTCTGCACAACACTGGATTTGCCGCATGTTAAATGGTTTCGTGACTTGTTAGAGACGCTATCTTAGTAAAATTGCTAAATAAAATTTACAAAAAAAATGAGTTATGATCATTTTTACTTCAAATAATGATTCGTACAATTTCCAAAAAGTTATTATAACATAAAGTTTGCTTTTAGTTCAAGTATTCATTAACCTCATAGGAATGGCATGCTGCGTATTTGTTTTTTGACAGCCAACACTTGATTCAGCTGAGGTAAAATACTTAACTTCTGGCTATTTTGAAATTAACTTTCATTTCAAAAGTTAAAATTGAAATACGAGTGAACCACATAGCAAATGTCGATAAAGATTGTCCTTCTCATTTATTATGAGCTGTGGCGTAACGTATTAGGTTTTTATCCATGGTGAGACATTTGCGGGAAAAATGGAAGTCCCTTTAAGTTCGGAGGCATAAGGAACTCCGTTTGACATTTCGATATATGAGAATGGTAAACACCTATGGGTAAACCACCTAAGCCCAGTCGACAAAATCGAACATTCGAACTGTCCAAAGAGAGTAAGGGTATAAATATGGAAAAATAATTTAGCCAGTTGAACGGCACAAAAACTAAATTTTAATCATGAGATACCCTACCTTTACTCTCATTCGAAAGTTCGAAGGTACGATTTTGTCAACTGGGCTGAGATGGTTTACCCAGATGTGTTTACACTCTCATAAATCGAAATGTCAAACGGAGTTCCTTAATATGCCTCCGAATGCCTTGGTGATTAAAGTGTAGTACACTGTAAAAATAATGCCATAACTACCTGAGAAGTGTAAGCTAATATTCGCAAACTTGTAGGGGAACTTTGTTTTACTTACAGGTAAGGTAAAATTACCACACTATAAAGTAAAATTAATGCACTTGGTAGCGGATAGTCCCACAAATGGACGGGAAAATTACCTTACAATGCGTGCATCTCTTCAGCATTGTCTCAACAGGTTTTAACCAAGGGGGGGGGGGGGGAGGGTGGACGGGCGGAAGAAAGACATTTTAACACGCTAATGTTCACCAAAGCTGTCACGATATCGTCGTGGTATAATGGACAGCCAACCTCGGTAGCGCAGTTAGTTGTGTTTTGGCTTACAGTGCGGGGGTTCCGGGTTCAAGTCCCGGGTGAGAAATTGCCCGACTGTGTCCTCCTGCGCGAGGCATACGTCTAACGCATACTGTCAAACGACAAAACTCCAACCACCCTCTGTCAAACGGAACATGTATAAAATCAATAAAGTCAACTTAAAACAAATGCATAGCGCATCGGCCTATCTTGATACAGACCCATGGTTCGCGCCCACCTACCAGCAAGTATCAAGGATATTTGTGTTGAGGTTTCGGTTACTATTCATGAGAGGATATAGGTAATAAAAAATTAACAGTACCAATACTCCAGGATATTTTTTAATATAATTTTATTATACAATAAACTTAATTTTCGCTTGCTTGTATGACAATTTTTCCCCACTTTCGTGTGGAACTTTTCCCGTACGATTAAGGAATAGTACTTAACTTGTTATGTAAATTTACTCTACATTTAAGAGGTAATATTACCTTAGGTAATTAGCTTTCCTTGCATGTAAGGGAATTTTACCTTAAAATACTTTTACAGTGTTAATATATTAATTCAAAGCTAAAGGGATTCCCTTTGTTCGTCCTGATATTAAAACTATTTTTTCTAACGAAAATTTAATTTCTCGGCTAGTTTTCAAATAATTTTAATTATTATTACCCAATTCAAATATACAAAAAAGTTTGGGACGTTGAATTATTATTGTTTATTCATAATCCTCGCTATCTTGGTGATTGAAAAACCAATAATAATATTACAAAAAAAATAATGTTTTTAAATTATTTTGAACTTCATGCTAAGTTAAATTTGTCTGTTATAATACACGATTGTTCGGCAGTGCCATTACATTTCTTTTAGAAAAAAACTATAAAAATTGAAGTTTGTCATCGTGATAAGAAATAATCTAAACACCAATGCCTTAGTCACACAAGTATTATTTTATAGAAAAACTTTATCATTACGCGTGTAATAATATACAGAAAACAAACATTCTCTAAATCAACCTATCAATGGAAACGTTAAAAATTCAAAATTACAAAAATTTGCACAGTTAGGCCTACGTTTTACTTGTCCTGAAGTTCGTTTAGTACAAGCGTTATGAAGTCAATTCATCTAAGATTACACAACTTACATTTTTAGGACCATAGATGCACTTATTTTGTGGCCAGTATACCTATTAAAAAACTCCGACCCTCAACATTTAAAACACACATAAAATACTACAAAACAAAAAAAAATTGTCTACAAGAGAATGACTTTAATACTTAGAAAATGTGCAAATTTACAGTCACTATTATCTTAAATGTGAAAAATTTCCTAGAATATGCAACGTTTCCTTTGACAAATTGCGTTTGACAAATCAAAACTCTTCGTCTTTTAACAGTCCTTACTCCACAATTGTTTCTTCGCATTTTATTTTGTCCAGTCCAAAGTATTGCTTTCTTTACTGGCTTGCTCGCAGCAAGGACAATTAATTTTTACTTTCACGGATATAAACGATAGAGACAACGCTACTGAAGGGCCGTCATCAGAAAAAGTTAACCTCTCTTGTATTTTGTTATTGCTGTGTTAGTTTCACCCTACTAGAAGAGAGTTCTTTTATGGAGAGGATAATAAAACTTCAGAATTTTCAGACGTTCTTCACAGCTTCTTTGTCTGCACCGCCTTTAGTAATAAAGATACAGTGGGTAACACGTTTGAGTTACGGAGACTTCGCAGTTTTATGTCATTTTATTACCATTTCTGTTGCCGCGTAGAACGTGTCTTCTACAGCAGACAGCAGTTTGTTTTATTTACGTGAAGCGGTAGAATGTCAATTACTGCAAATTCTTCATGTTAAATTATTTTTTCTTTTCTTCTCGATTGCAAATATTGTAAACGTCGTTATTGCTACTCTCTTGTAGGCTGATCTGAAGATTTTTGGGAACGCATATTGCTGTGCCATGATTATACAGCATCCAATATGATCCTCTTTAGAACTGGTTACAAAAAGTCTGAAACAGACTACATTTAAAGACTGAAACCTGTGGCTTTAATGGGTTGTAAACGACAGAGTCTTGATTACATTTTCGATAGAGAAGTTAAGTAGTTTCAAAAATTCAGTGAGATGTAACTTCATATACTCTAGAAAAATATTTCGTACTTTTGCAAGAAAACTCCTTGGAAACCCAGTTAAAGTTGCCGAGAAAATCCTTTGTAAAACTACAAAGAATTGTCTTGTAAAATCTGCAAAACATTTATTTGTAATATTACAAGTGATAGTCTTGTATTACAAGTGACATTATTGAGAAGTATAGGTAATATTGTTCTTTTTCTAGAGAAAAAAAAGTGATACATTTAATTAATAGCAGAGAATAACTAAAAAAAATTAAACGTATAAATTAAGAAAAAAAAAGTTACACTTCAACAGCATGGGGATTAGAACCTACATTACTTACATTATAATCTGGCATCCTTTACCACTGCATCAATTTGACTATCGAGTAAGTTATTAATTTTAAAGTGTTTTGCTTATTCAAACTTGCAATATATTTCTTTTTGCACGCATCTGCACTTCACATCGCACATAGTTTTTGCACAAACATCTATATACGGTTTTACGTTGTTGAATATCCGCCATTTTGCTGAAGCTCGTGGAAACTGGTCAGTATACTACAAACATTTCTTGGGGTATTTTACAAACACGACCCATGTAGTCATACAAATGAGTAGTTTTACAAGAGAAATCTTTTTACTGTTACAAGCATTTGTAAATTTGCAAAGAATGTTTCAGTAAAAATTGCAATTTTATTATATTGTAACTGTATCTAGTTCTATTCGTTGTACAAAATGTTGAAATTATTAAGTCACTCTATGAAGTATTTCATACATACGGTAAGTACCAAAGTAATGCTTTCGCCTTTTGCATAGATCCATGAATACATGTTCAGATACATGTACATACTTACACAACATATGTCTTTAAATACATTATACCACATAGCATATTTATAAATTATTTTCATAAATGGTTAATTCAGAACATTTATTCTTTGAGTAGACTATTATTGTCATCCAACAAAAGAAATGTTTTACAAAACTGAGGTTGAACATTTTGTTGGTGGAGGGGACATAACAAATGGGAACAGTGAATGCGATTATCAGAATCAGGAATGTAATTGACCATGGCCTCTACCAAGAAACCATACTGGGATATGCCTTCTATAATTTTGGGAAATCAAAATTAAGTTTATTGAATTTGGGATCAATTCTATATTTTATAAATATACACGGAGTGTCATGTTATTACTCTGCCACTTCTTCTCTACACTTAAGATTCATGTTATAAAAATTTTAACTTGTAAATTGCTTAGAATAATTTCTTACTTGGTCAGTCATACCATCATCAAACTATATGGCGCATTTGTAAAACCTTATGATATGTTTTAACATTAACAATTATTGTGTGTGTAGCAAAGCTATGCTGATAGGAAATACGCAGAATAGTGTATATATTATATGTAATATGTATAATATATATATTATATATAAACTGAATGAATGCACATTAATGACTAATAATTTTCCTGTTCATTGAGGAACAAATAAGCAAAAATTTACAGACTAATAAAAAAGAGTGGTTCTCAATTTTATCAGAAACGTAATTTTTAGTGTTCCATTCATTGTGAACTCACTCGCAGGCTTTATCTTTAGGAATTAAGATAGATCAATGTGCAGGACCACATAGGACATTTAAGAAAAAGTATATAATTTGTGTATGAAGCTGAAACAATTCATTCAAGAAATGATGAAATGCACCCTCCATAATTCAACTCATTATATTGGACAAACACAACTTTGAATCATGTTCATTATGTTACATAAAATGGTTCCTGTATTCAAAATTTGTCATTTAATGTGATAGATTTTATTGCATGTAGCATCTAAAAGTTGATTTCCAATTAAAAATTAAGTTACCATTCCAAAAATTCCTATCATTTAAGTCCTTAATCAATGTAATTTAAAAGAATTTCATTAATACTTTAAAAAATTCCTTTGGCACTACATAACCATTATGCTCGAAACAACCAATTGATAAGTTTTTACTTAACAAATTTCTCTTGTGCATTTCAATGGATGAGTTTCGGACTGCTGAATAGGACAATGTTTTTTTCTTCCTACAAAGCAACTTTCAGTACAATTATTTAATATGATTCTAGGCTTTGTTTCCTAGTTACATAACCACTTTAAGTTCTGTTATTTATGGAACAACGGAATTGGACATCACTTACATGACTAAATAAAACTAATAACCCATGAAAGGAAAGCTAGTCTGCTGCACAAGTCGTGTCATGAGTCATGATAATGGTGTTACAGCTGGCAGTAAAAAGGTGCTGCTAAGATTAAACATTACATGTGTTTGAAGAAAACCAGACTGTGCTTCTGAATTCTGCAAGAAAATGAGGCTCGGTGCATGAATTGGGGGGGCTATAGAAAAATGCAGAAATGGAAAGTACGGTTTTACAATAAAAATTTTACAAGAATGGTACAGAAAAGTACATACAATCTGCTACCATCCTTAACAGTATTTTCCCAATTCTTCCACACATCGTTGCGAAAGATTGAGAAGGCAATGAAGACCATCAGCTCCGTGTGATAAATGTCTCAACCCAGCATGAGACAGTTCGATATGGCGAATCTTTATCGCATGCAACACTTCTTAAGCTCATCGTGACACTGGCGTGTGTTTCTGCCATGGAGAGACCTACACTCTTCATGTGTGATTGTTGCTCATCTTTACTGACATCCATCCGGAAGTATGGTCTGGAGCATACAGGCGTTTAGGCACGCTGATGACGGGTACCCAATGCACACGTGCCATCTACTGGCGGGATTCGGTATCAACATAAAAGAGGTTTCTAACATATATATTTCATTGCATGTGTTGCCACATGTTCGTAAGCTATAACCCAGTTGCCATGACTTATGAAATATCCGTCATATTTATCCTACAATTTATTATTCCATCAGAAATAAGAATGCGATAGTGGGATGTACGTAAACTGTTACAGGACAGTTTTAAACATGAACTTTTATTAAAAACAGTGCTGCATATCAGATAACAGTAAAACATTATATCTAGGCCAGAAATCAGTGTTTGTGTAATATTCGCTTCTTTGAAAACAAAATGAAAAAAAAATTATAAATGAATCTTATGAATTCGCGTGTTTTAAAATTGAGGTTGGTTAAACACTGTTTGGTTGATAATATGCTAAAGTAATTTGGTAACGGTGCACTATTATTTCACTGGAGCCAGGAAAAAAAAAAGATTTTGATTTGCTTGAGACTGACAAATGCCTTCCATGCACATATTATGCGCACATACTGACATACATATGTATGTACATGCATAACCTGTATACCCTTATACATACCGAACAAAAGATGCTGTGACTGAAATTTTCTCTTTAGGGTGAAAAACTCCATAAGCAAAAATAACACTTGTAAAAACATTTAGCACGGACTACAAAAGTGTTCAATCGTAGGTGACCTTAATTTAAGCCTCACTTATATTAAATAATTGCACAGTTTCACCGGATTTTGTTAATATATCTATTCTCTGACATTATACAAGTTCCACGTAGTTTCACAGATTTTTTAGGACCGTTTAGATCTGAGAGTTTTATGCCATTCCAGATGTGTAAATGCTCTGTAAAGTTTATCATGTCAATCACTCAAATTTGCAACCCTGTAAATGTGGAAATTGTCATCCTAAAATGTAGGAATAGGAACGTAATGTTTGTTGGTGAGATAGCTAGTACAAAAAAAAACCTTGTTCTCCAGCAGTCAATGAATCCGCTGCAAATAGTTTATTATTATCTCAACCAAAGGACATATATTTGTGTAACTGATACACCCTTAAAACATCAGGGAACTCCCCCTACTGAAAACCACACGTTGCATATGGTCCCCACTGCAAGGTTCCGGAAGTGTACAGTGAGCCCTAACGCCTCACAAAATTCCCAATCAGTAAAAAACCAAAATGATATAATCTGATGGCAGATTTCCATTTTTCTTGCAGAAATTAGCAGACTTTCATGGCATGTAGTTCTCTGCGAGTGTTCGTTCAGAAATTGTTTGCTAAGGACGTATATCGGTTTTTAGTAGTAATGTTTGTTGGAAGCAAAGTGATTTTCTTTGCAAGTTTTAAAGAACATCTCCAGTTGCTGCCTGTCTGTGTTGTATTTTGGCCATAATTTCGGAAATAATTTTCCAGTCATTTGTGATTTTTGTCACAAATTGTAGACTAATGTGATGTCAGAGTTTATGAAAAAATATTTGCAGGTTGTATCATCCACACACTATTCCAGTTTTCCAAATATTTGTGAAATGTTTAATTTCTTTGTCTCCAGCTTGTTTTAAGACCTTGCGTTTTATCTGCATATGTTGGAACTAATACTTTTAACTGGAAATAATAGAAACAAAAATGTAGTAGTGTGTGTTAGTAAGAGTTTGGAGGTGTCAAGCATAATGTATTTAAATGGAAGGCTGTGTGGTTTGTGCGACTGGGCGGCTGGCGTTCTTCGGCTCGACTTGGATGGGCTCGGCAATCTTCGGCTCGACTCGGCGAGCTCGGAAGCCGTCGTTTCGGGTTGTCAAACGTACAGGAAGGTGCTCGGCAGCTTCAATCACTAATTCTTTAAGCATGTGTTTATTTTTGTTAGCCATATTAGTTTTATAAACATAGGGTATGTCAAATCGCAAATCCATACCTATTATATAATTTAAAAAATGCTTTGAATTATAAATTATTTGTTCTTTATATTGTGCCTAAATTATACATAGGGTATTGTGGAAACATGCGAAACTCTCTCAACTACGTTTCCAGTATCCTCTCTTCAAGACTGATTAATACGCAATGCCAGAATCTGCAAATTATTCACTGCCTCGACAGTTTTGTAAGCATAAGTATGATACTCCGCATTTATAATATATATAATATTATCTATATATGTCGCTAAACCAAGCCTATTACCCTAAGAGCGACCACATGCGCTAGTATATTATAATTATGGTATGGATCAGTATCTACCAACAATTTTATAGGTTCAATTGGCGTTATATTAAATTACAAATCTGCCATACACTTGAGAGTTGGAATGTAAGAAAATTATAACCAGTCTTAACTTTCGTGATCTTCTCTACCACCAATCCACCAATCTTCAGATTTTCCATCAATTTTTCGCAATCTTTCCATCAACCTTTCAATCTTTCCATCAGTATTTTGCAATCTGCTCCATAATCCGCTCTTTAAACGCAATGCGCTCCATAATACTCTCCACAATCTACTCCACAACCACAATCCGCTCCACAACACGCTCAACAATGGCAATCTGCTCCACATTCGGCTTTTCGCTTCACCTCTGGTCCAGTACTTGGTTTTGGGGCTGTGTTGTTCATTATAAGGATGTTGCAAATCTGAAGAAATAAAATTTTCTATATATTTGAAAAATTATACAAATTACAATAAAAGTAAATAATTACATACAATTTCTTAACAAACACTCTATACATTCATTCCGCGAAATATAAGCAAGTAGACACGAATACCTATCTCAGCAATGTTATACATATTCCAACAGACGGCAACCATAGTGTCTGTACAATTTGTGAATAGTAGAAAGTACCACTTATTTCCTCTTTCTCGAATTTCATGCATTGCCAAGAAAGCATGAGAAACATAAACTCTGTTTTTGTATTAATTATAGAATTTTGTACACAATCTTATACCGTGTCAGTCATTTCACAGAAAAAGGTGCCAGCATTTTAAATTTTTCAGTTCATTTTGCAGCACGTGTTTTATATCTTCTTTACTGCCCTGTGGGGCCTCACTGTCCTAATTTCCTATAAATAGGACATCAAATAAAAATACTGACCCTTTAAAACTTCTTACATGTGTCATTATAAACTTCTGCTAAGTAAATGCTTGAATATAATAATTATATTTTTCAAATACATAACTATTCTCCAACCGCCCTACAAAAAATAATTCGCTAAATAAAGGGGTAAAAAATAATCGAATGCATAATTTGTTCACAAAGACATATTATAAATTTTATTCGTGTCATGCATCCTCATTGTCCGAATGTCCTACAAATGGGACATCAAATAAAATACTGAATTTTATTCTAATTTTTACGTGTGTCATTGTGACGTGCTGCGAAGTAAATGCTTGGCTACCATACTTACATTTTTTAAAAACTTAACTTTGCTTCACCCATCCTTGAAAAAGAAATTTGCTAAGGAAATGTTATTGTTTTCAAAATGTTAAAAAATTGTCAGAAATGTGTTTTACAAGCAAGTAAAAGAAAGCAATGATGGGAGCGGCGGGGGATTACCGTATTAATTATTTTTTCACAGAGAAATATTATAAATGCTTTTCATATCATGCCTCCACATTGTCCCAATATTTTACAAATAGAGTATCAAATAAACATACTCCTGTAACTGAAATATTTTTTATTTTTACATGTGTCATAACATGCTGCTTAGTAGATTTTTTACTATAATACTTATAATTTTCAAATTCATAACTTAGTTCATTATAAATAAATTAAGTTACCACTAACCTACCCTCGCCATAGAATTATTTTACGCTTTCACAAAAAACTAGCAGTCTCGGGACAAAAAAGAAAACAAAAGAATATTTCAATTCTCCATGTGAACGTGTTCAGAGAACTGCAATGAATGATACGGTTAATTTAGATAATTGTGTAATTGTAAACATTATAACAAGTCACAAATATAACAATGATTTTTGTCCTCTATGTAGTATGAATATTTGGTCTCAGTAACTGCGAGGTGACAATGATGTTAAGTATTACATTTTGATGTAAGTTATTAATTTAAGCGCACAAATGTAACATTTCTTTAAAATTATAGTTTGACTAATTAAATGAATGCCAGGCCAAACTTTTAAAATGCCCGATGTCCTTAGAAAAGCTTTTTATTCTTACCAGTTTTTAAAATATATGAGGAAGTGTAAAAGGTGAAATATTTAATAATGAAACGCATTGATTTTAAGAAAATGCGTTAACTATTACTCGGGGAGTCTGACACGGTCGCCCTCGATAAATATCGCTATTGTCTTCGTGTGTACGATATTTAGGGCAGGAAAGAGCCTACGTTCCTCATTAAGCGAGATGCACGTGTAAGTAACAGAATAGTGTAGCGAACACGCCACACCCAAGTAATGAGGTGTAGGTAGAGTAATATGATAATGAATGTTGGGAAGGAAAACGGGAGTCATTGGAGTAAGTGCGTATGTAGGCTGTAGCCTTCTTTGGTAAGAACTGACAAACTCAGCTGCATGACGCAAACAGATAAGGAATTCTATCAGCGAGATATGAATACTATGATAGATTATTTTCATTATCAAAAAATAGATATCCAAAAATATTATCCTAACTTTCAAAATTCACCCCAACGCAGAAAAAATTGTCTGACGTATCAATTCACAAAAATAAGAATTTTGCAAACTTGCATCCTACATCGATCTAAACATACAACCTGAATTATATGTATGTTATGTTTGCAAACGATTAATTTTACCAATGTCCATACTCACAAATATAAACTAAACTCGTAAATATAACTGGCCCACATAAAATGGTTTAAAAATAATACTAATGGGAACACTTATCACACAATTATACTAAACTGGTTGCGTTAGATAATTTACTTAACGGTGAAGCAAATTTTTAAATAAATCCTATTAAAATAATTATTTTAACTCTCTTACTCACTCCAAGCGAGAAGAAATAAATCGTATTTCGCCTCACTATTTTGTAGCAAAACAAGACGAATAAAATCTCTTTGTATAAAGTGAAGTTTTCGACTGACGGCCTTAATCACTCATCAACGCACAGCCCAAACAGCTAGGCGCAAAAGCATGATGATTTCCGGATTTCTTCCCTTTAAGGCGTAGTTGGCCACTAACAAATGGCTTTCAGAATTTCTAACCCCTTAGAAGGCGAAAAAGGGATTTTTGAAGTCCAACCTCTAAGAGGGTGAAAATGTGTAATATTTTTTTTCGAGTACTACTCGATAGCTCATTAACCAGCTGAGATATCGTTGTGTTCTTCGCTTCAAAATGTAGCTTATACAAATACCTAAAAACTGACATCACTGTGTTTTACTATTTATTCTCTTTGCTTCAAAAACCTCTTATTAAATTGGCTATTTAAGTCTATACTCCTCGTAAATATTTCCACGAAAAACACTTATCGGTTTACTGAACTCTTGAGGAGTCTTCGAAGGCACATTTTACCTATTTCCGCTCTCTTAGGGGTCAAATTTCGAAAGTTCTTTTTTGAGTGTATGGGTGCCTACATCCTAAAGGAGAAGCTATCCCTAAATGTTCATGGTTTTGCGTACAGCGGCTTGGGCTGTGTGTTAATGAGTGTGTCATTCAGTAAGCTGGTTGCGAGACTTAAATTTATACAGATGAAACATTAAAGTTTATATAAAATTAGTATACGCCTAAACTGTAACTTTGTGATTCAATATTGCCAAAAATTCTGTTTTAAAGAGCAGAATGTCAATATTATATGCAGGAAGTGTATGACCCTATTTTTGTGCAAAACTCAGTAAATATGGGAGGAAACTAAGTACTATAGACTGTTCACGGTAAAATGAGCACTTTTGAAGTCCCTGCTTAAAATATACTCGTGTACACGTTGTGTATTCTCCCACGTTATGTAAAATGAACATTGACATGATTCTCGTCACTTTATTAATGCTGCGGTCAAATGAAACTATAAAATTATTAAGAAAGCAAATAGTTTACAAATCTGCTAATTTTTACACTTCGATGCATTAAAAAAACAGAAAGCGAAAGAAATATTTTGTTATAATAAATGGTTACCTAACACTTTTTATTCGACCTTATGGTATAGAACTAGTTTCCATCTATCGTTACAAACTTCACTGGGCGAATGTCACTCAGTACGTCCATTAAAATATATGCATGCAGGGGCAGTGACTTTTCTGTAAGGTTCATATAGTGCTCACTTTATCGTGAACAATCTTTAAAAGTTTTTGTTGCGTTCTACTTCATAACTGCACAGTTTGCAAATTAATGGCAAACATACACTCATGTTTGTGGAAAATTCCCACAGTAAAGTATCCATTATTTGTATTAATATTTGTAGGAACGATTCCAGTTTCAGAACAATAGAACATTTCTTAAAGAAAATCAATATGTACAGTAAAGTGTCCACGGGCTGCTATAAGAGTAGCTACACGCTATGGCATTGTATTCAACAATACTACAAGGTTTACATGGGGAATCTCCTGCCGGTCTGATTCTACCCGAGTCCAGAGCTCATCAGTATTGGTTGGCGGACGTATAGTATGGACCAGTTGCCGAGTGAAAACATCCCATACATTTTCATTCAATAGGTGACATATCGGACGAAAATTCAGGCCAGGTAAGTACTGCCACTCGTCCGTAACAGCCACGTGGATGAGGTGTCTGCCATTCCGTGGCGTCATCACATTTCGTGGCTCAGTTCCAGGTTTCCAGCTCGTCACGTTCTCTCCGATCCGCTTTTTCCACACTAGCATCACTGACGTTGTATTATGCGACGTATGAGAAGCAAATTCACGGTATGAAAATTCCCCTTCACGTAAGCCGATCATTCAGCTCCGTTATTTAACTCTGTAACGTACCGAAAATATTCCCTTACACTATACATCTAGGGACATACTGCTGACTCCAGTAGAAACGTTACAGTTCACTAGTAATGAAAAAATAATTTTGCCTGGATCCTCAAAACTCGTCCTTTTGTACGTCTCTATATTTAAAGGAGACCACAACACAAAAATTATGTTTTATTAATAATAAAGAAGACATTTGGACGAATTCAAGGGCTTATTTACATTTTCTGCGCGTCGCTTTGTACAGCGCTAGGAGCTGTGACGTCACCGCGTGTAGCCTATCTGCCTCGCCTGGCGCGTGTTATTTCAGTCTGCGGTTGTTTCGCGATTCGCGAAGGCTGCCAAATGCCTGCATGTAGTGCCTACGGTTGTAGTAATACGACCAATAAGAACGAAATCTGTAAGCAGCAAGCGATACATTTCCACAGATTTCCAAACCGCAGAAATCAATCGGAAAGTTTCGCCAAATGGGTTGAATTTTGCAAGCGGAAGAATTTTTCTCCGGGTAGGAGTGCTACAGTGTGTTCAGCGCATTTAAAACTTACAGACTATGACGAAACTCAAATGATAAAAATGAATTTGCTGCCCGAAGAAAAACTGCAAGGACCCAAATTTAAACCTGGAACCATTCCTACACTTAACAATAATTGAAAAGTCGCTTGGAGAATGTAGTTCAATAGCGGGGACAAATACTTTAGAATATAACGATAGAGATAAAAGATACGCTATCGAGAAACGTAAAGAGGTCGTGGGTGCATTAATCGATAATATTGATCCAGCATTGAATCACGATGAAAAATATAATGTACGTAATGGAAATTAATCTGTTGTTACAAATGCGCAACGACATTGCGTCGAAACGCAGTGCGAATTAGGCTGTGAAGTTGCTATAAATTATTTAGTCTTAGAATCTACAGCATGCGAATCAGCCTGTGAAAGCGGTGATTTGAATGACAGTTTTTATGAACCAGATAACATGCCGGATACAGTTGGTAACATTACTGATGCATATAGTGAAAATGTAGAGGGCAATGGAGAAAGTGACGTTGGCGAAACAGAAAGTGAAAATCTGTTCGTTTCACGGACATGTTTACTAGCTCTTTTCCAGATTTCTTTCATGAGTAAAGCCAAAGTCATAAACAGTTCACGTTTATTTTAAGGGACTATGTTGTGTGAAAAACCTTTTCGCGATTGTGGTAATGAATTGGCTTGGAATTCGCGGCCAATGAATGGAAAACAACAACAAGGAAATGCACTATTAGCGTCAGCATTGTTGTTGTCTGGCATTCTATTTGAGCCATTCCTGTCTTTCTGCAAAGCAATTAAATTGCATATGTTTTCACGTACAGTATTAGGCAGTATTATTAGTACAGTAACAAGGCCAGTAGTCAAAAAGTTTTGGAAAGAAGAAAAACAAATATATATATATATATATATATATATATATATATATATATATATATATATATATATATATATATATATATATATATATATATATATATATATATATATATATATATATATATATATATTTGTACTGAGAAATAGAAATAAACCCGTGTGGTTAGCTGGAGATGGCCAATACGATTCTCCCGGTTTATCTGCCAAATATCTGGTGTATTTACTTCATGGATTTGAATACAGGCCTTTTTGTTGATTTAGAACTTGTTCAAAAAGGAATGGTATAGGGTGAATTAGAAAGAGCTGCCTACGAAAACATAATGGAAAAGTTTGTAAATAAAGAAAACTGTGATGTAAAGCTATTCCTTTCAGAGAGACGCAAAAGAGTAAGATATTTATTAAAAAAGTGGTCTCCGAATATTGAACACGAATTTGATGTGTGGCAAGTTTCTGAGTGCCTTGTGAAAAAAATCAACGCACTAGATAAGAAAACACCCAGAAATTCAGACCTGGAAAGCCAGCATAAACAATCATTTATTGTGTTCAGCACAAACATGTAATGAAGACAGTTCTGTTTTAGTTCGTAAATTTATATCAATACCACATCACATAAAAAATCATAAGTGGCTAGAAAACAGGGAATACAAGTCTTGCGAACATAAGGAACTATCAGAAGACGATAAAAAAACTAAATTGTGGTTGAATGGATATTCAAGTGCATATAGAGCCCTAAAGCAAATCAAATTAGACAAAAGTATTTTAAAATACGTAGAACACATAAAACATTATGTATTTACATACGGGAAGCCTAGAGAGTTACCACAATCTTCTTCTGAAATACGCTCCGAAAATAGTGCATTTTTCATACAGTGGTTTAGAACTTTGCTGTACTGGACCATAACTGGAACATAAATAAAGACGGAGTTGGTGTGAAAACTCAGTTCTCGAAGTCATCGCGTAGTTGGGCGATTAAAAATAAATATCAAGTTTCAAATTATGTGTGGAAGAAATAAATAATGAGGATTATCAGGAACCACCTGGCATCAGACAGTAGAAGAATATCTGCAGAACAGGAAGTTCTTGATCTGTCGCTGCCCAAGAACATTGCTCCAACGCCCTGCCTTTCCATTGATGTTTTGAAAACGAAGCGCTTCTCACGATTTAATCTGCCAAATTAAAAAGGTAGGCAAAATTTTTACATATAACATTCAGTGTGTGTTTATGTTATATGCATGCCTATACATTGGTATACAAATTATTTTCCACATTTGTTTTAAAATAATACATTTTTAATTTACTATTAGTAACTGTCCTCACGCTATGACTACCTTACCGATATAACAAAACTTTAAATTTGTAGAAAGCGGCCATTCAAGGTGTAATTATAACATGGTATGAATAACTGGTGGTTCGAATAATTATTTATTATTTTAATTACAGCTCTACCAACAGATTTTTAATGTAACCTATTACATGGTTTTGTTCAGTTTTCTAACTACAGTTTGAAACGTACGTTGTTGCCATCGGCCTCCGGAAATGTCTCCCTTGTGACATTAACGGCACAAGATGGCAAAACAACTCTACTCCTGCAGTCGACTGCAGTCCATGTTGTTACCCACGACGTAAACTGTTTATAACTGGTGTACCGCCAAGTTTTATTCGCTGGATTGGCAGCAGTTTACAAACGTTTCTTATACTTACACTTTGTTTTTAAACTCAAATTGTGCCTCACCATTGTCAGTACATCCGCGTCCAAAATCAACTTCGAAAAAGAAGGATCTTTAGTCACACGCCCGGATTATTCAGATGTCACAGTTTTTTTACATTTTCTAACAGACACACACACGCCAAAATAACGTTCCCGTTCGCCGCAAAGTGTTTAGCGTATTACTGTCATCATCACTGTCCAACTCGAGATCAGCACATGTTTCCTCTGGCTCAGACTCGTAAGGGCGAATGTTTGTTGAATCCATGTTAACACGGCGACAACCGCACAGTAACCGACAACGTAATACACGTGCCGAGGTAACCTCAGCTGTGCTCGTGGCGGCAGTCAGCCGGCTGACGATATGGCGCAGTCACATCACGCGCTACTCACGTTTTTGCTTGTATATCGGGAACTACTGAAGATAACAACGTTGAATAAACAGCGTCCTGTTTTTAAATTTTTCTTTTAATTTTTTTAAACTTTAACTGCTAATGTGATTTTGTGTTGTGGTCTCCTTTGATTTCAGAGGGCGCTACTGCGTCTAGACATGCAGAGTAATTATCAAATAATAATAATAATCCGCACAGAATAGCCTGATTTTAATTTCCTGTGTGTGTTATTTTTTCATTTGAGATTTTACTTTATGATAATGCATTTTTCACACACGTGCGTATACGTAGGTGAGTATGTGAACACGATACCTCTGTACCCCTTGATGCAGAAAATCTTATTACGAATTGGATAAACCATGTGTTATTTGTTATATGGCTAAAAAATAACCGTATATGACACATTTTAAGCACGGAATTTAAGTCGTGAACACACAATCTCGAACAAGGCCAAAGATAAAATTAAAATTACTGAGAATTTTAGTACTAGAAATATATTCAAACAATGGATAAGGATAAATTATAGTTTAAGGTAGGAGATAATTGAATGGGTAAGTGGATGAAGGTGTTATGTTACCTTTTCCTGAAAATAGACCTATGTCCTGGGATGAAGGTGTTATGATGCATTCTATGTAATGGTCAAGACGTCTTCCTTGTAACTTCAAAAATACCCATTTTATGAGTTGATAAAAGAGTTATGTACACAGGTAGTAGGGACAGGCCGGTTTCAGATACAAAGAGATGCCGCCTTTGATTAATCGGATTGTCGATTGATATAAAATTAATCGGAATAATTCTTAGTCCGGTATTAATAGGATCAAATTTTTTTAATCCGATCTTAATCCTATCAAAAAAATCCATCCTAATCCTAATCCGATAAAATGCGATCAAATAAATTGGATAAAAATTGTTGTATCAAACTTGTTTGATCAAATTTCTTTGATGTGTTTATTTTCGTGTATAGTTTGGTGGTATGACACTTTCTTTTCTTCTTTGTGAGGAGCGGCATGGTACGTCCTTACCCTCTGAACTCTGGTGTTGTATAAGTTGTGCTAGTGTTGGGGAATGTGTGTATATAGGGGAGCGATGATCACCCTTGGAAGAGTCGGAGTTGTATGAGGTGTGATGTGCTGGGGAAGGGGTATATATGTGTTGGGTTTTGTACAAGAGTGAAATAAGAGCTTTTTTTGGGTTTGAAGGGCTATTGCTCGTAGATGGTGGTGGGAGACAGTCGACTCTGAAAGATACGATTTACATGTTTGAATGTTAGTAATGACACACAGAAGAACTTAACTGTGAACGATTATTCCAAATGAATAACAGTGCTGAGATAATACACAAGAGAAATTCAGTAGTCTTTTAACGTAGCCCAGCTATGGAAAGAAACTAAGTAACTAGTTATAGCTGTTACTATATAAATTGCACTTAGGAAACCATGCAAGCAGGAGAATCACGTCTGGTCAGCTGTGAGGTTAGTGAAATAATGCCTTGAAATTATGCGAAAAACTCGGAATTGATCTAAAGGAGAGGTGAATACGATTCATGTTACAATATTAATAAAATCACAAAATCAATATATTAATTACACTGCCTGAATTTTAAATAAAAAAAATGTAATGAAATTGTACAAGCATGAGAAACACGTCTGGTCGGCTGCGAGATCAGTGAAGGAATGGATTATAAGCTGCGTGTCGGGACCACGACTAGATGTGTCCATCACAACCGCTAGGCGACTAAGGTTGTAGCAATTGAAAAACTCTGAATATGACTCACATACTTTATCTTCAAACGAATTAATATTTGGCTAGAAATTAATGTGCACATCATAATGAAAACTCGTTTACCGCATGCTTCAATCCTGTGTAGATGTAACGACATTTATTAACCAAAGGCAAAATCAATCAATTAATTATTGTAGGAGCAGGACATCGCAATGCGAAATGCACAGGCAAGTAGCTTACAAATCAATAAACAAATATTCCATGTAAGGATAAAACAGACAAATAAATATTTCACAATAGTAAGGACAATTTAGTGTTGAGAAAAACTTACCCAGATATTTTACACAAGTTTCGTTTTAAAAAAGAAACCTTTTAAAGCCGTTTATGTTTGTTTAACAAATGAGCGTGTTTTAGCAGCATGTTGATTCCCAGCAATAGTAATTTGTTTTGTGTGGTAAAATATATTTGTTATAAGTAAAAATCAATGGGCTCCACCACTAATTGCTGCTGTAGAGCTAGGTCATCTGGAAACATTCTTATAGCTAGGGTGGTAAGACCTCTTATACCTGGCTCTCAAAAGGTATTTTTGTCAGACCACTGACCTCTTTCCCTTTCTTATCTCCACATTGTGATACAAGTTCAGCTGAGCTGACTGTGTTTTCTCAACATGCTACAAGTCTCCCTGTTTCGTTTTAAATTCATTCATTCAGGCATTCGATTTTTTCTACATCTGTTTTAATTGCACTACCCCCTCAGCACTTCAAATGTTGTTTTTATAAAATTTATTTTATGGATGTGTTGGCTTATAACATTTTTTTAGTATAATTCATAAACAAATATTTTCTCTCTCATGAAGACTGAACTGAGAAACTTTTATTTCTTGTGAAAGTGAGTAAGCAGGCATACTGCTACCTGAGGAATAAAATGAACCAATAGCTTACCATCAATGCTAGGAACTCTCTTGTTTCATGTTAGCCAACTTTTTTTCAAACATCTCTTCAGTATTATAACATTTTATCCACTCATCATTCACAAAACAAGATATTAAAAAATTTGTGTTATAAGGAATTAAAATCTAATAAATAATGCAACACATTACTCGCATTTAATGTACAAAAATTTTATTAATTTTTTTTTTCAAAATCATCTTTAAAAACTAAATGTTTACAAATGCTCATATAATATTACTTTACAAAAACATTTTTCATTCTCTTTATGTTTTACCAAAACCAAGTTTATATACAACAAACATCTATTAAAGACATTATGATCAAAAACCAGTTTATATTTACAACAAACTTTTCAAGAGAGATCATATGTTACAAATATTTACAAGCTAAAATACATTTGTTTACAATAATTGAAAGAAAAATGTTTTTTTATGAAAAATTTAATAACTTGAAGACAATTTAAGGTCCAGATTACCTAACATATTCAAATACTTTATGAGAAAAAAAACAAGTTATTATGTGCAATAAAATACCTATTACTATATTTACAATATTCTATTACAAAGTTATGTACATCATTCATATATATTAACACTATTATTATAATGTTTCCAAACCTCCCTCTACCCACGAATTTGAACTGGACCTGCCTGGCAACCTACCCT
Organism: Dryococelus australis; assembly: GCA_029891345.1. Classification (NCBI taxonomy): domain Eukaryota; kingdom Metazoa; phylum Arthropoda; class Insecta; order Phasmatodea; family Phasmatidae; genus Dryococelus; species Dryococelus australis. The sequence goes on along the minus strand of CM056996.1, from coordinate 219,185,350 downwards.
CACTCCACTGCTCCCCAAACTTCTACTTTTGCCTGTTTGTTAACCTGTTCAGATGGGAAGGTTTCTCCTATTCTCGAAACCAAGGGATGGCTTGCTTGTGCTGGCATCGAAGGAAATTTTTTCCCAAGACTCACTGATAAAATTATTTCCCTCATCACTAGCAATTAAACCTTTCCTGATATTTTAACCCCTAAGAATTCCAAGAAATTAATTTTAATGCAATAAACTTGAAGAGTCAAGTATATTTTCCCAGTATAAGTTTCTTAAATCTCACAGAAATCCAGGTATCTATGAAAAAATTTGTGTCAGATATTTTCACAGAAATCTAGGGATCTATGAAAAATTTCATTTAAGAGATATTTTCACAGAAATTCGCGAATCTATGAAAAACATTTCATACAAAAGATATTTTCACATTAAATTTTATGTACTGAAACAACACATAGAATTCCAGTTTGGCGAGTAATAAGTAAAGTTTTTCACCTTTGGAAAAATTATGTTTAAACTAAATGTTTTTAAATTTAGGGTAATGTACAACATAATACATATTCATTCTGTTTTAAATATTTGTGCATAGCAGAGAAAAAATATGTATTTCACATTTAGAGTGCTCGCTAAGATTCCATGTGAGATTTTTTACTACACTACTACTATAAAATGTGTATATTTGAACAAATATAAAATATTCTTATTTAAAACTAGATTTCCTTAGAAAGTAAATTTCGACATAATATTAATGAAATAGCACGAATCCAGCCTGAAATGACTTCTATCGAAGCTTCAATCTGTCAAATTCCATAGTTTCTTTTTAAAAAAATCCAAATTTAAGCAAATTTAAAGGGAAATGGTGGCAATTTTGACTCCATACACTATATAAGGAGGAATAAATTAGTTTTCTTATTGTTAAGTCATCAGCTGCCAAGGTCACTTCATGTGTGTGCGTGCATGTGCATTGCATTAGCAATAGTAAGACTTAGGAGTCTACTACATGCCAAGCATCCACTACAATGCCTGGTGTCCACAGTGAGAACAACACCACGTGTTCACTACAATGCTAGGCGTCCACAGCGAGAACATTGCCAGATGTCCACTACAACGCCACATATCAACAACAGCATCGAGACTTGTGCAAAAATAAAATCTACAGGTATAATGCTTCAATGTCACTGCTGTGACAATTGTACTGAGAAATGTGTTGGAGTATTTAATGCTATTCTAGCATATGGAAAGTCGAAAATATTATTGAGTTCAGACTGTTCTCAATTGTGGGCACTGCCAAAAACGTTTATCATTACTTTTTGGGGATACAAAATTAATCCAGTAGATCTGTTCCTTCCTGAACATTTAAGAACTGATGAGGATATTGCGTCGTATCCTCCATGTGAAGACTGCCCATAAGGTATGCCCGCTTTTGTTTATGATGAGAACTTACGACATATACAGAGGGATTGTATGTCGCAAAGGCTGGAACAATTAAGTGAAGCCCAAATTATCCCAGATGTAGTAATGGATGATTCCGGGGTTGATGAATGGGATTCCGAGGCGACCACTTAGACCTTATAAATGAAATTAGTGGAGACTTTTTGTACATACTGTATATAATGTGAGAGTGTGAAAATATATAATGTTACTATTATACAATATGTACAAGATTTCGATAATTACCAAGACAACTTTTTTTAATTAAAGAACTTGGAATTTGTTATGCAACTGATACTAGTGATTCAAACGTTTTAAGCTTTAAATCTCCCTCATCTTCGTATACTTTAAAACCAGAATTTAAAATTATGTTTTGGCAACAAACTTATGAGCTACGTGACCCAAAAAGGGACTCTCGTGATATAGCTTACAAAGAGCATTTCCAATATGTGAACGATGTGCTCCCTGAAGACCATCCAGTATAAGTAATTGTGAAAATGCAAAAGGTTATTTTAAAAAGTTTAACCAATGCAGAAGTCATAAATATCAGAAGAAATCGCACCTGCTAGTGTATTAATTCAATAGTGAAATGCTATAATACAAATCACTGTGAGAAAAAATGTTCTGTTCAGAGTGCAAAAGTGAAGCTTTAAGAGAATTTTTGTACCAATATCCTACCTATGTGTAAAGATAATTATTTCTAAAAATTATTTATTACATACTCATACCTGCATAAACTTTGCAATGTAGACACTCAATCCTGCTAAGGCCTATGCCAGTGCTACTCCAGGGTACAAGAAAGTATGGTTCAAGTCTCTAAACAACATATACTTCCAAATACAGATATGCAATGGAGATGAACACTGGAACTTTGCAATAAGTTTCGAAGGAAACACGTATATAGAACGAGTATTGTGTTATGAACAAGATGTTTGTCCAGTTTTAAATATGTGTCCTGACAGCAAACTGCCCTGTTCTTCTTGGGACCTATGATTTAAGACTAGAAGTGAAGAAATAACCAAGGAACTATAATTTAGTCAAATAAAATATAAATTGAGTAGAGAGTGCTATTACAGCCCCACCTTGTTGACTGAAACATGTAATAATAAGGAGCACATCACACAAATGATAGGCATTAGCCACCTTCAAAATTCGCCTTGTGGAATGTGGGACTGTGAAGATTGGCAGAGCAGTGTTTGAGTCTGTAAATTCGATTTAACTAAGATGTCATTAAAGAACTAATATTATCTCAAACTGGAAGAAAATGTCAGCTTATAAAGAGAGAGAATACCATACACCAGAGCTTCAGTTGTGATGGAGAGATTTAACTCTTCACTTCCTTATGCCAGTGTTATTCCAGGATACAGGTGAGTGTGGTTTCCAATTGAAGAAGATGAAAAAGCCATGAACTAATTCAATGCAGTGTTAGCACGAAATATCCTGTGTTTTACATGACTGCAACAACTCCTCTTCCATCTAGTATTGAAGATGTTCACTTGTATTATGTCGAAATATACCCAGACTTGGTTTAAAGTATTGTTTTACATTCCCCCTCGCCACCCCGAATCTTAAAATATTTGTGTACAAACAGACAGGCTAAAGCTAGGGCATAAGAAACGCTCCCTCCATGAAAGCAGAGTTCTAGAAGGGGATCTGGATCCAATATTACGGAAATACATGAAAACCTGGTTTACAGAAGTTGCTAACAGCTTATAAAACATTTGTGTAATTATGTTAGTGAAACTATGTTAGTGAAACTATGTTGTTATTATTTTTGGACCTTTTACTATGTATGCTTGGATAAATTTTAAAAATGTTGTATATATTTTCAATCACCTGTACTGACTATTGTATCTTTTGAAAGAATATTGTAACTAAATTTTTGGATCAACCTGTATTTGTATGTTTTTTAAATAATTGTCTAATATGTTCTATGCTTTATAACATACTGTACTTACCAGTGTTAAAATGTCATATATAAATGTTTGGAGCAACTTGTACTTGTGTGTTTGATGCTATGTGTATATATATTTTTTAACAATTGTCTAATATGTGCTATGTTTAGGAACAATATATACTTGATTGTGTTAAAATTATTTGTGAAACAAGCTATGTTTGTATATATTTTAATCAATAAAATATCTTGTAAAATGAATTCATTCATACATTTGATTACTTGTCCCTTTTAAAAGTGTAGTTGTTTTCCTAAAGAAGGAATTATACATTGATACTTAAAATGTCTCAACAGAGAGATTAAAAAAAAAAGTTAAATGATCTTTGCTGTATTTAAACTATGTTAATTAACATGAACGAAATATTCACATAACCAACAAAACCATTTGTTTACAAAATACTATTCAACTAAAGATAGTTAAAACTGTATCCTGGCAAAGATGTATGCTGAAAACATAGTATTGTTTTTAAAACATACCATAAATACACCCAATATAGTTTATTCTTTCACCAGCCCCCGTGGCTTATTCTATTTATGCATTAGATAGAGGCTCTGTGTTCGAATCCCAGATAAGGCAATGTTAATATACGTTAGTTTAGAGGTTCTGGTTTCAAATCCTGGCTAGATCATGTATGATTATAATCCAATTTCTGTGTTCGAATCTTGGCTAGGTCATGATTAATTGTAATCTAGTTTCTGGGTTCGAGTCCCAGCTAGGTTATGTGTAATTGGTTACATAAAAAATCGTTGAATAAAAACATAATTGAAATCTAATTGCTTAAAACCGAATAAATACACGCTATTCCATGTTAAATTCCAAAATATATATGCTAAATTTCAGGAAATGTGTTAAATCCCCTTAATTTGCTTTAAATTTGGTTACAATTTACAAAAAAAGTTTCAAATTCATAATTCTTTTGCTTGATGTATTTTGTAAGTGAATTGCCATGCATACAATTTTGCGACATGGGAGTATGTCTGGCCTATAAATAGAGGGTTCTGCCTGGAGCTCGTCATTTTCTGTTCTGACTTTGTGGGGTCAACATCTCCCCTCTAGTGCATGGGTATACTGTATAGCCTGTAAACCGGTCCGCACTGATCGGAGATGCTGCCGAGGTTCATTTGTTCAGGGACCTGGCTGCCCGCTCACAACTTGCTTGTCTCTGCAGGGAACTTCTGTGATGGTCAAGGGACTCATCGCCCATCGCTTCCTAGCTTCTGAGGCGATGGTAAAAGGACCAGCTTAGTGCTGGCCTGTCGGAGCAAGCACCCTGGAGATCACCTAGGATTATGGCCGCACGCACACCCCGTGGAGCAGGGACACTGGTTCTTGCCTGCCTGAGAGGGGTAGCACCCAGCCTACCTGACCTGGGTTCAGGTCTCATTGAACATCATCCATCTTTACTACTAGACTTTATGTACATAAATCATTTTTAATATTTAAAGCTTTTTAAATTAGTTTGAAAATCTGTTTCGAAAATTGTTTCATTTTTACAGTGATTTATATTTAAGTTCAGTCAAACTTTTTTGGAAATGGTGAAAATCATTACAAGCCTTTATAATTTTAATGAAATTTTCTTAAAAAAAAATAATTTTAGAATTTTTGTATGAATTTAATAAAATTTCATAGTAAGTCATTAAAAATTTTAAAACTAGAACAAAATTTACTTAAACTCATATAATTTTGAAGCAATTCAACAAACAATTGCGATATTTGTTTATTTAGCTACTTTAAAAGTATTTTTACGATTACTTAAGACAGCAAAAAAAAAGAGGAAACTGATCTGAATGCACATAGTTTATTCGGAGAGCCCATAACTCTGTCCTATTATCTGCTCAGAATGTCGTTGTTTGGTGAAGGATGACTGAAATTATGCATAATTGGACCTTGAGTATCTCTAACGAATGAAATTTTTTTGATGTATGTGATGTATTTTTTGATGTATGTTGGAAATCTAATTTAATTTTAAGTAGTTTTTAAGACAGTCTGGGTGGGTTGTTTCCCTATATTTGTGAGTTTTAATTGAATAGAGAGAGAGAGAGAGAGAGAGAGACAGAGAGAGAGAGAGAGAGAGAGAGAGAGAGAGAGAGAGAGAGAGAGAGAGAGAGAGTTGGCTAGTTTTGAGATTTTTTTAACTTTAAAATTTAAGTGAAGCTTCAAAATTTTCTTTAAATTTAAATATGTGTGCTTAGTTTTAAGGGTGTAAAACAGTACTTAAGTGTGTGTTTAAATTATTAGTTTTAGGAGTGCGAAATAGTATTCCCCATACTAAAAACTTTTTTATAAACAATTATTTGATGAAAAACAAAAATTTTTAATCTCGAAAATAAATTTTCCATCTTTTTTGAAAATGTTTTCTTATAAACACATTTAGGATATAACGTTTTCCTCTTAAACAAATCGTTTTCAATAACTGGGCTTGAAATTCAATACAAAAGCATGAGTTTACATTTCATTGCAATGTTTTGTTGTAAACACAGTCTGCATTCACCAAATATGTAGCTGGGAAAGATAGTCTAGGCAAGTGAGGTCGCGAAACATAGCAGATACTGGAGGTGAGCTGAATGATGGGAATTCACTTCGGAGCTAGTTATAGTCAGCAGAGTGTTGTTGGAGGGGAGGTGCTGAATCTCCTTCCTAGTTCTATCACACAGGCGACTGCAGTGCATGCACGGTAGATTCAGGAGTGATGGAGAGCTGGCGGGGGAAGGGAGAAGGTCTGCACAATAGTGCTCATTGCTGCGAGCAGCTATTTTCTGAAACACATTTCAGTTTCTTTTCTCTCCCTGTGTTACACATTTCCCATCACCATGCACTGTCCATCCCACAGGCAGCCCAAACTCTCATCTGCTCCCTTCATTCTGCACGTTTTCATCCTCAGCTCTTGTTACCTGACTTTTGCCTGCTCCCCACACCCTCAAACCTTGGCTGCTTGTTACCTGTCTCTACCCTCATACCCTGAATATTTTGTAAACACATAGCTCGCACTGTAGTGGGGTACCTACTGCCTTTCCCAAACACACACTTTACCTCCCTCATAAAATTTTATTTATAATAAAGAATGTTGTTGTTTTGTTTAGGATGTTACTAATTAAACATTATTTTCATTTTTCAGAACAACTTGGCAGGTTGCACTTATTTATTGTTGTGTCATAACTATTGTACCAGGGAAACAAAAGAACTTGTTTTTAGGAAGGATTCAAAATGAGTGAGCGTAAGCGGCAAAGTATTGACAGCTTGCTTGAGGATCTTTACATAAGGAATTCAGATTCTGAAACACAGATGGAAAGACAGCCTACTACAAACTGTCAAGACAGTGTCCCTTCATCTAAGCAGACACAAGTTTATGTCTACAGCATGATCTCTACTTAAGCAATGCGAGCATGGATTAATCAGCAGAGAGATTCTTTAACAACAGAAGGTCGAATCATGTCTCATTACCCCAAACAAGAACAGGTTGATCTTTTGATGGATAATTTAATTCTATCTGATTGGAAAATTCTCATGATTTGGACAGTGCTCCATCCATCTCAAAGCTGGTTTTCGAGTCAATTAGAGACATTTTGTCTAGGGAGCACGAAAATTATTTTTGTTTTCCAAGTCCCTAGCTTCAGTGGAGTCTACCAGACCTGACATATGAGCTGTTGACTACTGCATTCACGGGCAGATCGACTAATATGTGGATAGTTAATGACAGGGCTAATACTGATGCTGATTTATATTTTTTTGTGATGTGTAAGACCCCTTTGTTATTCAGTATTGACATCACCACAGCCTATTAGAGTATCCATTACCATATTTGGTAAGTACTTGAAAACCCTCATGGCGGAGGAAGACACTACAGAAACATTACATTTTTAGAGTAAATCCCTCCCTATGCTGCACTCATCCTATGTGGGTTTAATCTATGATGATGATAGAGTGTCTTATCTTACTAACAGGCTTGGAGAGTTTAGTGTGTATTGTTATAGCTGGAGTTTACAACTGATGTTATATATGGATGCCCATGTGTCTCAATACAGGTCATTCACTGTTGGTGCTGTGCATACTACACTACCAAAGTGTATTGCTAATTGGCTTGCTTGTGTCGATGTATACTGCCTGGAATGAATGTGCTTCCACTTTGTCATAATAGTATATTTGATTCTTGCCTTACAAAATGGTAGTCATTCCTCTTCATATCCAAAACCTCAGGAGGTTTTGAATACTGATGGTCTTTCGACATCTGTAGTCATACAGGATATTCATGAGTTCGATGAGAACAATTATTTTTCTATCAATGTCTACTGTGTGGTGGACAAAGACTGCAATATAATTGATGAAACTTGTAATAAGGGTAGGTTTATTGTACCGATGCATATTTCTCCTGTATGTCATGACAAACATGTGCATATTTTGGTAATTCCCACTAGTAGAAATGCCACTCATTTGCATTTTGAATGTATTAGAAATTTTCTTGGCTGGTTGGTAGTCAGCTTAGTAAGAAACACAAAAGACATGGTTGTGATCGTTGTCTCCAGAACTTTGTTAGTGAGGAGAAACTTGCTAGTCATATTATTCATTGGCAGCAACAAAAGACTATTTGCATTACTTTCCCCACTGGGAATGACAAATACTTAGAATTTAAAGATTACAGCAAACAGCATGTTGAAAGTTGCCTGAAACCCATGTCCACTTGGCTGCCTAATGATGAAACGAGTAATGAAACTATCATCAACCAACATATTCCATTTGCTTGTAGAAATTTGTTGGTCTGCTCATACAATCCAAGTTTATCTAACTATTTTGAGATTGTGGATGGTGATTGTATGTACCAATTATTTGATAAATTAGTTTAACTTTCATAGTGGGTTGCAGAAATTTACAGCATGATTTTTCCTATGAAGCCAAAAACAATTGCTGATGAAGCTAGTTTAATATCTCAAACATGTCACATTTGTAAGAAAAAGCTTGGTGCTGATGATATTGTGGTCGAACATGACCATCTGACAGACGAAATCAGAGGTCGCACACATAATAAATGCAACTTGAACTTCAGACTCCCCAAAAGACAACTTGTCGCTGTCTTTTATTACCTGCAGAATTATGATGCTCACTTTCTCATAAAGTCTTTGGCTGAACGCCACATAACACAACCAATGTAACCATGGTAATAGAAAACCCAGGTAGAATTCAAGTGATTGGAATGACCTTGGAGAAATATAAGTGTATCACCAAACAAATTCCCAATGAGATTGATTCCAAAGGAAAGGCACAATATTTAAAATAAGGTTTTATTGACTCATTCCAGTTCATGAGCATCTCTCTGGAAATTTTGGCAGAAAATTTACAACCTGAGCAATTATCACCTGCTCGATCTCTCCAGATGATGCCCAATTTAGCTAAATGGAAGGGAGGTTTTCCTTATGTATTTGTTAAGTCGCCAAACAGTCTGATATGCAGGGCACTCCCACCAAAGGATGCATTTCATAATGTGATGAGAGGTGAAGGCATTAGAGATGAGGATTACGCTCATGCCCAAGTCACATGGGATGCATTCAACTGCATAAACTTGCTGCAGTATGCTATTGACTACTTATGTGTGGACACTTGTTTGCTGGCAGATTTTTTGAGAATTTCTGGACCATATGTTTGGCTTATTAAGGTCTTGACACCACCATGTACATCACTGCTCTGTCTCTTTCATTAAACACTTTATTTTCAATTACATGTGTGCAGCTAGAGTTGTTGACTGACCCAGACATGTATCTTTTCGTAGAATGCGGGGTTAGGGGTGGCATAACCCAGGTTTCAAACAGATATGTGGAAGCCAACAATATTTACATGGTGGAGGATTACGACCCCAATGTGGCATCGAAACATGTATGCTATTTCGACATAAACAGACTGTACAGTCACACAATGCGATCCAAGCTTCTGATTGGCAATTTTGAGAGGATTAAGGCTTACGTGTTCTCATCATGGGATTTTGCAAACACTGTGAATGACCGTGGTACTTGTTTTTTCGTGGAAGTGGATCTGTCATTTCCAGATGAGTGTCATGATGCACTATCTGATCTGTCTTTGGCCCCGGAAAATGGCATACCTCTGAATGGCTTGCATGACACTTGTGCCACAGAAGAAATATATTATACAGGAGAAACACTGAAGCGCTATTTGATGTACAGGGCTAAACTGTACTCCATTCATCACATTTTGCCCTTTGAGCAGAAGGCTTGGATGGAGCAGTATATTAACTTTAATATTGAGAAACATGCTCAAGCTGCGAATAAATTCGAAAAATCGATTTTAAAATTGATGGTTAATTGGAAAAACATTGCTCAATGTCTGCCAGGAAAGGGACACAAGAGTCGTTTCCAAGTATACCACGATCTACGGGGCTACAGAGCTGTTAAGGCATCCTATATTCCAGCCAATGCAGATTATCGAATCAAACTTGGTCCTTATCAAGATGTCAAAGAGTTCTGTTGTGTTCAACAAACTGTTGTGCACTGGTGTTCCCATTCTTGGTCTTTCTAAATTAACCCTCTACGAATTTCATTATCAGTAGATGTGTACCAAATTTCCTCCACTAGCTTTACACCTCCTCTATTGTAATATCTATTCTTTGGTGTATTCTGTTGCTTGTGATAATATCTATAATGTAATTACCCCAGATTTAAAAGTGTGGTTTGATTCATCCAACTATGTGCTCGATAACCTGCAAAATTCTCCCACAAGAACAATGGCAGTACTGTGGTGATGAAAGATGAATGAGCTGGTTGCATCAATACACACTGTGTGGCTTTATATCCCAAGATTTCCGCATACAATGTTGCGAATGAACAGTGTATATGTAAGGCGAAGGGTGTAATACCTAACATGTTGCAATCACTCAGGTATGAGGATTATCGAGATTGCCTTCAAATTGCACAAGGGTTTTGGGGACCCAATATAAGTTCCATTCGTGTGTTCACAAAGTCTACACCAAACACGTAACAAAGGTAGTGTTGTCAGATATGGACGATAAACACTACATTGAGGCAGATGGAGGATCGACCTTATCTTGGGTGCGCTACAAAATCCCTAAATATTTATTTTTATTTTTCCTCAACAATAGTTATGCACAATAATAAATATATAATCCTGCCACCCACGACACCATAACTGCCAGTACCACACCGCCAATGACGTCCATTTGCAAACCCCCACACAAACCTCATGTTCCACAGCCAACATCATATCTATCTACAGCTACCTACAACATCTACAGATATCTACAAGTATTTGCAATACCTGTTGCATAACCATCAATGCTGCTACTAACTGTTAGGCATGACAGCAGTTAACTTCAGTATCAACTCCCTTGATACAAGTTTCTTCGATTCAATTTCTCTTGCCAATTTTCTAAGAAGAAATTAACAGATAATCACAGTGTGACATAGCATCATTATCATTGAAGTCTGGAATATATGTGCATGTGAGTGTATTGTAACCAGTCATTGGCAAGTGTGGGTGTCTTCAAAATAACTTGGATGGGACACATTAAATGAAAGCTCATCATTGAGCATCTTAAGGAACACACCACCCAAATGTGTCGTTAATTGTATATAATTTGAAAAGAGACGACCTCCACATCGATCTAGTTTGTTTGTAAAAAATAGTTTTAAGTCATTTTTTATTTCTGTATATATATTTTTTGTTGTTTTTTTTCTAATGTATTTGTGTAAGAAGATTGTATACTAATAGTGTTAATATGTACTAATAATGTACATAACTTTCTTATAGAGTATTGCAAATATAGAGACAGGTATTTTATTGTACATGATAATACTTTTTTTCTCATAAAATGTTTGAATATGTTTGTTAATTTAGTTATTTAAATGTCTTCTAGTTCTTAAAAGGTTTGTAAAATAATACACTTTATCTTAAAATTATTGTTGTAAAATGTCCTTTAGTGTGTAAATGTTTGTAACATATGAATTCTCTTGAAAAATTTGTTGAAAATATTAACTTGTTTTTGATCATATAGTCTTTGATAAATGTTTGTTGTATGTATATATTTGATTTGATAAAACATTAAGAGAATCAAAAATGTTTGTTATAAAGTAATGTTGTATGAGAATTTGTAAATATTTAGTTTTTAAGGATCAATTTAGAAAAAAATGAATAAAAAAATCTTCTATGCTAAAAAGGAGAAATGTGACTTGTAATTTATTAGTTTTTACTTCATGTAACTAATGTTTTAATATATTGTTTTGTGAATGATGTGTGGATAAAATGTTATATTACTGAAGATAAGTTTGAAAAAAGATTGGCTAACATGAAATGAGTGGGTGCCTAGCAGTGATGGTAAGTGGTTGGTTAATCTTCTTCCTCAGGTAGCAGGATGCCTGCTTGCTTACTTTCATGAAAAATACAAGTTTCTCGCTACAGTCTTTGTGAGGGAGAAAAACGTGTGTTTATAAATTAAACTCTAAAAATAAAAATAAAAACAAACAATTCCACAAAAGAAATTTGATAAAAACAACAGTTGAAGGGTTGAGGGGGAAATAAAATTAAAAGTGATGGAGAAAAAAATGGGACACCTGAATGAATTAATGAGATTGAAACAAAACAAGGAGACTTGTAGCACATTGAGAAAATACAGTCCACTCAGCTCAACTTGTATCACAATGTGGGAACAAGAAAGGTAAAATTGTCAGTATTCTGACAAAAATAACTTTTGGGAGCCAGGTGTAAGAGCTCTTACCGACTTAGCTATAATAATGTTTCCAGATGGCCTTCTAATTTTACAGCAGCAGCAAGTGGTGGAGCCCATCGATTTTTACTTGTAGCAATTATATTTACTACACAAAAAAATTCCTACCACTGGGAATTGACATGCTGCTAATACACACTCATACTTTATGTAAACATAAAAAGCTTTGAACATTTTTAAAAACCAAACTTGTGTTAAAATCTGGGTAAGTTTTTTTCAATACTAATTTGTTTTTGCTATTATGAAATCTTTATTTGTCCATATTATCGTTACATTGAACAATTTTTTATCGATTTGTAAGCTACTTATCTGTGTGTTTCGCATTCCGATGTCCTGCTCGTATGATAATTATTTGATTGGTTTTGCCTTTGGTTAAATCATGTGCATACATATATGCAGGATTGATGCAGGCAGTAAATGAGTTTTCATTTTTATGTGGAAATTTATTTTCTTGGGAACTATTAATTCGTTTGAAAATTGAAGTATGTGAGTCGTATTCAGAGTTTTTCAATAGCTATAACCTCAGTTGCCTAGCGGCCGCGATGCACGTATCTAGTCATGGTCCCGACGTACAGCTTATGATCCATTCCTTTACTAACCTCACAGCCGACCAGATTTGTTTCTCCTGCTTGTATGGTTTCCTATGTGTCATTTATATATTGATAGCTATAGCTCATTACTTATTTTCTTTCCATAGCTGGGCCACAATTTAAGACTCCTAAATTTCTCTTATGTAACTTATATTGAAACCTGAGGTATAAAATTACTCTACTTTGAAACGAATCTATGACTAGCTAGCACCGTCTAAGCCCATACTAGGACTACCTAGTACCATCCAAGTCGAGCCTAGTACTGCCTAGCACCCTACAAGTCGGGCATAGGACTACCTAGCACCATCCAAGTCAAAACTAGGACTGCCTAGCACCATCCAAGCTAATACATGGACTGCATAGCACCATACAAGTAATTGATATTTCATTGTGAATGATTCATCATTTAATTTTAAATCAATGTTATTTATTTGTTCATTTGTAAAATTGTGTATTTCTTTAAGCATTTCTTTATAAAAATCAATATCAATATCATCCTCTGTTAAAACTGGATATTTTTTTTATGTATTTAACATTTTAAATTTCTTTTGGATTTGGTTTAGTTGTTGATATTTTCTTTAATATTGATTAAAAATTTGCATATATTCTGAATGAAACCTTCATTGTATGTTCATACTTCTTAAATTTTATTAGCTCTCCTTTTGGAGGTAAAGAGATTTTTACAGCTCCATTTTTAGAACAATCTTCAGTATGGTTATTTAATTTGTAGTGAGTATAAAAGAACTGAAGACATGTATCACATGTATAAGTTTTTTATGATTATTATTTTTTGTGCATAAAGCAGTTTCGATAAATCCTTTATCCAACAATTTTCAAAGGTTTAATTCAAAAAGTGTGAAAAAACCACGAATAGACTATAAACAAAAATTTGCTTTCAAGGCTATTTGCATGCGCGATATATTTATGTTTAAAACTAATGCAAGGTTGAACATCACGTTTATTAATATATAAAAAATTACATAATGCATACTTTAGGTTTATATTTTACATTGCCTTCAGTTCATCTCTTTGTAGGTTAGGGCAGACTATGATATTTTATAACGGTATGTAGTGTACCGATTTTTCATTTTCGCGTGTATTTTCGAAGTTAAATTCTCTGTTTTTACTACTTTTCTCATTAGTGTGACACTTCAATTTATCACGACACATCAAATTATTACAACATATCAAATTATCATCACAGGACTCGGGTTTTCATTTGGAATCGGAACTGCCTCTGCTCGGCATACACTATCTCGGCAGATTTTGGGGACACAGCGACAAAATCTGTCCTGTTCCATGACTTCGCTAACTAACTAACTCACTTTATGACTAACACAACTCGAGGGAATTTTAACTGCTTCGGAGCTTGGAAAAGAACACTTTTTATCTTTTTTTCTAGGGACATCTGCGAGGATTTTCTCCTGTGGTTCTATTTGTGGCAACACTAAATCACTTTGTTCTAACCCAAGACTTTTACAACTTCTCTCGGATATTAGGGGCATGCTATTTATGCACAGTACTTCAGCAATGTCACTAACAAGTGTGGCAAATACTATTGCAGTACCCTTTGGCACGACAAGCAACTCATTTGTAATGTTCACGATTTTTGTCACTACCCTTACTGATATTACTAATGCTCTGTGAGGTTTACTTCAACCTTCACTGTGAGGTTTCCATGAACCTTCAAATAAATCTTGACACACCCTGTCTGTGGTCCTCACGACATGACCGCCTACTTTAAATGTCGCTCCTGCATCTTCCGCGCAACTAGGACTCCGTGTCCTCTTACCCCCTTTGACTTGATCACGATGAAGAACTAAACACAGGGACTGAACCCTATGACCAGAAACAAAGGGGATATCACACTGGTCACTCACCCTCATAAATGCCTTTACATTTGACCTGCACAGGTACCCTGACAGTCGTTCACCCCATCCTCCAGAATCGTTTCACTGATTCTATTACATGTCCCTATAGAATTTCTAGCCATACTGCTCCTATAATACACCTCCTTCTCTGGGAGGCTCTTACTGGTAAGAATCAAGTTACATATTTCCCTTGCCACACGGATGCCCGGAACATTCGTCAATGTCGGTTTCGATTAGAAGCAATTTCGAGTCAGTGTCCCAACCCACTGTGTTGAAAGCTACATCTATCACTGTCTCCGATTTAGGTGCCAGAATCGTGTGCTGTATCATTTTTACTTCATTTTATTGAATACCATTCACAGATTCGGATTCAAGTTCAGAGTTGGCCAGGCTCTCAGTTTGTTTCCGCTGCTCTTCCTTAATTATGCAAGTAAATGAATTATATGTAAGAAAATAGGTTCCAAGTATTCCCTCGAAAGGAAGCTCTGACGCGCACACAAGGAACCAATATGGGTAAAATTCACCATTTACCCACAACTCTACATACTGGGTACCTGCGATCTGGAGAGTCTGCAGTTATGCCTTTCGCTCCTAAATGAGATTCATCAATAATATTCCCGCTAATGGTAGATACATTGGATCGTGTGTCAATTAAGAAACGAGTAAGACTGGGGCTCAACAAGAACTGATACTATGGTCTCTTTTCCCCCTACAACTTTAATTACCATCGTGTGGTGTCAGGAGCCGAACACTCTGCTTTTCGCGTTTGGGTGATTGTTACTTACATTCTCGCCAGTTTCTCTAATGTTGTTCCCTACATTCCTAGGTACTTGGGCTCGTTGTGGGGTTCCAAACATTTAATATTACAGTTATTGTTTTGATCTTGTCTGTAACTCATGTTCTTGGGAGAAACACCTACTCCCGATTGACTCTTTCTACTGTTACTGCTATAATTCGAACCATGGTAGCATGAGTTATAACCTCTTCCAAAACCTCTGTTAGTGGAAGTATTTTCGCCGCGTTTCGCGTAACCCCGTGTCACACTTGTTTGCTGGAAGACTATGTTATACACCTTCTTCCTCCTCTGGCTATCATCAAATTTTGTTTTGCATTCCTGATGCGCCTCTGTAACCTCTAACATTATAACCATGCATTCAGCTTCATCCATGGTTTGTGGTATCTCATATCTTAACTGCTGACCTACGTTACCTTGTAATCCATCAGTGAAAGCAGCTATTAACCACTTTTTCAGATTCCTGATTCAAAATTTCATGTTTCTCTGGCTCATCTAAATGCTGAACTGTTTTCTCACATAATCCACGACAACTATCTGCAAATGTCTGCACATCCTCATCATGATTCTGCCTAACATTGTGCAGTGTGTAATAATGAAATTGCAATGGCTGATTTTCTTTTAATCTGTTGTTCAACTCAATCTTCAACATTTTAAATGTTATGTCCCCTCTTAATCGCGGACGTGTCGCAACAAAACGCGACGCTAAACCTTTCAATTTAATTTTCGCTAATTTTATTTTGTCCTTATCTGGAGAGATTTCCTAGGCTTGCTGCTCTTTCTACGCTTTTTAGAGAGTCATGTACTGGTAACGAGCCTTTTTCGCCAGGCCATTTTTCTACTAATGAAATAACCGCCAAGTCTTTAACTTGAGCTGGTACTTGAGCTTGCGCTGTTATCGCGTGGGCTAGTTGATGACGTCTTTCGTCCTCCATGTCAACCAGAAAAGTTCTACTATAACTTATTAAAATGTATTCATTTAATTTTGAAAGAGGAATCCAAGTCTTACGATCGTGAGTCCGTTTCTTTGTAGGTTTAGTTTCATGGATCGTATTCTGATTTTCTCTCTTAGGAACAGCAATATCTTCCGAACGTGAAGAACTAGCAGTCGCTTGCTCACGTTTTACGTTCGCGTCTTATGAAGTCGAAGGCTCTGTATTTGCAACTACGTCAAACCTCTCTATTTCGAATTCTGGATGAACACGATCTCGAGGTATGAACTATTTCACTATACGAATTCCAATTTCTAACACTACTCGTCCAGTAGAACTTTCGTACTCGTATACTTTATAAGCGGGAGTATGAAAAGATAACTTTGATTTTCCCTTGAAAGTTATTTCCAGTCCTGAACTTGTAGTTAATGCATTCAACTTGACACGAAATGGCTCTACTTGAGACAAGTCAAAATATGTGTGCTTTCGAAATATTTCTGTTTAAATTTATATGAATATTCTTCTAAACCCTTCAACGCCTCAGTACTACTAGTTAAAACTATGTACACTGTCAAAACCATAAATTCTATTACCTTCCCTTCTTGCCTCTGAAAAAATAATAAGCGTCTTAGCATAATGCTTTAGTGCTTTTGCAAAATTCAACAAAGAAGTGGAGCTGAATCCAGATAATTTATGGAAAATTCAACTCTAACCCAATTGTGTGGTGTGATATCTTCCAAATCTACGTGACACTCAACACTACCAGTTACTCTGTTATTCATAGGTCCGTGAACATACTCAACATCAAAGCGATATGATTTCCTACAGTACATGTGTTCGTTATAATCCTGCAAATCTCCTCTTTCACGAACTATCGTATTAGATTCGTCAACTGAAATGCGCACGATCCTGAACGCTTCAGGACACTGCTCAGTTCAATTACAACTTCACGATTCGCATTGATAACACAACGTGCGAATAAAATAATACTGTTTTCAACGACCTAACACATATCCCCTATCACCTACAAAGTGTAACCCTTCCAAGTGGGTTCAGTTACAGCTATCTGGAGTAACTATCCAAAACGCTGCCACCAGTTTCTGATACCCGAGCGGTCTAGGGATGAGCACAAACACTCAGTAACAAATAAATTAAGTCAATTTAACACATTTAATAAAATCAAACACTGAAACGTCTACACTTTCAATAATGCATCTATTTTCTTGGCGTTGTGGAGAAAGTTGACTCTGTACACGTTATTATAAAACAAAATGAAAATAGGAATGGAAGCAAAAATATATCAGAGACAAGGTGATGAAGGAGAGTGGAGTCTCAGCGCAGTTCAGGCGAGTTGTCCCAGGCGGTGATGTGCAGTCTCTGGAATCTACTTCTGAAGTCTGGCGTCCTCAGGCCGTGCCTGGCATGATAAAGCAACATGAAAGTAGTGGGGAGAAGTCTTTCTCCACCAAGAAGTCAGCGCATGAGCAGTCTCCCACCAATGAGAAGCCAGGGCGTGGAAACTCGCCAACCAATGAGTGAACACTGTTAGGGCTTCAGCCAATGAATTGGAACTTTGTACACGGCCCCACAGAGTGATATTGAAATTATGTGACGGGAAAATAACGCGTGATACAGCGCGTGATTCCAGGAGTCATAGAACTGAAATATCGTGAAAAACAGGATGTGTTTCCCGTCAAAAGTGGTTAGTAATCGCAGTCACGCGATGCTGAAATCACCGCAGGCAGTATAAGAGCGGATACAGCTTCCTGTTGCAGGCTCCACAGAACTTGATAAGTTGCGTAAAATACTTCATTAAAACTGTTCTATCTCTCTCTGAACTGGAAAGCCATGGGAGTGCCCGCGGCACTACAGCAACATGGAGCAATACTGAAGAATCCAAAATAAGCCTCTATCTACTTCAGCAACTAAGAGTATAAACAGTAGTGTCACTTAATAAAATGTTTACTTAATACAACATTAAATCTGATATAGGAGCAATAAATCATTAGGTTTAACAAATATTAGTTGTTCCTTAAAAACAAGTGATTATTCATTTAACATTTGAGTTATATTACGCATATGCAAAAATGTAAATGGGAAAGGCCAGAATTTACATACTATTTTAAATTTCTGAAAGAAGAAATATTTTATTATAAAAGAGTTAACTTGGAACGGCAATAGCCATCCATTCCTGAATTAATCATTTCTTCTGAAAATTTAAATTTTTACTAGTGCTGCATTCCGTTTAAAAATGAACTTAGCTGAAAACCCTGTCGTTGTAAATGTGATATTGATGACCGGAATATAATAGTTATTCTCTTTCTACCTCCTCATTAGCCAACCTTTGCTCGGCCTATTTGTTTATCTGCAGTAAGAACATCTTTCCTTCTCCTATTTTCAGATGTTCAGTTCTCTGGCTTAAATTGTGCTAATTACAGTTCATAGCACCACATAAGAAATCTTCAGTCGCAGAAAAACCGCAATATATTCAAATTATAATATTTAACTGCTCGGATAGTGTCGTTCCGTCTACATTATATAACAATAATAATTTTGTTACCTTTTTCTTACAAAGAGGAAATCAATATTCTTTTTAAAAATAAACACATTCCTTCCATGATTCTCATATATACGCAGTATTAACTAAACTATGACCGTTAAGTTGGCTAATAAGACATACAGCAAATTTACTCTATCCTTACTAAGATGTTACAAGTGCTGTGTAGACGAAATATTAACAATAATAGTTAATGAGTAATAGCGTTGCGAGTTTTTAAAATTGTCATTCATTTATTATGAGTTGTGTTAAGTATTTTACATTATTCAAACTTGCAATACATTTCTTTTGCCACGAAGCTACACTTTACATCATCCCTAGTTTTTGCACAACTATATACGGTTTTACGTTGTTGAGTTTCAGCCATTTTAATTGAGCTCGAAAATACAGGTCAGTATAGTAAAAATATTTCTATAGGTCTATTACAAACACGAATCTTGTAGTTTTACAAACGAGTAATTTTACAAGAGAAATGTTTGTACTGTTACAAACATCTGTAAAATTATAGACAATTTCTCAGTACAAATTACAATATTCCGTATGTACAATGTACAATAAA
Source organism: Dryococelus australis (assembly GCA_029891345.1). Taxonomy (NCBI): domain Eukaryota; kingdom Metazoa; phylum Arthropoda; class Insecta; order Phasmatodea; family Phasmatidae; genus Dryococelus; species Dryococelus australis. The sequence goes on along the minus strand of CM056996.1, from coordinate 219,165,934 downwards.
ACCATGAACGAACTCGTAATGAGGAAATTTCTTACGGGTTAAGACGGAAAAATAAAAAGACATCAGTTGTAAGGCGTCAGTTGTGAGGGAGGAATATGGAAATGGAAGCAGTTAGTGTGAGTGGGAGACACGCCAAGGATGAAGCCTGCAGAGTAACGATTTTGAGGCTGGAGTTGGCATGTATAGATGCATTAGGAGGGAAGCAGTATGTTGTTACAGGAAGAGATATACGGTGATCTAGTGAATTTTTAACTGTCTCTGGATTGGGAAAACGGAAGCCACTGGCTCTGTTACAGAGAGAGAGAGAGAGAGAGAAAGAGAGTAGAGTTTTGGGCCACTGACTCTTAACAGCGAGGTCTTGAAAGCCAAGAAGGGTGAAATGGGATGTAAGAGCGGGGGAAACGAGAGATCCCCAGGAAAAACCACCGAACGGTGGCATCGTCCAGCACGATTCCCACTTGCGAAAATTCGGGCAACCTCGCCAAGAATCGAACCCGGTTCTCCTATGCGAGAGGCGAGTACTCTGGCCAGCTCCTACAGCAACACTGCCCTGGCTATATTACGGCATGTCTTAAGGTGGGTTTACGGTTAAAAACTAAATAATTAAGAACTGTACTTAACTACTCCATAAGCACACGGAAAATGAACGATAATGTTTGCAGTTTATGATTGAATTAGGAACTGTCAAGTCTAACCAATCAAAATCGTAGGAGACGATATGATGGGCAGCGCCAAGTCACTGCATGTCTGTGAATAATTGTCAACTTGCAATTACTAAAAATACTCTTAAAATTAATGAGGTGGACCACGTCGCACACATTGGCGTCTCGTTAGGGCAAACAAGGCAAGCAGTGTTTGGACAGACAGTTTCCTGACAATGATATATTTAAAATAAATATTAAATTCTAACTTATATTTACTTTAAGGTAGCTTTTCACTCATGTGGTACACATTCTACTCGGGAAGCAATACTGTACATTATAAGAAAACAGTTCGTTGGCGAGCAAACCCAAGATGTTTGGAAGCGCTGTAAGTAATGCTTTCAGCAGGGAGGCGGTAGCAATGGCTTCCTGACCGACGGAGGGTGACAGGGTAAGAAGGCCGCCCGGGGTGGGGCGGGGGCTTATGGCTGCGTCAACCTGTGTTAAAAGCTGCGATGGTAGTGCTTTCTTCGCCGAACCGAAGTGGACGTAGCCGGAGCTGGCCCCTCCTCAGGCAGTTGGCGTGGTGTAGTTTACAACTAGATCGATGCGTGGGCAAGTTCGTGCGCACAACGCGAATCGTATTGTTTTTATTTAATATATAGTTTTGGTGCGCGATGTATACCCTACATAAAAGTTATAAAATTTCCGCGTGAGACTGAGAACCGAGTAGATAGAATGAGTGCAACAAAAACATGTGCTGTTAGTGTGGTGTGTGTGTGTGGATTACGAGTAAGAGGATTGGCCAACACTTGAACTTACGATCACGACAATGTGCAAGAAAAATAATTTTGTACGTTATTTCCAAAAAAAAAAAAAATGTTTATCAGAAACACATGTGGTTAGGTGGATGTAACAGCCTAAAAAAAAGTTGTGTTGGCCATCTTTATTGTTTTCAAAGGATGTTAACACGTGGCCTGCAACTGGTTATTGTGACCTTAGCAATTTGTGCAATGATGTTTAAAAATAGGAGCATTCTGAAGTTCACATAAATTCTTTTTTGTCTCTTAAAGAATTTGTTAAAAAAAGAGTTGATTTTCGTCTAGACAGATCCAAACAATTAAAAACACAACGACATAACGAAACAGTTAAAAGAAACAGAGAAATTTTGAAGCGTTTAATAGATGTTGTTTGTTTCTTGGGTGTACAGGAACTGCCTTTCCGTCGCCATGACGAGACAAAAGAATCAGAAAATCGTGGCAATAATGCTGAGTTACTTTCTTTAATTGATTTAACTGGACAAGGTTCCGGGTTTGATGAAGGTATCTTTGTAGTATTTTTCACCCGGGCAAATTTTATGTTAAAAAAAACTAATACTTTTACAAGTGGTGTAGTTTATATTTAGGTACGAAAAATGTTTAAATGGCACCATTTTGCACCTCGAAATCCAAATTTTCCTGGGGGAGGATCCCCGGAAACAACACCCCCCCCCCCCAAATCATTGCTGGGGGATCAACTACTCCCTGCACACAATAGCTTGCCCATGACATTATAGCACGCATCGCCACTCACCCACCTATGACTAATTACTGTGCTTGCTTGGTTACATGTAAAATTGAGCGGCGTATGTCCGATACTCACAAACACTTTCACAGGTTAAATTTTGAGGTTTGAAAACCTCCGATGTGATTGGAAACACTAATGAAACTAACCTGTAAGGTTCCCACAAGCTTCACATCACTGTAATAAGATTTTGAAACATCTGAGGTACCGGGAAATAACTGTTAATGTCCGTGCTAATTCTCACGTACAGCAGCAACTAGACCTGGCAGATAAGTGTACAGTGGACTGATGTTTGAGTGATTCGTCACCGGAGCGCAGCACAGTCGCCAGCAAGCTTGGTGACAAGCATTCTGCAATATTATTGGGTGTTTAAATGTTCATTTTGTTAGACCTCCTAAAGGATATTGGTGTCCGCTCTATCGGTCACCAGATTTGGTAATGTCAAATGCTATTGGTTGTGATTATCTTGATCCCACCCAGGAGTAATTGAAAACCCAACGATTTCTTGGAAATTCGGGTTTTAAGGGGAAAATTAATTTGATCGGTAGCGCAGGAGGGCGGACCTGTGTATTTAATGCCGGTACACGCTGCCATCGGTGATTTTTTCAGCGACCTCGAGAGGGTAAGTTTCCACCAGAGATAAGAAGCACTCTTGTTGATTTACAATGCAGGCTAATAAAGCAAACATGTCACTTACTGACATTGAGCGAGGGCCATGCTGGCAGGAAATTTTTTAAAAGTTTTAAAGTTTTGCGAAATGTTGGCCTTTCAGCCAAAATCCGATAATGTTACCTTCTGTAACCAGTGACCATGTCGTCACCGAGAAATAAATACACTTGTTACCACTTGCAAACATTCGTAACCACTTGCAAACATTCGTAACCACTTGCAAACATTCGTAACCACTTGCAAACAATGGTAAACACTTGAAAACACCTGCAAATATTTGTAACCCAGGCATTAATTATTATGGTCTTCGCTTTTTGTACCCCGTAGGAGATATGCGAAACTCCTTGTTTTGTGACTTTTTAAAGAGAAAACTTCACGTAGTTTAGGGCTTTTCAAAAATCACATTTACTCGCCGGAGTTAAGACTGGCATTGCTTAACAGTTGCTCCCACCCACTTGGGATCACGAGTAAATTAGGAACTAACAATTTTGGTTATAATGTTTTTTTGATTAATGACCAGTAAGGTGTTACCAAAAAGGCATTTTCCTGTTGAAGGAATTAAAAATTACTTTGCAATGTCAAGAATATATGTAGGTCCGACAGAAATAAAGCCGCCATTTTGTAACGATGGTAATTTGGGGTTACTTGCTCAAAATATTTTGTGATGGTCTTTTGCATTTTGTATTTACTTACTAAAATGGCCAGTTAGAGGCATAAATAAAACGTGTATGAAAAATTTGCAAATATTAGCTGAATACCAACGAATGTATTGGTACCTGAAGAATCTGGTTGCGTTTTACTCTAATTTTTTGGCTACCCTGCTTTTATGTAAATGTTTTAAATAAATTTGTTATATATGGAAAGGAAAGTAATAATGTTAACCTTTCAACATGAAATGTAAGAATGATAACGAATGGAAGTTATCCACTTGTAATATTTATGAAATACGAAAAACGAATTGAAAGAACATACTCAAAATTAATAATGTTACCACACTTTTTTGTTTATATTATAAACTATTTGTAACTATAAACTAACCCTTACACTGTACAGAAGAATGTTTTTTTTTTTGCATGGCTTTTGCCATTTGTTGTGTTCTTATGGTTTTGCTATGACTTATGCAAATCCTGCCTCGCCACACCATTGGTTTAGGATGCAGCAAGGTCAGAAAGGCAGCTTGCACTCTGCTTATGTGCTGTGTATCGGGTTGTGAATTTTGAGAACAAGAAATATTGAAGTGTTGTATTTTATATATTGCATGATAATAGCAGTGATAGGTTATGGTAACAGTGGTAGGACTTTTCGTAGGATTTATATTAATTTCAACTAAGTCTAATGCATGGATTCAGAATCTCTCAAAAATGACCTCGTGCAAATGGTAGGAGGACTGGGGTTGCGGTAGAAGATAATGACTAGATAGAGGAACTGAGGGTAAAAGCTAGGGCCCTGGTGAGAAAGGACGCGAGTCAGGTCGGTGCGGGAAATTCGGCAGTTTCTAGTGAGGTAACTCCGATTTATAAATTATTAAAGCATGTGCTTGCCGAGTTCGTAGGTAAAATTTTTCCCAAATTAGTTCAATTGAGTATCGAAGCAGTGATTAATCTGCAGCTGTGTGAGCGACAGGTGTTGTATAGTTTCACTCTTTAGAGTTCCCGATAATTTACAACCAGTCTTTGGTCAGGCTGGGGAAGGAAGAGGGGCATAAGGATTTGGATTGTGTTTTAAGTGGTGATTTAGTATTGAGAGTGAGGGGTCAGGTAGAGAGTGTCCTAGAGTGGAATTGAGCGGGGAATGAGTAATGGGTTTGTATGTTGCCGCGGGTCAGCTGGTTGATGGTCTCGGAGAAAGACGGTCGGGTTCTTGGATAGTTTGATCGTCGTTAGGATAAGTTTGATGTCGCTGTACCCTAGGGAAATACAGCAGGGCACAAGTATTATTGTCGAGAACTGGCAGCTTGATTCTTGAAGGGAGTCACTCGCTTGGGGAGTGAACAAGTGATGGACTTTGGTTTTGTTTCAGGTTTTTTCTTGCCTTTGTGGTTTGGTGCAATAGTCAGATGAGTTGGAGGTGTTTGGGTGACAGGGAGTTTAGGATGGTGTTGTGGTGTACATGGGTTACCACTGGTTATGGTCATGTCATATATGGTTTTTTAATATTTATAGTGTAATTGATCATCTTGTTTTTAAGTTTGGGTGTAGTAGAAGTGTGCTCCCTCGGGGGAGTTGCTGACCAAACTACATGCTCATTTCTTTTTGTCCATGCTTATGTAGTTTTAAGAGGGTTAATTGTTGTTTATTTTGTATATTATTAGTCTTGTGATTAAATATTATGATAGTTTATGTGTTCTGTGGTTTTGAAAAGAGAGAGATCTTGCTAAAAGCCCAATATGGCAATATTAAAGGAAAAATAAATAGGGATCAACTTGATTCTTTGACGTCAGCAGGACTGATTTGGGATGCCTCCAATGGGGACGCTCATTCTTCGATAGAGCAGATAAGGGTTCTTGTCTCCTGATGATGACAGTACTTGTGCAAAATGTTTCTTTTTCAGTGGCGTTCCACTGGATGATTCTGATGATGGTGTTCCACTAGATGTTCCTGGAGTAATCCTGATGGCGATGATGTGGACATTCTTCACTTATCTGATGCGGGGGGAAGAAATGCTGATCCTACTTTGAAGCTGGCCACTTCGTCTTGGTTCCTGGCATCCTCTTCTCAAATCTGGATGGACTTCTCAACATGATGGATTGCTTCTTCTTGGAGTGTCCACCCCTCTATGAAGGGGGGGGGGACGATTCGATGGGCAGCGAAGTCACTGCACGTCTGTAAATAATTATCAACTTGCAACTACTAAAAATATATTATTCTTCAAATTAATTGGGTGGACCACGTCGCAAACACCTTCGACTACTTACTATGCTTGCTGGTTACCTGTAAAATTGAGCGGTGTACTGTCCGATACGCACGAACACTTTCACACATTGATTTTGAGGTTTAAAAAACTCCGATGTGATTTGAAACACTACTAAAACTAACCTGTAAGTTTCCTGCCAGCTTCACGTCACTGTAAAAAGATTTTGAAACATCTGAGGTACCAGGAAAATAACTGTCAATGTCCGTGCTTATTTTCACGTGCAGCAGAACCATATCTGGCAGAGAAGTGTACAGCGGACTGATGTTTCAGTGATTTGTCACCGGAGCGCAGCACAGTCGCCGGCAAGCTTGGTGGCCAGCTTGTGATGGTGCGCACGCGGCCCAGAAACGTGACGTTTCGTTACGTTGTTTCCGGTAACTTAGTCAAGAGGACGGACGTTGAGGGCATACTTCAATATTATTGGGTGTTTAAATGTTCATTTTGTAAGACCTCCTTAAGGATGTTGGTATCCGCTCTGTCGGTCACCAGATTTGGTAATGTCAAATGCTATTGGTTGTGATTATCTTGATCCCTCCAGGAGTAATTGAAAACCCCAATGATTTCTTGGAAAATCGGGATTTATGGGGAATATTAATTTGATTGTTAGCGCAGGAAGGCGGACCTGTGTATTTAATGCCGGTACAGTCTGCCATCGGGGTCAGTTCAACGACCTCGAAGGGCAAGTTTCCACCAGAGATAAGTAGCACTCTTATTTATTTACAAAGTAGGCTCATAAAGCAAACAGGTGACTTACGTCACTTTGACATTAGTCGAGGACCATGCTGGCAGGACATTTTTAAAACCTTTAGAGTTTGGCGAAATGTTAGCCTTTTAGCAAAAATACGCTAATGTTACCTTCTGCAACCAGTGACCATGTCATCACCGAGAAATGAAGATACTTGTAACCACTTTCAAACATTCGTAACCACTTGTAAACAATGATAAACACTTGTAAACAATGATAAACACTTGTAAACACTTGCAAACATTTGTAACCACTTGCGAACATTGTAACCAAGGCATTAATTATGTACTTAGCTTTTTGTATCAAGTAGGAAATACACGAAACTCCTTGTTTTCGTGACATTTTCAAGAGAAAACTTTACGAAATTTAGGGCTTTTGCAAAAATCTCATTTACTCGCGGGAGTTAAGGCTTGCACTAGTTAACAGTTTCTCCCATCCGCTTGGGATCATGAGTAAATTACGAAAAAAACCATTGCGGTTATAATAGTTTTTTGAAATTAATGACCAGTAAATTGTTACCAAAAAGATGTTTTTCTGGTGTAGGAACAAAAAATTACGTTGTAATGTCAAGAATAAATGTAGGTGAGATAGAAATAATGCCGCCATTTTGTAACGATGGTAATTTTGGGGTCACTTTTTGATAACATTTTGCATTTTGTATTTACATATTAAAATGGCCAGTAAGGGGCGTAAATATAACCTGTATGAAAAATTTGCAATTATTATCTGAATACCAACGAATGTATTGGTACCTTAAGTATCTGGTTGCATTTTACTCAAATATTTTGGATACCTGTATTATTATGTAAATGTTTTAAATAAGTTTGTTATATATGAGAAGGAAAATAATAATGTTAACCTTTCAACATGAAATGTAAGAATGATAACGAATGGAATGTTTCCACTTGTAATATTTATGAAACATGAAAAACGAATTGAAAGAACATATTCGAAATAAAGAATATTACCACACTTCTTTATTTCTGTTACAAATCGTTTATAACTATCAACTTTCTCTTGCACTGTACAGAAAAATGTTTTTTGTTTTGAATGGCTTTTGCCATTTGTTGTGTTCTGACGGTTTTGCTATGACTTATGCAAATCCTGCTTGCCACGCCCTTGGTTTAGGACAAAGCAAGGCCATAACGTAAGCAACCGAAATAACCTGGAAAAATAGACAATTTACATATATTTAGTTATTTGTGGTTACTGCTTGTGTAATAATTTTAAAAATCTCGTTAAATCTTATAGAAGAGGAAGCCGATGCCAAATTAGGCATTTACAACAATATATTTGAAAAGGTTAATTAAAGCGAATCCAATAACCTCTTTCAATAAATCAAGCATGACGATTTACTATTGTTTAAATTAAGAGGATACTGTCTCTCGGTTAAAATAATTACTTTCATACGATTTCACAATACGACATAAAATAAATACAAGTGGTAAATAGAGTTTCCCGCCAAAAACAACTGTCGCTGTGCTCTAATTGGCTGCTTTGTCTTGACTTGTACTTGAGATATAAAAGATAACGATATCTTAAGTCACACCAACAACGCACACGACCCGCCACAACCAGCACACGACAGTCATAAACTAATACCCTTGAACACATTTATTCATATCTTAAGCACACGGCACACTTATTCTGTTAAGTCAATCTTACGATTGACCCACCTTTACAGTAGGATAGAATCACAGATCATAGAATACAGTATTAGTTGCACTAGCCTTCGTATTCTCCATAGCCAATATTTTTTATTAAACAAGTCATGCTTGTTTTAATAAACAAGGCATGTTGTCCACGAATAAACCAAATATATATATTTCTCCACAATCATTCTCAAAGAACTTTTTTATTCTCTTTTGTGCACTGATCTGATCTTGAGATATAAAGTAAGATCACAGACCTTCTTAAATCAGGAATAGTGTCTCAATACCTGGGCTCAGAGAAAGCAATGCGGTGCCGCTAAGTTTCATGACGTTGTCGTACTAAACTCCTGCGAAGTCACAGAACTCTTTTAATAGAAATACTCCTTATTACTCCTTATATATATATAAGTTTCTACTTCAACAGGTAGCACATCTACTGCAGTTTCATACAATTATAGCGATTATGATCACCACGCTGAATACCTACATTATTTCTTTTAATTTATATCTCCAGTCGAACAAAAACATTGTTTGCTCCATGCGCTTTACCCCTCCATAATTAGTGCTATAGTTATTCTCACAGAGTCCAGAAAAATTTCTCTGCTGGTAATTTGTCTTTATGAACCACATAAAATAGTTTGTAATATCTTGGAAGTTACGCCAGGAACAAATTGAAATTGTATAAGTAGGGACAGGTGTCTTTCGCGAAAAGGGTTCAAGACCAGTTGTGCTCCAAAACACTTTTATTCATATGCACTTTCGTGGTTGGATGATTTTAAATGTGACGTGCCTCAAGTGTCTGCCCGCGAATCATGGAAGTTTAGTATCGGAGTACTTTATTACGATTGGCCCTGTCAAATAGGAACATGTCTTCTCACGTAGACACGCTGCCAATGACCAAAGGAAGTTGTGGGTGTGTACGTAGGATATTACAGTCTAGCATGGCCGTAAAAATGTTCGTGAAAAACACCTGTCCTTATCTATAAGCCTAAATTTCATTCCTTGTTGTGATACAATGTACCGAACAATACACGAGAAAATTTTAATTACGTTTCTGTTTGAACAATGGATTGATAGAAGTACAAAAACTGATCTACTGAAACTATCGCCAAGTTCCTTAATTACCACTGCTTAAATTAAATTCACAATGATAGCCCCACACTTTTTACCAGCGAGGCAAAACATAGGTTCAAAGATTATAGGCATTAAATTCGTTGAAAAATCTGCAGTTTTGAAAATAAAATCTGGAACAGCACTGTGTAAAACAAAAATAGCTTAGTTAGCTGCGATTAAATGTTATCTGTCAGCTGGATAGACGCATAAAAAATTATTAAGGATCCGGAAATTGCAATTAAAACATCGTTGTATTTTTCAAAAGCGGATACTGTTGCTTTGAATCGTCAGTATATGAACTGTTTCTTTTTAGCATTTTCTCGTTCTTAAAGTAACACACCCTGAGAACTATTAGCATACCGGATGTTCACGCACAAATGATAATAAACACCAGAGTGGGGTAGATAAGTACAAATGAAGCATATTTACTCCAGGAACCAATAGTTTATCGTCCGTAGTTAACCTGCCCATGACAGTGGCAATATGAAGGGGGTAGGTATGCAACCTTGTGTACGTGGCATTATGCCGGTCTGTGTGCTTGATAACACCGCTCAGTACCGACTGGTCGCAGTCTCGGAGGTGCTACGTATCTACAGTTCCTGCAGGACGTGTTACCGGAATACTTGCAGGAAGTTCCTTTAGATGCTCGTGAGGCGATGTGGTTTCAGCAGGACGGGGCCCCGCCTCATTACGCCATTGCGGTTCGCCGGCACCTCGACATTAACTTCCCGAACCTGTGGATAGGTAGAGGAGTTCCCATACCCTGGTCACCACACTTACCTGACATTACACCACGCCACCAGACTTCTGGCTGTGGGGCCACATCAAATCGATGGTGTATACCACACAGACAAAGACGTTAAATTGGCAAAAATCGAAGCCAGCGAATGGTAACCATTATCTTTCTAACCTCATATTTGATTTAGATCCAATAATAACAGGGAAAATTTGTAAACGAGCCAGGACATCGCTTTCACAACGTTAAACACGGTCAAACCCTATTAATCCAAGACGTATGCTAAGCCTAGTAATATACACATACTTTCGGTCCTGTATGGTTACATATAATAATTTTTACTCGCAATCAGTTACGTTTGTTATGTTTTATAGTGTATATCGTACTTGACTGTTCAACAGGAAGGTACATTTTTAAACACTAGTCACTATAAGTTACATTTAGTGATTTGGAACTTCTAATATTTACTTACATTTTTGATCTTTTTTTATAACGGGTAATATTTGTTTATGGTTGGTGGTGATAGACCAAATTTGGCCGCATTTACTTCCATACTAGTTATTAATTTTTGATCACAGTTGTTTGAAGCTTATCATTTACGCTGATTTCGTCATAATTAGTCACACAGCTATGGTGTTGTTCAATAGTGTTTTGTCATATGTATTAACATAATATGGTTAGTGTATAGATTAAACTGTTTGTTTCCTTTAGTATGGATTAGTTACGGCAGAAATTCAAACTGTTTGCATTCGGTAATTTTATTGCAGAAGACAATCTAAATTTCTATAAATATGAGGTATTTTCTGTAATGTTATTTGTGCGGCAATTATTTGGGAATCGCATTAATAGTTTCAGATATGCAATACATTCAAGTGTATTTTGTCATACTACGGCACTCTCTTGCATAGCAGTATGTAAGTAGAGGCAGTCGACATGGCGATGAAATATTTTTATTTGGCACTGCCAAGAGACAAAACATTATACAAATATTTTCAATTGGGTTAAAAACATTACTTACGGCCCTAAATGTTTGTATGACTGAGATTTTAATAAAAAGATTTGATATATCATAAATGTACAAATATGTATTACATACCTACCAGAACTTTACTTAGATACTGAATTTGCCTATAATCGCGCGAATAGGTATGCTGACATAATATAACAACTTCACATTTTTTGCAGTGCTATATCTCAAAATGGCGCATGTCACATGGCCGAAATAAGTAAGTGGAATACACATACTGTCAAAATATTAATTTCAAAACGGTCAGACAGGTGTATAAAATATATATAGCATTTAAATAGGCCCTATGTGTTTTATTGTCGTTTAAAACATTAAGATCGCAGTAAATTAGAAGTTAAAAAAATTAAATGTCTCTGATAAGACTAATTCAGTAGCAAAATAGTAGGATTAGCAAGATGAGATCCTGAGGTAAAGGCATAAAACACTCCTACTGTTGTCGATTCCAAAATGTATCTGTCATATTACTAATTTTAAGGAGGCCTACATTATCAGTTATTACAATGTTAGATGACACTTCAAGTTTGATTCTCCTCTAAGTTCTAGTTCATATATATTTTTACATATGTTTTGTACCATTGTATGTAGAAGATATTTGGATATTGGTCAGGCAGGTCTTGCAAGTTAATTATGTATTAGCTTATCAGAAACCCGATTTGAATCGAGTTTCTGAACGGGCGAGTTAAGCATTGCCACTAGATTCTTTTCAGACAACTAAGAAATTCATTTTGCTTGATGGACAGAAGAATCCTTGTGCTGATAAAGGAAATGGCCTATTCTAAACTGTAGCTAAATGGCGAGAAGTAATTTAACGACCAAAATATTTTCGTGTATGTCGGAGTTCATCTAACCATCTATTTCCACCAATGGCCCAAGCCCAGACAAACAGTAACATGTTCAGACCATTTCACTATAACCACCTAATTGTATTGCTGACACAACGCGCTGGCGGAAATGCCGATTGCCAGGCATCCACAAGGTCAACACATTTTTATCTGAGAACCTCGTCATTTACCACATTATATTGCTCCTTAACCGAGCTAGGTGCGCATTTGGGCGAATACGAGTTCGATTCCTGATCCAGCCGCCCTCATTTCGGTTTTACATGCTTCCCCGAAATCACTTCAGCCGAACGCCGTGGTGTTTCCGTACTACAGGTTATTGCCTATTATTTTCTTCCTCGTTCCTTCGTCTCTCAAGAAATTCCTCATCTATAATTATCTTGTTGTCGGCGAGAAGTTAAGCCATACCTACCTACATGGTGTAAAGTAATGTCAAATAACTGTATCAATATTACACATTCAATCTTGGTGTTGTTCTGCGAGAAAAAACAAAGAAACGGAATGTAACGGCTGGGAATTTGCAACCTAATTTATTCACTGATAGACTGGATAGTTTAACATGCTAATTCAGAAGCAAGCATATAATATTTTATTTACTGGCTGATATATAAAATATTTGAATACGTTTTTACTAATTGGCATATCCAGGATATTTGTGTAGCTATTCATGTGTTAGAGTTCATTAATTTGTATTTATGGATATCACTGTTTCCGATATTACATAGTTGCTTAATGTGTTGGATAGCCTTGTCAGTGAAGGCTACAGGCCTGTCGCCATGGGCAACATAGTTTGTTAATTTGAATGAAGTAGCCGTTCTGTGATTGACCGAAGTTCTAGCGTCACCTCAAACCTCAGGAAGTTTAACGTGGCCATGTTGAGTTGGATCCTACGACTTGGCGGGTCGTAAGGCGTGTCACGAACCCGGTATGTTTTTTTAAGTGCAGCTTTAGGAAAAGTGACGTGAGTGCCGCAATTATACAACAGGCCACCCAGAAGCACACCGGTACGGTCTTCAACAAGTAAAGAAGAGGGTCTGTTCGTGGTATAAACCGAAGGAATATATTAATTCAGTTCGCCTACCGCGAACGACAGTGTAGTACTTATTGGACTGTATGGTGCGTGTACCAAGGCCCGTCTGCCTAAAGCTATAGGGAAGCCCATGAAGTGGATGCCTCGCGGGTCACTAGATGTTGCATTTCTACGTACTTCAGCATCACACATTAACGTGTGAGTTTGTAAGATTTCTACTGCAACAAGTAACGTAATTTTCGAGATGGCCGCCGATTTAACTTTCATTGCATACTGCTACAGACGCCATTTTCGTGAATTTTGCTTACATTATAACCTATCACCCGTGAGTACTTAGAGACCTGCTCCCAATCAGATTGGCGTGAGTCTTTAATTTATATATATAATATTCTTATAACGCGAATATAAATATATATACATATTATATATATAATATTCTTATAACGCGTATATCAAAGGGCGTTGCTGCTTCGATTACGGCCACTTCATGTATCGTAGGTGTAATTCATATCAAAGATTTTAATTATTGCCAATAATACCAAAGTTGATATAATATTTGATGAACATAATCTAATACATTATGATATGTTTGAAAGTTAGCTCGGAGAGTGTAACTTCTAGTGTTAATTATAAGACGAAAGTTTTTGGTTTATGTTTTGTTTTATCTGTCTTCAAGCTGATTTACTTTGTCCTTTATGGTAAGTGCAGTATTCTGAGAGGACACGATTATTTACCCTCAGTTCGTGACAGTTATGAGATCTGGCAGTGGTCCAGTATTTAAGGGTTTGATGACTCAGGTCACTCTACTACTCAGTTCACTAGTAAACCCATTCAGCTCACACCAATCTCGCCTTAAACTCTATATTATATGATGAGGTGCCAGAAACTTCCCAGGGCGCCTCACACTATTACCTCACTACAGTAAAATACAGAGGTTCTTAACACAACTGTATGTAGGCAATCAAATTGATAGTATAAATTATAAGAAGTATTTTTGTAACACATCAATCATACGCTGTTATTAGAGTCATAGTTTATTTTTCATCCGTAAAATTTAAAGGGATTGCATTTTCCGGAAATTAACGTCCTGTCATAATTTGGCTTTATTTCATCGTTGAACGATTTATATAGACGATTGTCATGTTTCCCTTTCATTTTTTTTCCTTCCTGAAATTGTGAAAGATATATTTTCTTTTATGCTGAGGTTTGACAAATAATCAAAGTGATAATTGTTGGTGACTCGCCTTACATGCATTATGGTAAATACTGGTTTTCAAGGCTATATTTCACAAAAATGTAATTAACCTCGAAATAACTTTATATTTGTGCTCGTTTAGATTATTCCTACAGACCTTACTAAAGACAAGTATATGGTCACAAGTACCATACCTTATCTGTATTTCCATGTTTTAAGCGCTATTCAATCTTAGTCAGAGGTGCTGTGGACTCGAACACACATTCCACCTACTTAACAATTTCTGCCTATTAAGCGATTCGGCTGCTATCACTGATGTTTCTGTTAAGGAGAAAGTCAAATATAGTTCCTATTGACGGTGTCACAACGTAATGATAACTTAACATACATATTAGCGTTTTAATCAGTACCACTTCATTTGTTTTGCTTGCATTTAAACTCTCCCTCATAGCTACATCATGTATACTGACGAGCTGTTTAGTCGATATTTGCCCTCACGTTCGGGCAGAAGGCAGTATATTAGTGCCTCGCGCAGTTTCGCAAGGCTCGCTCATCAACCCGGCGTTGTACGCAGACTTAACGCCCTATTTGCCAGCACTTCCCAACAGCTTGGCGGCACAGACGCTGAAAGCATGGCTATTCTTGCCTCCGCGTGGCGCCCAGCTCTTGGGATGCCCGGACTAGATGAGGCGCATGTTATCAGCCCCTCCCCCCTCCTCCCACCGATTGCAATAACATTTTGTAGTTTATTTGTGCTAAGTTTGTGCTAATTTGTGCCGCAAATATTGGAGTTTGTGCTCATCTAGTTTCTGAGATATTAGCATATCAATTTGGGGGGGGGGGTGGGGGGTGTGGCTTGCAATACCTCCTTACCCCTTCCTCTTGAAACCAATTCCTATTAAAATAAAAATTTGTAGTTTATTTGTGCTTTGTGCTCAGGTAGTGTTAATTTGTAACAAAAATATTTTATTATGTCATGAACTAAATGGCTAAATACAAAAAATAAAATGGCTTGCCTGTCAAAACCAACTTTTTAGCTCTAATATTTCTCAGAAGATATATCACCATTATAAAACTGCCTAAGTGTATTTTTTGAAGATAATTACTTTCCGAATCACATATTATGTTCATAATTTATATAAATATTTAAACACTCCTAATAGCGAGACATAAAGTTATTTCAAATTTAAATAATATAAAATATTTAAAAATTTTAATAATTAAAATATAAGTAATTGTTGTGAATATGCGATGGATTACAAAAATCAAGAGGTTTCTTCTACATCCATGAGTGATTTTACAATTTCTCTGAAATAACTGAGAAGGTTGGGAGGAGTGAATCAATGCTATGGAATGATCGAAATATAGTCATATTAGTTAAGCTCGAGAGATGCGCCTGAATAAGGCGAAACTTATTGACATTACAGATAAATATTAGTGGCTATAGATACTTCTAGTATTCACGTGGTTTTGGTTAGTTTTTACAAAATATTTTGCCTCTGGAATGATAACTAAGTAGATTTACATACTTTTATTCAATAACTTCTGTTGGTAAATTTAAATATTATGTTACCATGTTATGTTCCAAACTTGTCGATGATTTTCTGTGAAAATGTCTGGATTTCGAAATCTGTGTGAAGGTTGACGGAAATCTAAAGTGGTTACAGTCCAGGTATAATGACATAGTAACAATTAAATTCGGTTTATAGTGGTGGTTGTTTAAGTTGAATAACAGAGCAGTAGACACAAAATTGAACGTCATAAAAGTTAAATGACAAAAGTAATATCAAAGAAAGCTCAGAAATACTCATAATTTACATCCTCAATCTTAATTTCCAAGCCTTGACACTGTTTGTCCTATTGTAATATTGCTTGTATAACGATTCCATGTAATGCTTGTCCTCTTTATTTCAGGTGCTTGTTAGAGTTTCGTCATGCCAAGTCCGAGGTCATGTGCTGCCGACATTGACACAGTATTACAAACGATAAGGAGATTCAAAGATCAAATAGTGAATGAAGATGGTAGCATTGCTGATAAAAATAGTGATGTGTGGACTAATATATCAGAATCGCTGAATTACGATATATCCAGCAATTATGCTTACACTATCGTTAAAATGAATAGCTACAATGTACATTATATTTCTAATTTACCATTAAAAGTGACTGAGCCACATTTAGACCAGGAAGGTGAATATTTTAGTGCAGAATCAGACCAAGATGAGGATGTTTTGTCCGAAAATTCCACTAAAGAAGATATGAATGACCAGCAATTTGTTGTAACTTGTTCTCCAGAAGAATGGTGAAGGCTGAAGCCAGAAGAATGCATGTACAAATGTGTGGATAAAGATAAACCCAACAGGAGGAACAGGGCCTACCACATTATCCCTCCCAACAGTGACTGGACTGACACAATAAATGAGCAATTTTGGGATCACACATCACTTTCCTGTGCACTGTCATTCAAAAGGGCAACGGTTTATAAGAGTGGAAAACCATTTCTGACCATTTTTGGTAGGTGCAAGAGTTGCAGCTCCGTTATTTCTGGCTCCCTACATAAGGAACCTAATGTAAATAGGCATATTCTCATAAACTTTAAGTTCAGGGGTCCTTTTGTTGACTGCAGTCCTGAAAGCAAGCGTATTCTGAAGGGGATAAGAAGAAGATCAGCACTAGAAGAACTTGTCGAAAAGAATGTTTCTACCTGCACTGTTAGAAGAGAAGAAGCACGAAGAAGTATGTACTTGAGAGATAACGAACCCCGTCATATTCCAACACTGAACGCTTTGAGACTTGCAAAGTCCAGAGAATTTAAATCAAGACGTGTAGACGATGACCCCATTTTGGCAGTAGGCAAGCTGAAGTATTCAGCCGAATACTACAGTAGTATACGAGAAATTGGTCTGGATCCATTCCACGTGTATTATTGGACACCCGCACAGTTGTGTGTGTATCAAGAATATTGTAAGAACCATCCATTTCCAACAGTTGCCTCGGATGCGACTGGTGGAATAACTGCAAAACTTAAGCGTCATTTTGGAAACGTTTCTGGAGTCGTTTATCTTTATTCGGTCGCTGTTCATGACCATGAAGCAGGTATGCAGTACACTGTCGCCAACATGCTTTCGGAATCTCATAATAACCTGAGAATACACAATTTCCTGGAATCATGGTTACGGAGTGGTGCACCGGTCCCAAAAGAGGCAGTTTGTGATCATTCAGTGGCCCTTCTCTCTGGATTAGTAAAAAGCTTCATTCAATTCGCCTCCCTTTCAGAGTACGTAGAAAACTGTTACGAAAACCTATTTCATTGTAGTTCTCACATTTCTAACTGTTTTGTGCGGTGTGATGTTGCACATACATTAAAACTAATAACCAGTTTACCCCCATTACATAGAAAACCATGAAGAGTTAGAAACGTCTATATCCGAAGTTTAGCATTAGTTGTTCAGTGCCAGAATACAGCAGAAGTAAAACATATACTGGAGTGCATTTTTCTTGTAGCATTGAGTGAAACTGAAGGAACTAGCGCAAGTACAGAAGAAGTCACAAAATGTGAAAAGGCAAAAACCACATTGAAAAATTTATTTGCAACAGGGTTGAACGCATCTCTTCAGTCAGCAATCGACACGATTTTAGACGAGGATAACTGGCCAAAGGAGAACAGTTTTCCTGAGGGAGTGGGAAATGAAGATGAAACACCTACCGATTTCATGAAGTGGGCACATCAAATAATATCAGAGGTAAAAGGTAACCTCGCAGAAGAAGAAGGAGATCATGACAATCTTCATTTTCTACCTGAAATTGTGGTTTGTATAGCCAAACTTATGAAGTTCCTGCCTCTCTGGTCTGCGATAATGGTGCCTAAGTTTGGTAATCGTTCCCTGGTGTCTTCATGTGCGCCAGTAGAAAGCATTTCGAATGACATCAAACACCGCACTTTCCAGAATGTGCATCTGCCAACCACTGTGGATAGATTCCTAGAAACCCATTTAAGATCACTGGATGGGGAAATGAAATTGGTTGCAGCGACGTCACCAAGGAAAAAGGTTTTACTGCAAAGAGAGACAGATGTCTCTTAAGTTATCCGCAATGCTGTATCACTGGATATCTCACAAAACACCACAAGAGAAGATGGAAGTGAAGTTATCGGCAACAACAAATTGAACAATTCTAAATATAAAACTGGAAATGTTTCTGCCCACAACCCGAAGTCCTTTGCATGTTACAGATGTGATTTTCCTACTGGTTCACACACCTGCTCTGTCTGTGGCACTCCAGTTCATGCAGCATTCAGTGAGTGCTCAATCCCGTATGACAGGTCGGAAGAAGAATATGGTGCGAAACGCTTATGCGTAAAATGTGCTGATAAAGTGAAAACTGCTGGGAACAGTAGTTCTGCAAAGGATATTCAAGAAGATAGTGCTAAAAAAAACTGGAGAGGGCTCGCTTCACTTCCACCAAATAAAAGACAGCGCTACTCTTATCTGGAGCCGAGCAGCGAATTTGAAGAAACTGGTATTTCAACACCATTAAGTGCTGTGACAGTAGGCTTGCTTAATAATGGCAACAGAGTTAGTAGCCTGAAAGCGATCTATCTATGTGGACAAAAGCTTATCCTCACAATACCTGCTCATTTGATTCATTTGTCCAGATCTTAGCTACATAGTATAACGACAGTGTACATTACAAGGATTTCGTACAAAACAATAACAATATTACCATTTTCAAAGTTGTTGAGAGCTTAGCATGGAACAACATCACATCTGGAACATACAGACAGAGAACTGAGGTTCTGCGTCCTATATGCGAATCTTCTATTCTGTCAACTTATTTGACTCAAGTAAACTCAACATCAACGACAAAAGTAATGGCACGCAGACTATTAGCAGACTTCCCTTCAATAACTGAAACTTTTAAGTGCACAAACACCAAATGTGTGACAAGAAATAGCATATTGAGACCTGTAATTTCTATTGCTATAGAATTTCAGTCCCTTAATAACCTGGAAGCATGTATAAATCAGTTCCTCGCTGAAGAAAAATGTAGTGTTCGGAAAATTATGATGGCCTAAAGACCATTGTGAGCACTTCTTTCAACCAACACTTGCTGATAGAAGTTGTGAATTCTTCTATCGCGTCTAATCCCTCTGACATAGCCTATCCCTTTGAAGTCCTACTCAAAAATGCCCCAAAAAAATTACACTTAAGTAATCTGGTGACATATTTCCTCCGGGGCATAGTAGCAACAACTTCATCTTCTGACTCTGGGAGATACAAGAAGACCTTGGGTATAAATGTTGTGGACCATTTTGTTGTGTGTTGTCTGAGACCAGATCTGAAATGGGAAATGTATAATGATTTATGCAATTCCTCCAGCATGGCTAAACAAAACGTTAGTCAACTGTGAATTGCTGCTCTACAGTATTTTTTTTATTCGATTCTTAGGGGTGTTTTTCACGAAACTGGCTACTTGAGTTACTTGCTGCTCGAAAATTAAGTCAACTAGTTTGAAAATCAATATTATGTCTAATAGTTTTTATGTGTTCCATTATCTGCATGGCTTAGCAGAGCTGGAATACTGTTAGTTAATACTTTTTAATGACAACTTAAATTACTGACACTCGATGATTCCTGTTTCTGTAATGCCACTTCACGAATTATGTACGTCTTGTATAGCATAATATCTTAAAATAGTATAACTATATTTTTACAAACATTGCCACGCATATAGTTGTAATTTGTTTGATCTAGCTTCAGTTTGACTGGCATACAACAGTACACCATTCTGTAAATAATCATAACAGTTTCTCTAATCTATACTAGTCAATAACACGACGAATAAACCGTGGATAGTTTAATATTTTACAAAAATCCACTCCTGAGTAGTTACCATTACCTGAATAACAATTGGCATTACCCAACTACAAATATTTCAAACAGGTCCTTCCATTAATTAACTATATAACTTGGAAAGTCAGTCAAATTATCGTAGGTTCCCTGTTGGCTGAAATCACTAATCGCTGAGGCATGTCCTGTGTAAGGCGAAAGGACTGGACCAGTCACATTACGAGGCCAAACTTCACTATTTCTCATATTAATTTATTTTAGCCGAAGTAAAAAACAATAGAAAGCACGATGACAAGGGGATTGGGAAGACAGAATGCGAAGTGTTAACAATATGTATTATTATGTATATAATATTTAAGTTAGTTTAGTGAAATTACTACATTTCCTAAAGCAACACTATAGTGAAAAAGAACAAATGTAATGGATGATTTTACTATGAGAATTTTTGAAACTTTATTTCCATGCTTTATTTACTTGGTAGTTTACTCTATCTTTCTGGTTTTGTTAGAACTCAGTGTATATAACAGAAATATATTAGTGTTGGGTTAATCAAAAGATAAAAAACTGTGTTAGCGATATGTTTGCAACCGCAGTAAAAAGTAATATTGCCAGATTGCTGTCCACAGCGAGTTAACTAAGAGTTTGAATTAAGTTTCAAATATAAAACAAAGTGTGGAAAAAGTGTCAACTATTGAAACAAGTTGAAAACAGAATTTGTTGAATAGGGCTATGTAAATATTTTAATCTATATTCTCAGCTTTTTTTTTGTAAATAATGCTTTAGAAGGTGCGAGGGATTGTTCAGCGCAAATAGTGTCGTGTAATTCACAGAGACAAATTGGAAAATTCTTTTCTTTTGTACGAATTCCAAACATACATATTTTTGAGACATAATTTCCGCTTTGCTTTACCGATGCAATAATCTGTCAATTTCCAATGTGAACTTAATCAATTCAGTTTATAAAAGTTTTGAACAATCAAAGCTAGTACTGGCAACTAGCCGATAAATTCAAAGTATGCCTATGAAATATTTATATACTTAACTTAACTGCATAATAGTGAATAACTAACAGTTTCAGTCATATACCACTAAAATGTTATTCTTCTTTCAATTAAATATTACTCAAATACTATCTACTCTTCTAACTATTTATGATATGGCAGTCTCAGTAATAATTTATTATGTGAGTTGTCTTGGTTCCGCGTTTACCAGTTGTGGGCTGTGTAATCAAACAGCTGAGTTTGGCTACTATCAGTATCTCTCGTTAGAAAAATATATTTTAATGTGTGTGTTTGTGTGATTTTAGGTATCATGAAGACGGGCAATACATTCGTATACAAGCGTGTCACAATAATACAAGGGCTTTAATTTATTCATACTAAAAGTAAATGTTTTTTAGACCAAAAAGATTTTAAAGAACCTGAAACCTATAAATAAATGAATATTTACCGTGTTTGGCATATTTTAATCGAGTTTCCGCTATTACATAGGTACGCACAACGAATTTTAATTAAGTCACGCTTCCCTCGTCTGATTTTCTTTCATATTCACGACAAACAGCCAAAACGTCTAGACGTAATATTTACCGGACAAAATCGTACAAACTAGAAAGAAGCAAATTACAGAACGTTTATTAAAATCACAACTGGAGTGGATGGTAACATAACCTCAAATACCCAGCACGATATGTCAATATACTTCTGTAACTAGAATAGCATTATCACCAATATTTGCAGCTCAAATTAGCACAAACTGAGCACAAATAAACTAAATAATATACCAAATGTTATTGTGATCGGTGATGATGGGGGGGGGGGGGGGGGAGTCTAGCACATCCCCCAATTCCTTGATGTGCAAATATCTCAGTTACTAAATTAGCGCAAACTTCAATATTTGCGGCACACAAAAGCACAATCTGAATACAAATAAACTACAATGTTTTATTTGATCGATGTCTAAGGGGTGAAGGGGAAGCATGTCCCCAGGCTCCACCATGGTATGCTAATGTCTTATTAACTATATTAGCACAAACTCCAATATTTGCGGCACAAATTTACTCAAACTGAACACAAATAAACTACAAAATTTTATCG
Organism: Dryococelus australis; assembly: GCA_029891345.1. Classification (NCBI taxonomy): domain Eukaryota; kingdom Metazoa; phylum Arthropoda; class Insecta; order Phasmatodea; family Phasmatidae; genus Dryococelus; species Dryococelus australis. The sequence goes on along the minus strand of CM056996.1, from coordinate 219,143,869 downwards.
AGATCCTGGACGTAGAAAAAAAGGGGGAAGGAGCTTGCATGTATCCCTCATGCCCCGCTACCCAGTGCTTCTCAATATATGCTAATATTTAGAGACCCGAGAAATTCGCGAGTTCAATGCCCTGTAGGCTATACTTCACAGTACATACACTCATACAGATATAAACTGTTTATTGGTTGATTGTTGTGGAAGTAAAAGACGATGGTTGGGCGCACAATTTATTGCATATTTGTTATTGGCTCATATATCTCCAGTAAGTGTCAAACAACACGTCGACTAATTACAAACGTAACATGAAAGGAAAAGTGTGTGAATTCCAACTTGTCTAGAAATGAACCCACGCAATTCTGGGGTCTATACAATATTTGCGCCACAAATTAGTACAAACTGAGCATAAATATAAACTACAAATTTTCATTGAGATCGGAGGCGGTGAAGGGAGGGGGCTAGTATGTTACCAGCCCCCCTTACTTCCACTTTGATATGCTAATATCTCAGTTACTAGTTTAGCACAAACTCCAATATTTGCGGCACAAATTAGCACAAACTGAGCACAAATAAACTACAAAATTATATTTTGATCGATGGAGGTGGGGTTGGGGGGGGGGCTGGTGACATGCACCATGCACCTGACAAGATGGGCACTTGGGTGTCCCGCCGCATTCCTGGCGGCTCGAGGATTCTGCCCCAATCCCGACAAACTACGGCGCGTGTTCTTGACCCTCCGGCGTCTGCCTCAGACGAGAGTTCTTGTTTCCAGTGGGTCAAGACTGGGTCCACACCTCTATAGTGCACACGTATCTTAAGTGTATTTACCGTGCGAGGTGGTGCAGTGGTTACTCACTGGACTCGCATTCGGGAGGAACCGGGTTCGATTCCCGGTCCGGCCATCCTCATTTCGGGCTTCCATGGTTTTCCGAAATCACTCCAGGCGAATACTGGGATGGGTCCCAAACAAAGGTCATGGCCGATTCCTTACCCAATCCTTCTTCCCTGTACAACTTACACCATCTCCAATGATCTCGCTGTCGACGAGACCTTAAGTCCAGTTACCTACCTTAAATCTATTATTCTTGGCTTATCTTGGACTGACTATTTTCTACGTTGTAGATGTTTGAGCACAGGTTTTCTTGTTGTTGAAAACGAGAGTATGTAACATGTATAAACCCGTCTAGAGACTTAGTAATTATGATCAAATATTTATATCACAAAATATGTGTACTTGCAGCATACACTTTCTTGTTTCATTTCATTTAGTGGGCATACACTCGTATCGGGCATTATATATACTTTTTTATTTCACAAGTTTTGACAGCTTGGTTGTTAGCTCTTGGTTACAGTCACGCAATATTTGGATACGTGCCACTATATCGCGGAACAAGCTGAGTGAAAGGATAAGGGTTTGGCATGTTAAGTGGTTTTCGACGTTTATAGTCCACCTTTTACGATATCGCTGCCAAATAAAAAACACTTTGTAAACCTTTGCCGGGGCTGCATTTCATTGAAAAGGTTTACGTAAAAAGTATTAATACCTTCAAATTCAAGGGTAAAATATGACTTATAGACGTAATAAATATGAGAAACATATAATTTTGTTAATGTATTCGCACTTGCTCTGTGGCAGAGTGGTTAATGTCTTGAAAGGGCACAAAGTTTTTTTTTTTTTTTTTTTTCGTTTTAAAGCGATATCATGAAAGGTGATTGAGACACGCTTAATTAATCATTCACCATGATTTAACCTGTCCTTTCATTCGGCTGGCCCTACACTTGCCAGCGCCTTTAACAACGGATATATAATTATATAATAAACATTGAGTTAGGTCTTTCATTTTCAAATATGCAGCCTCAATTTCCCTACACATGAGGATGTGGTCCCAGTGATTCTGAGTTCGCTAATTGGCTCGGAAACGCATTTCTTGTATTTTCGAGGAAGTGCCCTTTGTGAGATACTGTATAGAATTATGAAAAATATCTACTTTCCAGTGTCATTAGTTGAGTTACTTCTTGTTTGGTTGCGTACGCTCTGTTTGGACAAGTATCGCTACAATAATTATCCTTTTCTAGCCCGTTTCCTTTCACAGGATATTGTGCAGTTTTTAAAATATATACGAATTGAAATTTCATGTAATTACAAATCACATAAAGGTATTAGTTTATATCGTCATCAAACAGATTCATCAATTTTTAAAAATAATAATTACCTAAAAAATATATTTCTCAAAACAAGATTAATATGTAACCAATTCCTACTAAAGTTTCGTTAAATAAATTTTTAAGAGTTAATTTGCATTATTTGAACAGGTTTCGAAATAAGTTCAATCCGTCACCATAATTATTGGATTGTTGATTGTCATATAGTTTAGGTATGTATTGAACCATAAACGTAATCAAAATTTAGGAATTATTGGAAATAACGTGAATAATTGATAGCATGCTAATGATGAAATAAACAAAAAGATCAAATATATTTTTATTTGGACGCAATTCGTGAGGGTTACAGGTCTTAATAAAAAAAATTTAAATAACTAAATTTGTTTTTAAATTATTCAGACAGCTGTTATTTACAGCATTAATCTATCCATATCCACTATTACTCTTGTTATTTCTCAATGAGTGCAATATTTAATGTCTGTTTAAATTATAACTAACGCCCTTCTTAGTGACTCATTCTCATCATTAAAACACTTTCTGTCTGTCAGTTGCCGTCATTTGTAATATGGTTCACTCACACTTCCAATCCAATAGTCCTGCACTCTAAAAAAATCCGTAGATTTTACTGAGAAATTGTTTGTAATTTTACAAACGCTTGTAACAGTACAAAGATTATTTTCTTATAAAACTACTCGTTTGTAAAACTACAAGGTCTGTGTTTGTAATAGACCTTAGGAAATGTTTGTGCTGTACTGAGCCGTAGCCACGAGCTTCAGCAAAATGGTGGATACTCAACAACGTAAAACCGTATAAATCTGTTTGTGCAAAAACTATGGGTGATGTAATGTGTAGCTGCGTGCAAAAAGAAATGCATTGCAAGTCCGAATAACGTAAAACACCTAAAACCCCTCAAATAATCATAATGAAACCTGATCGCATTATTCAGTAACTATTAATGTTTCCTATTTACTCTTAAATCAGCCCTCAATACATCATTGTAAAGAGCCACCAAAATCTCTTAACATAACAACGAAACTCTTAAATAAAAAAAAACATTCTTCTTTACCGCGTAACTACAATATTATTTGGTATGTACTTGCTCCGATATTTAGAGTAAAAGTAAGCGTTAATATCGTAAGGCAAGTTGGTATTGTAGTTATAGGTACGGGCTAGTATTCTAATCTGTGTGTTGGCGAGGTGTAACTTTTTTATAAATTATACTTTGATTATTTTTTTGTGGTTTTCTGTTACTAATTCATCACGTTTGCTTTTAGAACAATAAAAGTAATTTTATGTACACTTCTCAGTAATGTCAGTTGTAATACAAGGCTTTCATTTATTATATTAAAAAGAAATGTTTTGCAGGTTTTACAAGAAAACTCTTTATAGATTTACTAAGGATTTCCTTGGCAACTGGGTTTCCAATCATGTTTCTTCTAAAAGTACAAAAAAATCAGAGTGTGCCTGCCAGTCGTACTCTTCACTGCACCGATCTCGCTGTCGCAGATTTTCCTCCTGCTGGTCTGTTCTCTTACTGCTCATTTCTCTCGCTCGCTCATCATCTATCGCTGAAACTCCAGCAACTCATACACTAATCAACGCCCGGGCCCGGAGGCCCGTCGCACAATTTTTACTCTCCTGGCCTTAACCTGGAATGTTCAGCGCACCCCGAGTCATGCCGAGAGAAACTAGAGCAGTAAACCACTAGAAAATTCTTCAGATAAATGTGGAAACTCAATACAACCAAGGACAGAAGCACGCGCCGCAAAAAGGAGTATCGTGCCAGCTCGATTTTTGTAACAGCTGTGGCGATTACATGAAAACGAAATGAAAGTCGTATAAAAGTAATGAAACGCTGTGTTTTCCTATTACGTCATACAATGGCGTATTGAATGACAAAACACATTTTAGAAAGTATTTTATATTGGATTTATTAGTTTATTCGTTGCTAATTCACTTGATACACATTGTTCAACGGCCATTTTTAAACGTGATTTGTTGGTCAATTTTACACGCTGTTTAACTGATCCATCAGTCAAAACTAAACCACTGAGTAAACAGTGAAAAAAAAAAAAAAAATGAAATGGTGTAAAATGTCACTGAATCAATAAGTGAAGGAAATCTGGCATTTTTCACTGAAGTGACTGTTGTATCAGTCAGATAAGTTTGTCTGATTGAAACAGTGAAATTCTCATTGATTCCGATTTAGAGCATACAGAAGTGAACTCCTAGAGAATAATTGCAAAAATATCTAGGCGAGAAAAATTAAGAACAGGGAAATAAGAAGAATAAATAGTGTTAAAATCACAATAGCTTACAATACCGAAATGATATTTTTACAGTGGCATAGACATAAGTAATTTCTCTTCCAAATTATGTTTCGGCCCCTACCTTGGAAATTCCACCTGGTTTTAAATATGTTCCTACGATTTTCCATATTTCTGTGATGGGACCTAGCTCTTCTAGCTTTCCCTGCTGCCGTTCAGTTTTTAGCCTTATGCGATGGCACAATTGATTGATTTTTGTATGCATCTGCTGCGACAGATTACTGCAAGCTCGTGTTTTCAGGGACTATTTGCTCCATCCCACAGGGTATTAGTGGCACATTTCACCGTAGATGTGTCCTACCTTATTTCTCATGAGAGATACCTGCTATTTATTGGTGCTCATACACTATTGAGTTAGCCTTTTCAGCCCTTGCGATAGTGTGTAATTTGTGCAAATTCTACATTTTTCATAGTTTAACAGTCAATACCAATGTTACAGAATGCCATATTTTTGCATATCAATATAATTACTTAGGCATACCTCACTGCTGAAATGTTAAATGTAATGGCTGTAATGGAGTGGGTGATCAAGGGCAAAGGACGAAGAGGCAGACCACTACCAAGATAAGTCATCTGCGGGAATAGAGCGATGGAAAGACTACACAAACATCCACAAGACGCAGAAGGCAGCGCCAGATGACGAGGAACGATAAAAGAATTGATAATACGGTGGCAATCTCTGAATCTCTAAATATTATTTTAATTTATATCTCATGATAAATTTAGTATCTAAGTTATATGCAGTACGTATATATATATATATATATATATATATATATATTATATATATAATATAAACTTCCTTGGAGAAAACACATCAACGTTGAAGACAGTTTCAGCAAATACACTAGTCATCAAATCCGCTCAACTTGACAATGTTTGCAAGAAATACACTCTTGTTTTTTGTCACCCCGGACAACAGAAAGCAGCATTCATGTTTAAAAGTACGGTTTAATAATATTAATGAAACAATACCAACATGTTGGATATGAAAACGAAACTTTCTTTTCTCTCTCTCAAAGGTTTATATAACATGGTCATTATTAAAATACTTTTATTCACAACATGTAAATTGTTTCGAAAGTGGAAAAGATTTGCTAACAAATGATTGTTATCGTAAAATTAGAACTATTCCTGCAAATATAATAATATTAAGACATCTTAACACTAAGCGATTATTTGTACGTACATTCACATATGCTGATTATATAGAGCTATCCTATATTTTCTCTAGTGTAATTGGTTTCAATTTATATATGGTGGAGATACCCACCAGTGTTCAACTTCAAATACTCTCCGGCCTCCGCACTCGGGCCTTAACCCTCTCCCAAGCAGAGTTCCCAACTGTTCCGCATTGTGGGGGTGTCCGCATCCTGTGGCTGAATGAAACCGTATGGAACCGAATAGTCCTCCCCTATGAACAAGAACGGTACGTCATAAATCCTGTACCTCGGGTTTCTTCGAAAATGAACTCAATGTTAACCAACACAGAGTGGGAAATTTACCACTTTGACAATTATAGATACCTTTACACTAACTCTCTAAAAAAAAAAGGCCACGCATTTTTTCAACTAACATCGGCAGATGGCATTCGTCATTTAGTACATTCGTTAACGTAGCGCTTACCTATAACTGTACAGTACCGTTTCTTCCAGTGTGCTTTGGTGGCATCTGTTTAAAAAGGCGATTGAATCATAAATGCAAAGGACACTAAATTATGTTTACAGTTGGAACTGACAATTTACTTTTGTATTCATTCAGAAACAAAAGTATTACTTATAGATAATACCGACATTTGCACATTAAAGATAGTAATTAATTACTATATTTTATAACATTTTTGTAGTTCATTTGATGGGGTTGGATATCGTGTGGCGAGCTGTTGAAAATGTCCAACATGGCAAATCTTAAAATGTTGGTAACCCTAATACCAACCTAAAAATATTTCCATCTCTTTTGATACCCGGGAAACGCCGAAAAGATCAGCTAGTACATAAGTAACATGAACTTTTGGAAAAAAAATGTCATGTCATTTTGTCAGTGAAACAAGTAGTGATGAGTTAGTAATGTCAATTCACAGTTACTTTAAACTTTACTGAAGCCCATCTGAAGTTATAGATTAAATATCAGGAAAAGTAGTATAAAAAGTATGTTGAAAGATAACGGCGTCTGGCACGGAAGCCAGGAGCCGAGGAGCCGCCATCTTGTTACGTCGCCCGACCGCCATATTGGATGTCATTGACCTTTAACCCCCGACACATGTGACCTTTTAAATTGACCTTGAGCTTGACCCCGAGGACCTTTGACCTCAAATAACGTAACACTTAAAAATACCTTAAAATTCCCAAAACTCCTCACAAAATTCCAAATAATTCTAAAAAAATTCTGGCAAATTCCGAAGAAATGTATTATTATAAATTATTCAACATTATTAAACAATTTTTTTAGAAATTATTAAAATCATCCTCAGAAATAACCCATTTTTTTTCCAGAAATTGTAACAGGGATCAGAGACCAAGGGTAAGAGGAGCATGGCCTATTACCTTTGATCTTGATCTTTGCCCTTTAACATTGGAAATGTAAAAAGTAGGAAAATATCGCAAAAAAATTAAAAAATCAATTACAAATTTATACAAACATTTATTATAAAAAGTTAATTCTAAAAATCGTTAAAAAAATATTCTATAACATTTAATTTTAAAAAATTCTTCATTAAAAAGTTTTTAGCCCCGTAAGCCATTCTCCCCTTTAATACCTCGAAATCTCACTTTTTCCTTAAAAAAATTCCCATAAAAACTTTAATTTAAAAACTTACATTATCTGAGGTCTCCCCTACACCACCACTCACTTCTGTTCGAATCCAGCAGGCTCCTGACTCCCTCGCACCCACTCCCCTCGCCAATACTCATCCGATATTTTGATTTTTTCGTTCGTCATTTGTTTACATGCCACTTTGTTTATATGTTACTGGGTGCCGCCATATTTGTTTTTCGTTTGCCGGGCGTCAAGTGGAACAAAAATTCGCGCGCAGGGGACTGGTGAGACAGCAAGGGTCAGTTGGTATGCTCCGACGCCCTGATGTGCTTTGCGTGTCTCTGGCGAGGGGAGAGTGTATGTACTGTAGTCGCCTGGATGCGTCGACTGAAAGTCGGGAGGCGAGGGCATTCCTGCCGGCTCGCACCGTAAACCAAGCGCGCTAACTGGGTTGCATGTTGTAACTCCATTTGCAGTAAGCGACTAGAGAGGGCGTGGGTTCTTTTTTTACCAGGGGGTGGGAGAGGGGTAAGTTAACGATGTTCCAGCAGACAGCATCCCTCCAGGCTGGCCGGCAATCAACCACGTCACATCTGGTGCTTATCCTTCCCTCAATACGGTCTCTCTTAACTACTTCGCTGCGAGTCCCATATTTGATAAAACTAATCTTCGCAAGCAGTCGCTGCTTGTAAATCCGTGTATAAGCTGTTCACGTTAAAATGAGCACTTTTGAAGCCCTGCTTATGATCTACTTGTATCCACGTTGTGTATTCCTCCGCCTTATGTAAAATTAACGTTGTCATGGGCCGCATCACTTTATTGATGCTTGGGTCTCAAGTAAAACTGTGAAATTATTAATAAAGTAAATACTTTACTAATTTGTCTATTTTTACACTCCGAAGTGTTAAAAAAATATTCGACATTAAATTATGGAACTACTTTCCAGCTATCTTTACCAACTTTACTGGGTTGATGTCACTCAGTGCGCCCGTTAAAATAGGCTTATATGCAGGCAGCAGCAGTGACTTATTTTAAGGTTCATTTCTAAAGTGGTCACTTTATCACGAATAATTTACCTAAAGGGCACTGCCTATCGATTGGCAGATAACAAATTCAAACAGTAAACCACATGTTAAGGGAATTTCGCCTAAGTGCGTTAATTTAAAAAAATAGGCGTTTCAAGAAAAATGTGTCCCTCGCGAAATTTTTAGGAGTTTCCTACCGCAGAGATGTTTCCATAACTTGTACAGTCTATTTGCAAGAACTTTTTTATAATTTACGTTTTACAAAAAAGTTCATACAGCATATCGTCTCCTTGAAAAATTCCTTATGAGTATGTTTTGTTTGAAAAGTCTATCTTTAAAATTAGGAAACTCAGGCGAAAGTTCCTTAACATGGTATTTTCCATTAAAATTTTTCATCTGCCAGCCGGTAGGCAATGACCTTAACGCTGACACTTATGGCATATATACCAGGGGAATTCTACATGTATATTGATATATTATATGTTTTGCAACACTTCAGCCGTGATCGTTTTCATGTCCGATTAACTACATTGTAAAATTCAGAGTTTTCAAGAAATTCTAAAATATATTAAAACTATAGAACTTTTTCTTTAAAGAGAGAATAAAGTTTAAAGAGCGATGTCCTCTAGCAGTGGCTATCGCTATGATAGATAATTGGAAGCAAAATAAAATCTTCTATCCTCAGGACCACTGGTAAACCGAGTGTACTGATATAGACGATATCAAAAATGGAAGTGCTGAATCCTAATAAAGTATTTCACTACAGCTCAAACAATTTCGATTTTTTTTTTTTGCACTAAAAGGTCGAACTTGCAGCCCACTAAAAATTCACGTTCTTGCGAGAAAAATTATCGCTGACGTGGGGCGGAATTTGACCGACAAATTACATGAGGTAGTTACTTGTGAAAAATTTATTGTGAACTATACAGAACGCTTTGTACCAAAATTGAATATTAAGGAGATAGTAAATGAAAAACGAGATATTGAAATAAATTTTTGCCAAATATCGGAAAAGAAGTGAAATTAAGATAACATTTTCGGAAAATAGTTATATTTTATGGTGAGTTAAACTTAAGAATCAGTATCCCTTCTCCTGCAGAAATTCTTATTTTTCGGATTATAATTTCGGATTGAAAGTAATTACGGACAATCTACGATTACATAAAATTTTCATTTTACAATTTGTTCATTATTTTACTGCTCTACTTTCATTGCGTGTTATCTGATAGATGCAAAATTCAGGAACGTATTTACATTTTATTGGTAATTTTGTGCCTTTTCGCAAGCAGGAAAAAAACGTACAGTTGAAATTAGATACAAAAATATTAAACAACTAGTAAATTGCAAATTTTCCACAATCAAACATTTTCAATAATACCTCTGAAACTGGAATTATGACACCAAAACGAACAATTTCTGAATAATTTGTGAAACCAAGACATAAAAACAAACTCTATAATAAAAATGACAGTGATGGCCGCTATTATTTGCAGACAACTGTTTTAGCGTCAGCAGTTATTAGCTTTTGTTGCTGGTTTTTGAAAAGTACTATCAAATTAACAAAACTTGTCCGATTGTTTCAACTCGCCAGGACCCATCGTTTTCGTGTAAAACGTACACATAGTTTTGATTTGAACTATATGGCACCTAGAGGGTAGGCTATACTACATTCATGCGTTTGCTGCTGTGCCCACTACACACATGATATGTAATGAAATGTTTAATACTTACTGTAAACAGCATGTAGGGTAGACCAGAGTAATTCGGGTCACTTTTTTAAAATACCTGAATATCCATAAAACATATTAATTAGTTACCAATTTTTAAATGCAAAATCAGGCATATATTCAGCTACAAATTCATATATAGACATTGACTATTCTTCCTCACGAATTTACTTTAAGCTTGTAAAATGATCATGGCATGTTTTGGCCCGATTTGGACAAAAGGTGGAGTAAATCGGATCACCAATGGGGTAAATTGGGTCACCAGTTTTTCACTGATTTGATAGCCACATTCCACATACAAATTGTTTACACTGAAAATTATTGCACAGCGCTCATGGTACCACGGTTTACAACACTGGCACTGAACCCAGCCTCCAGCTTTGGAGCTGCTGATGTCTTTGTACGCCATTTTGCAAAAGTTGTAGGGAACATAGTCCTCATCATCCTCGCGTTCTCCCATAATTTTCGACTCAGGTTTTTTTTTTTTTTTTTTAGTTTTGTTTGCTTCTTCATCTTCGAAGATATTCAGTTTTGTTTTACTTTGGATTGGACGCCCCCTTTGATTTTCCTGGCTTCCAATAATGTGCGATTCTCTTTTGACATTAGCCTTAGAGAACCGGCCGGTGATCGAACCCTGTTCGTCTTGGTTGGAGACGAGCAGTCTAACCGCTTAGCCACCGTAGCCCTTGTCGCGGATAATCTGCGGTTACAACTTACAAGAGGTCGTTACTCGTCAACATAAAATTCAACACACATAGAGATTGTCACAGATAACATAATAATACTCTTACTTGAGGTTCGGGCATCGCTTACGAGTGATGACCACTAACGTCATTGATAGCCTTGCACTGAAGAAGACACTAATGCGGACTACCTTAGTGCTTAGTTCATGTTCATCAGAAGTTCATGCCACACAGCTTAAATAAAACTGTGCGAATCGCCATTCGTTTTCCCTATTATTTAAATTGTAGTTTCCAGCCATCTACGCAACAAAACATGTGGTTTTCCGTTCGATAGGAGCTGTCGCTAAATTAATAGTTTTTTTAACTTTTCAATTAGAACAGTCTATAGAGTGAAATTCTTTTTTGCAATATGCATTATGCATTCAATTGTCATTGATATTCATATTTAATACATGTGTAAATTTTCTCTCTAACTTGTAAGTCGGTTATTTTCATTAAAGCTGTGATTCTTATACAAAAGCCTAATTTATAACGATATATATACTTAATTTTATTTTTGTAAAGGTATTTCAAAGTTTTTTTCCTTACTTTATACTGGTTTAAATATTTGTTGATTTGTTGAATTTATTTTCATTTACTTACCTACAGTTACAAAATGACTTTTTTTTTTTTTTTTTTTTTTTTTGCTTTACTGAAAGACAAGGAGATCTCGCCTTATATCCAAAGTATATTTTAGCTCTTGTGGATATTACTACTTTTTTTTTTTTAGTTACTAATGTTAAAATTAATGTTGCTCTAATAACAAGTTACTGTGTGTTTACATTCCCGCCTATTTGCCAGTGTCACCCTGTGAAAGTGCAAATCCTGGTCATTAAGACCGTAACAATTGTAGTTTCGTAGATGTGGCTACATGTGGTCTATTGACGAAAGTAGAAACAGAGTAACATTTTCAGCGTATCAACATGGTTGGGACATTCCACTGTCGTGAAGTAATCATAATCGACGTCGGCGTTTCGCGAATATTTTTCACTTTGAGATTTCTAGCACACTGACTTTGCAGAAAATAATAAGAAAATATATCTTCTCTTAAAATGTTAAGAATTCGCTAAACAACACGTATGGACTAGATGTATTTCTAGAGAAAAATCACGACAATCAGAATAAGGTATCATTTTTTTTCTCCCCCCAGACACATTTCCATGATGAGATTTGCTTACAACACTACAAATGATAAAACTTTTTCTTTAACTGAAAAATATATTTTTATTTAAGTTCTACATCCTGCGGCCCCTGATTCATATTGATATGGCAATTTCGGAACGACTTACGTAACAAACACAAACCGATGTCTCAAAACGATACACGTCAAATAGCTTACCCGGCATTCGAACACGGAACTCTTATCATCGTGAACATTGCCGACCCAAATCATAGAGGCCACACCATGTAGCAAATACTGCAACAAGACTAATATCTCACTGGTGCGTTTTAGTAAAATATCCTTTGATATTGAAATCCGTCCATTAACATTAAGAAAAGTGCACTAACGTTCATACGAACGGCACTCTGCCAATAAGACGCAAGTTCGCTTCTTATTACGCAGAGAAATGTGACGGTCAATGTTAAGTTACCGTGCCAGCATTTGTCTGTAAATAAATGCCGAAAGTCGATATTATGAATATAGAAGGCTTAGCTCAGGTGTCAAATTTCGACTCCTGTGTTCTCACAGAATGGAAATATACGAGTCGAATCTCAGGAACGACGCGATGCGTGAAGTTGTGATATCGTAGTATCGATCCTGAAGATTTCTCATGAAAGGTGATATGGATAGAGAGAATTGCGATAGGTAACTAACATGGTTAATGGAGGGAAGCACTAACGTGACACATCGCTAACATTGATATGGTTCCAGTGAACTGTGCACAGAAATGCTTAGTGGTGCATTGGGCCCGTGGTGGTGTGGTGGTCAGATTACTCACCTCACGACTAGGCGGTTCAATTCCCCGGGGAGGGGGGTCGCTCCCGGATATATGTAAGTGGGAGTCGTGCCGGACGATACCGCTGGTCGGCGGGTTTTCTCGGGGGTCTACCGTTTCCTCCACCCTTCATTCCCGCACTGCACCATATTCGCTTCACTTCACCCTCGTCGGATCTCAGGACCTCGCTGTTAAGAGCCGTCCAAATCATTCCACTCTCCACTCCATGTTTAGTGACGGAACGAAAAACTTACTTTTTTTGTTATTATTTACACTTTTTTTCGTGAGCTACGAAGGTAAGGGACGTGACTTGAAAGACGCTTTTCGAGAAGCGAGTAAACATAATTTTTATAATTTTAAAGACGAGAAACGTAAAAGAAGTCATATCTGCATTAATTTAAAAGAAAAAAACTATATATACATTCAATGACAGAGGAGAAATAATTCCGCGTATTGTGAAAGATATAGGGCTACCGAATTTAATTAGAAATAATCTTTTTGCTCACGAAAACAGAAATGACTTTCCACTATCGGATATTTTAAAACATAAAATTGCAATAAGAGTTTTCTATGTCTTTATTTGTTTAATTACGTAGTTCCGTCAACAACACAACGTATTAAATAATTTTAATGAATTTTATAAGCAATTGTATTGTATGATCAAATTTTTCTACTCATTATCATTATTCATTTTATATGCTGAATATTATTAATTTCCTCATATTTTAATATAAAAAAGATATGAAGTTGAAAATATAAATGTATATTTTATGATTTTATGTAAATTGGCCTCAAAAAAGAGTAAACATAGGGTCTCCTAACGGTATATTAACAATAGATTAAAATTTTTCTAGAGGAATTTAGCAAAGGAAATGTCGATATATGTACTATCGATCACATCTCAACAAATACTCAATCACTGCTCCTGTCTTCTAGACCATGTAAATATATTACCATGTCATTCCCAGAATAACGTAACTGTTTCTACAGATGAAGAACGTTGACAAAAACATGAAAATGGAAATAGTAAGCTATTGTCCATTTCATATAAGTGGGGTAAAATCTGACAGACATTGTGAACAACCTACACTTTATGTAAACACAGTATTGTATCAGCTGATTAACTGCTGCGGTATCTGTGTTGTTTAGTTGGCTATTTTTATGATGGCTTTCGAAGAAAATAGTACTCAGAATTAAAGTTGTAATTTAAAATTTTAATTATACTTACAACATTTTTAGTTTAAATTATGTTTTTTAAAGCAACATTACATTCTCTTGGCTATTGCTGACTGGACTTTAAAAACATGTTTAGCATTTATGACAGCGTATGTCGACACGTGCGAACAGTAAATGTTTCCAGCCAATGGCTATCCATTTTTATGCTTCCAGTTTCCAGACTGATGAACGGCAGTTGTGCGCGTGTTTTTTTCTCATCGTGTTAATTATACGAATACGTATCTGGTTGGTATTGTCGAAATATTGAATCGGTAGTTAATTATTTTTTTAGTTGCTTTTTTGAAACATATTTGGTTGTAGGTACCATTGTACGTTTTCTTGAGTGAAATGTAATGTTAATCGTCACGTGGTTACCAAGTCCCTTCCGCCGTTTTCCTTACCGCCTTCCACAATGAAGTGATACGAATATATATTTACGTTAAAGTTTGTTTGTATCGGGAAAAGTGAACAATGTTGAATTTTCTGAATGATTCTGCAAAAAAAAAATATTTATAGGCTAGTGACGAACAAACGCGATTTTAGTGAAGTAAACTTAGCAAGTATTGCCATAAAAAAACACGTGTTCAAGAGGCTATAAATTTTACAAACAGTGAGTTTTGCGTATTTTAAAAATGTACTTGTAAATTGTCAACACAATTGTTTAAATTCACGTGGCCTGAAAAGGCCGTACTTTCAACACTTTTGTAGTGAGTGAATAATATTTGTTTATTTGTCTATATCGTAAATTCAACGAGTGTAAGGTTAACTTCGGTTAGACGTGTGTGCGTGCATACATATATTGTTCAATCTGCACGTATACGAACAACGACGTATGTATCGCGTTTTGATTTTTCATTAAAGTTAAAATTTTCGAATTAAATAATTTAAATGTTATTTCCATACGAGCAAAATTTCCCAATACTCCATCAAAACAATATACAACTCAAAATGCTACATACTCGTAAGACCATCAAAACTATGTCGTCTGACGAAAATACGTTAAACTAAAGCTCCCCCCCCCCCCGCATCATCCATCAACCTCACCCTCTCGTACATACACTTCACGAGCTAAATAATGGTTTTCTTTTTCTCTCGAAATAAATAAACAGATCCCCAACAAATGTAACTCAGTAATTACAAAAATAAGACAATTTGTAATGCCAACCTCGCTATAATATCCTACCTTAAATACTGGGCAGAAGTTAGTTGCCGTCAGATTTTCAGTGCCAGCCATAACATGGAACACGAGGAAGGAGGAAAATGCAAGTTTGCATTGGACTCAAACATTTTACAAACGTCTTTTCCTTCAGTGACAAACCAGCTGCGGTAGAAGAATACACTGTGATCGGTGCTACTTCCATAGAATTGTCAAATTTTACACCACTTACGTGAAATGGACAATAACTGGAAGTTATATGAATTCTCAGAAACCGGAGGAAAATTTACGGAATTTCCGTTTCTGAGAAAGCTCATTGTAAGGCAAGTAAAAAGATTTTTAAATAACAATTTACCATATATTTCCGTTCTTTAATTGGATAATTTCTAGCATTGCATGTTTATCTTGCCTGTTATTATGTTAGTTACCAACAAATACAGCGACCAAACTACGATATCTACCTAACAAGTTGGATACAACACACCTGCTACGTTTCCATGTCGTTTTCGATACAGTTTGCGTATTGAATTTGTACATCTAAATGACATTCAAAACGAATTGAGTCTCAAGGTCGATAAACCAGAAAACAAAGGGATCGGCTTCAGTCGGGCGTCAGTTAACAAGTAAACAAGTATCGTACTGAAATCGTATCTAATCTAAAATGAGAGCAATTTCAGATAGCATTTCTGTACTACATAATGACGTTTGTTATCAAATGTTCTTTTTTCTTATAGTCATACTATGTTTTCGTTCCATTGAAATAACATTGAATTTTCTGTTAATGTTTGGCCAAGTGAATAGTAAATACCTACTCAGAATTAATTTACGGCGGCGGCATTGTTACTTCATTGTAGCCAACATAATTTCAATTTCGCTGACATAAGCATGCCATGGTACTTCCCAAAGATTTCGGTAAAACGGGTATCGTACTCAGCCGGGTTTGAGTACGGATTATACCAGAAACGTTTTGTTAACTGCATGAAACCTTAGCATCGCCGCGGTAGAAATGCATTAGACGGTATGTGAATGCACTCTATAAGTGCAGTGCGGACGTCACGCGATGCTCTATCGTGACTCACCGGGCCTTGCAATACACCTGCTTTCGGAAACCTTAAATCAACCACAGCCTCAATCGACGCAGCTTGTCTAAACTGTCTTCTGCACGTCGACATCTCCGGGTGATGGACACATCGTTATCGCCAATTCTCTACACAGCTCGTATTGTTTGCCCACCGACCACCCTCTGAACGCTGCGACAAGATTTAGATATTGAATGTATCCGAGATCAGAACAACGTTTTTTCTAGGAAAAGACCGGTGTTGTCTAAAGTATTTGAGAAGTGTAATCGAGATTTATTACAGTTACTTCACTAAAACTGAGTCAAATTAAAAGTAAAATTTACATTAAAAATGGATTGGTGGACTTACAAATGCAATTACTTTCTACCTCAAGTTTAATACTCTATTACTACAAAGAATTTTTTTCAATAAGCTACTGTAACTGAAGTAATTTCTAGAAACTAATATATTTGCATCCAATGCTCTAATCATTATATTTTCAGCTCAATGGTTACTGTGAACAAATGTCAATTGAGTTTGCTAACCATAAAACCATGAATATACAATAAATAGCATTAGTTTTCCACAATACCCAACAAAAATTTAAATCAATTATTACATTATTCCAATAGATTCAAAATGAGAAGTAAAAATAGTAAATACTAAACAGTACTTTCAAAAGTGGTTACAAAGCAATTGCTATTTAAAATGTACATTATATAGTATACGCTTGTTGGACACAATACATCACCGTAGTAGCAGCACTTCTTAAACAGAAGAAAGTTTACTTCAATATACAGAGAATAAAAAATTAAGTGACAAAGTGTAAAAAATACTCAAATGCAGCAATTACTATTGCTCTGTGTTTTTTTACAAGTGCGAATTGTTTTCTCAAACGCAAACCGTTTCAAGTAATGATTACCACATCAGAAGAAAAGTTGTACAACTTGTAATTTGCTACTCAACAATACTGGAAAAGACGTAAAGGCTGTTCGCGATATAGTGGGCACTTTATAAGTGAACCTTAGGAAAAAGTTACTGCCCCTGCCTGCACATATTTCAAAGGACGCAGTGAGTGACATTCGCCCAGTAAAGTTGCTAACGATGGCTGGAAAGGAGAACCATATTTTAACGTAGGTAACCATATGTGATAAATTAGAACTATTTATTTCGCTTTCTGTTTTATAAATGCATCGAAGTTTAAAATTAAGCTATTATTAAAGTATAGGCCGTTCACGGTAAAGTGAGCACTTTTTGAAGCTGTTTCATCAGACATAATAACCAACAAATAAATTTCTTTGTGGCCTCGGACTTTTGATTTTGAGTATGGTGTTTATTACTCACATGGCAGGGTTTACATTAATAAGTGGTGGAAGGATATACATTGGTTGAAAGAAAAAAAAAGGAACTAGGACTTCAGAAGTGCTCAATTTACCGTGAACGGCCTATAGTGACATTGTTAATAATTTCACAGTTCCACCTGACCGACGCATGAGTAAAATGATGAGGCACATGGCAATGTTAACTTTACATAAGGTGGAGGGATACACAACCTGCGTACATGTAGATCATAAGCAGTAGTGATCATTTCACTGTGCACAGCATTCTTCCCAAATTGACATCCCATCGCCGCTCCTAAGGTTCCTCCTGTGTTCGTAACGGCGAGTGCTGCGCGTCGTAACTTCCCCTGCGCCATCGCTCGTTATCTCAGTCGTAGCACCGCGCGTGTCCATTTCCGTCGGTGTTTTTATCAACCTCCGCTGCGAGCCGCCGGCCGGTTGGGGTGGGTTCCGAAATGAATACGAGCGCAGGTGTCGATACCGGGTCGTATTTCACACGAGTTTTAGCGGAGAGAGTGATACGCCTTCTCGAGTACTGGAGCGATCGTACCGGAACACCGGACATCGCCCTCGGCGAGGATGTCCGTGCGAACCCAGTGTCGCGACGTGCTAAAGTCCGTTCACGATAAAGTGAGCACTTTTGAAATCAACCCTTGTAAAATATCACTATCCCTAAATGCTGTTCACGATAAAGCGACCACTTTTGAAATCAACATTATAAAAACCTCACTGCTCCTGCCCGCATATATTTTAATGGACGCGACATTCACCAAGTAAATATGGTAATGCTGAATGGAAAGTAGTTTCATATTTTAACGTCGAAAAAAGAGCGTTAGATATCTATTTGTGATAACTTAAATTATTTATTTCGCTTTCTGTTACTTTTTAATGCATGAAAGCGTAAAAATGAGGAGGTTTGAAAAAAATTAAATTTACTATTAATTTAACAGTTTGACTTGACCGGAGAAGAATGAAGTAATGTAGCCCATGCCAATGTTAATTTTACATAAGACGGAAGAATACACACCGAGCACACAAGTAGATCGTAAGCAGGGCTTTCCAAAGTGCTAATTTTACAGTGAACAGCCTCTACCTGCGTATATTTTTAACGGGCTCGCGTGGTAGCATGCGCTCAGTAAAATTGTTAACGACACAAGGAAATCAGTTCCATGACTCAACATTAAATTAAAAGTGCTTGGTAAAATTATGTAAATAATGAAATTAATTTTTTTTTCTGAATTTTTTTATGGATGTAAATGTATGGATTATAAAATTTGTAAAATATTTTTTTTTTTTTACAAATACCATTTACTGACGCATGAACAAAGTGAACAGTTCCACTGCAATGCTGAATTTACATATGGTGGAAGGGTACACAATGTGCTGACAAGTAGATGTTAGGCTGGGATTTCGAAGGTGCTAATTTTACCGTGAACAACCTAGAGCTGGCAGCATCAAGAGACAGGTTAAGTGATTTTGGTCGTGAGGTAAATGCCAAATGTTGTGTAGCGCAGGCAACATTCCTATGGGTTGTCCATAGTAAAGTAAGAAGTTTTTAAAAAATATTTTTAAAAAAATTTCTGTCCGTTAACTACATGTATCAAACGCTTGGGTGTAGTTTCCTGGTTTACAGCGATTAAATAAAAACTATTCTTAAAACTTGAAGTTGTATTTCGAGTCCAATTTATTGCCACTAATGATAATCAATCTTGTCTTGAGCACTCCATATATGTAACAAATTTTAATTCCAAACAGGCCAAAGACAATGTTAATTCGACTTACTGCAGAAAGATTCAAAATGGGAAGTGAAAGTTGTAGACACTATGCAGGACGTTCAAAAGTGGTACATTAAACGTGAAAAATCCTATAGACGATCTTACTTACGGATTATCTGGTTGCGATGCCACTGATTTGGATCCCGATTAAACCTGCTATTGATTTTATATATTTTCCTGATTCTTATAAAAAGTAAAGTTTTGTACGCACGGCAAATTGATTAGCGGTGAGGGATTATTGGCACCACTATTGCAGCAGGTGGAAGTATGGAAGGAACTCTCAGGTGATTGTCTGAACTTTCATTTCGTCAATGACACACACACACACACACACACGTGTATATATATATATATATATATATATATATAATATATATATATATATATATATATATATATATATATATATATATATATATATATATAAACACACAAACACAGACACACATATACACCTACACTTAGGTACAGATATAATTAATTTGTTTAAAGTTACTTTGTAAATGAGAGTAAATTCTCATTCCATTTCAGCATTCAAAAGGCAATACACTAACCCCTGACCTAATCCACAGTATTGGACTGCTGTTATTTTAGTTACTTGTATACAGATTATGGTCTCGTGCAGCTTTATTATTATTTATTTTCGAGTCTGATGGGACCGCGGTGGTGCAGTGGTAGACGGACTACTCGTCTCACCAAGGCGAACAGTCAGATATTTGGCGTGGTCGCTCCCGGATCTTCGCGTTTGGGGATCGTCCCGAACTATGTCGCCAGTCGACGGGTTTTCTCGGCGGCCTTCCGTTTCCCCCGTCCTCGCATTCCGGCGCTGCTCTATACTCAACCTCGTTTCGCCCTCGTAGGCTCTGAAGATCTCGATGTTAAGAGCCGTCCAAATCTTTCTCCACTCCATTTGAAACTGACACCACTATACCTCAACCTCATAAAGAGCAACACTTAATTCCTCACCACTGATTGGTGATATCTGTGAAAAACCATAGCCTTCTTCCTCACACTAGAATTGCATACACTTTACCTTTAAACCAACTGAAGAGAAAAAATTCAGAGGGAATTACATTAGGTGGTATGGACGCAATAATATTTGGCCCGCCCCGTTCCATCCCTTTATTTCAAAAATTAGCGTCAATGAATGGTTGAAGTTACAGCGCTTGGTACAATTATGTCCCTATTTACAGTAAACTGAGGCGTAATGAAAAATTATATAAGCTCTGCTTGTGTACACGTTGTGTATTCTTCCGCCTTATGTAAAATTAACAATGCCGTGGGCCCCATTAGTTTATTCATGCGTCGGTCAAATGAAACTGTGAAATTATTAAGAAAGTAAATACATTACAAATCTGCTCATTTTTACACTTTGATACATAAATTATTTCTTTCGTTTTCTTTTTTTTTAAAAGTTTTCACAAATGGTAACCCAACACTGTTGATTCAGAGTTAAGATATGGAACTACTTTCCATCCATCGTTACCAACTTTACTGGGCGACTGTCACTCAGTGCGCCCATTAAAATACATGCAGGTAGGAGCAGTGAATTTTTTTAAGGTTCGTATCTAAAGTGCTCACTTTATCGTGAACAGCCTTTATCCACTTTCATCAATGCACAGGGAGGCTGTACTCGCTACTGAAAATAGGCGAAGACAATTTTACGAATGTGCCAATGAAATGGAGGTTTACAGATGTTATTCAGATGCTGTGAATTGTAAATTACGTTTACAGTCATCTATTAATAACCATTTATGCCATATATTCTTGCATAACGTACTAAAACCTGAGATGTTAAAGGTTTTAGTCCGATACATTTTCAGCAAGTCTGGTCTGAAAACATGTAAAAAAAAATACGGTCTCAAAAGTTTTTTTCTATTACATGTAGCGGAGGATTGGCCATGGAAATGTTGTATCAAACGAGACTGCGTGCTGGGCGAGGAAACGTGATTACAGAGAAAGAAATTGTTCTGTTTAACCGCGCGGCTGTTCCACGCTATACGGAGATTAGCGCCATTCGCCGGCCATAACCCACGGGCGCTCGCCACGGGGTGGCATGTAACACGGCTGAAACCACAGCAGGTCGTTTCAGCTCGCTCCGCGGGAGCGCAATCGATAGCTCGTCGCTCGAGATATCTCGCTCTGCTCGATCGAGCGTCGCCCCTGCAAGCTTCCCCGAGACAGGCTCCTCATGAATAGTCAAGATGTATCCCGGATTAATGAAATTGTGAATAATAATGCGGTAGGCGAAGGCGCCGCTGTTGCTTGGTTACTTGATGCGGTGATTTAAGTACATGCCATCGCTCAGGATCGCACACACGCGCACACGTGCACGCATGCTTGCTGCGGAAGATGGGAGCGACTTCGGTAAACATTGCAGCGTCAGCAGAGCTATCTTGGCGAAGTCGGCTGGCGAATCACCCAGTGCGTGCGCGAGCGTTGGCGATCAGGAAGTACTAACTGATTGAACGATACTGGGAAATTATAAGCGTAAATCCTATGCAAAATATGTTCCGCGCAAATAGCGAACCCAACTACAACGAAGATAAACAGAAACAATAGAATTATTATACTCCTTTATAAACTACAAATATTTGCTTAGCTAGTTATGGATTACCACAGTTCCCTTTGACACTACTGTTAAAAAACTAAATTAATGGTGTAAAATGAAGAAATAATAATCTCAAAATAAACAATCGATACACTAAGAAGTGCATATGATATAATTATCTAGTATTAACAATTTTGCAATATGGGATTCCTGTAAATGGTATAAAAGAAACGCTACATTTCGAAATATAATAAAACTAATTTCTACTTTACAGCATTATACAAGAATTAACTATTGGCTCAGAAATTTTTCTGCCGACTTTACCTCTATATATATGCAGCCGATTAGGTCATCCAGTTATTATAACTAACTAACAAACTGTGTTTTACTATCGAGCTCATAAAAACCCTTTACCATAATATGGGTAGCATTTAGTCTACTTTCCGAAGAAAAGATAGTGTTTGAAGACCACTTTTCTGTCGGTGCGTGTATGGATGTGTGTGTTTTCCTCTAAAAACTTTATAACTCGTGAAACGAATTCCACAAGACTAGATACACATATAGTACTCAGCAAGGACACCCGACATTTATATTTTTTTACCATGCTGGATAGCAATTTTCAAAACGAAGGCCATTGCAAAATTTAGAGCATTGTATCATATTTCAACAACCATTAAACCGATTTAAACGAAATTTGGTCTGCTGACAGTACTTCATGTTAGCATCGAATTTAGAAACGAATTATGGACGATAATACTCCTTTTAAAAATGTTACGCTTTTGAGATATATCTCGGGGTCACCTTAATTGGTTCTTAAAAAAACTTGGCAAGTAAACTAACATATGTCATATAAACATATGCAATTTAATGATTAAGGCACTTATTTTCAAAACGGTAACCATACAAATATTTTAGCTTTATTCGATATATGTAAGAAACAGTTCGACAAATTTCGACCAAACATTTCATGCTAAAAATATATATTACTTGCATCATATATGCAATATGTAGTCACTTGTGTTGGTTAATTTATAAGATAGCGCCACAGGGAAATATAAATATTTTATTTCATAGCTCGGGGAAACAGTCTACCAAATTTAGCAAACTAGTAGTACTATGGCAAACCATGTAAAATTATATGTTTTAAGGCGGCCAGACACATGCTGTGTTTTCAAATTGAGAGCTGTATAGACTTTTAGCTTAGTAAGTTATGTCTACTGCACCATGTAATCAATTTGAACTTAACCTTGTATTATTGCGGCATCTCAAACAATCTTCCCAAAAGTTATTACTTCCCTCTCTTTATCGCAGAAACATATTACGTTAATCTCTTTGTTAGCCTTACAGATTTTTCACGCTTCACAACACCCGGTGGATTTTACAACAAAGGTCGTCTCAACAACTTAAAAGGCCGCAATCTTAAATACATTACGTTAAATTATGTGACAAATTTGGACTACGATTTTGTCACAGAAGGGTACGAAACCGATGGCTCTGGTCCCCATCAAAGGCAAAGTCAATGTGAATAATTAATGGCTAGAAGCTGTGTGTAACTGGCTGGTTTGAGTTCGAAGGACGCAGTTGTCGGTCCCAGTTAGCTGATAAAAAGTGGTAGGAGATATGGATTTTGAAGTGGTGAGCGGGAGGTAAGAGTGCACATAGTGGGAAGAAATTGACACAAAATTTCTGCACAGCTCGCTACCAAAATGAGGGATTGACATATGAAAATTAAAGATCTGAGTAGTTCGGAACCAGCCCGAAAGAAGGGAAGTAGAATATCACATCGTCTGGTGCAATTGTGGGTATTATTAGAGCCAATATTACTGTTTCTTTGTGCTTCCCACTTGTTTCGCTGTCTTTTACCAGAATTTGAGCGTTTAAATCGCAATTAGAAGCAGTTATAAGATAAAAATTTCCCCTGCTTTCCCTACTTTAACAGAATGATGTTCATGAAACTATTTAGGTAGCGGTGTCCTAAATGAAATATTATTAATACTGCTTTTCGAAACACTACATTTTTAGTCTTCTTGTGCCTTGCTCATGCGCTCAGACCTAAGCATGTGTATCTCACTGGCCTATCCGTCCATTACTGAAGATATCAGGATATAAAGCTGCCTTTTTCTTGAAAAGTTGGCCTCATTCTATTCCATGTAAAAATTATGAGCACTGGTAGAGAACGCCATAATAAACACTTGCTTATTGCAGTTCTTAATCGAAACCAAATCTCCTTTGCCATAAACGACGCCCCCATCCAAAACACTAAAACAAAATTAAATTACATGAGTAGTAATTTTTGGGGGTCTAATTGTTAACAGGATAAGGTTTCGGAACAGAGAAACTGCGGATTTTAATCGAGGTGCCGTAAATACTTTCAGTATTTACTGAGGCCAGTCTTTAATAAATTGGAGTTCGTTATTCACCCTGATTTTCGCACATGGGAATCGTGTCTGGCGATGCTACCGGTCGGCCGATTTTTCTTGGAGTTCTTCCGTTTCCACCGCCCTTGCATTCCGGCGCTGCTCATACTCACCACACTTTACCCTGGTCGGCTCTCAATACTTCAATGTTATGAGCCGGGTAATTCTCTCCACTCTCTCTAAAGCAGACATATTATGCTTCATTCCATTCTCTACACTGTCCATATTTTTGTTTACGCTGTTTACTACTTCATTAACATTGTACATCCTTTCGTTTACACTGTTCACTATTTCATTTACACCCTCCATTCTTTCATTTACACTGTCAATTTTCTTGTCCACGCACTCAGTTCTCGTATTCACTAACTCGCTAATGCCTTATATTTTCCTGTCTACATTTTCATTTACAGTAACTATTTTCCTATCTGTTAGTAAATCACAGACATATGTTATCTAGCTATTTACACAACTAATTTAGGTATTTAGAGTTTCATTTAAACTTTCTTTCACGCTATTAATTTTGTTAACACTGATATTAACACTTGCGCCTACACTAACAATTTTGCTACGTAGCCCCTCAATTAATGCTGGTAATGCTTCCAACTACGCAGACGTTTTTTGTTAACTTTCACTGCGATAGTTGTACAAAATATACTTAATTATATTTGACTAAATATATTACAATTAATTAATATGTTTTAATATCACTTAATGCTAGCCTATTACCTAAATGTATTTAAACTTAATTATTCAATGATTGCCTCCATTCCTATTCTAACACAAGTGTTACACGACGCCAAGGGAACGTATCCGAGTTCATGTGGGATGGAGATCTTATAAAATATGAAACAACTAAATTTGATTACTACTTTGTTTGGACTGCCATTAGATACAACATTAAGCTATTTTGTTACGATTTTATTCTTGTTATTCTGAGTGAGAGCAAAATGTAATATCTACCTCAATTATAAATGATGTCCTTATTAAAGACCGTGTAATATTTACAGTTACATAATTCTTACTCATTACTTTCCCAAATCAAATCTGTATATTTCCATCATTCGAAATGTCTTACACCCACGCATCCAGTTCAGTGTTCCCACCAGCCGGTTTCATTCTTTCAAACCGGTACTCATAAGGACTGGGACCAAGTTTTGTATCAGATTTCATTGGCATTTAATAACGTCATAAGTAGTGCAACGAAGAAGGTGGCCTTAGAGTGATTTTGTGGAAAAGTTTCTTTCATCCATTGATTCCTGGGGACTTAAAGAGTTTTATTGAGATAACATTGGTTCTAAAGATCTTAAGGAAGTTTGGGAGGAGACCTCTAAAATTTAAATAAATATCACTTACAGTTATATTCTAGGGAAGATTATCAAAGCGGCACTGTATCCCTTAAAGTAAGCGAACAGGTGTATCTTGAGGCACTTTTTTGAGCAATAAGACAGCTTAGTTTAGCTCAAATTTAGTCCCAAATTTTTCCGGTCCGTTCAGAATCAGTTGGTTTCTTACTCCTGTAACTTTGTTGTTAGAGGATGTTAATAGTTCCGGGAGCTTTACAAAGGCTCACATTTCACAAGTTAAAGCAAGTACCTCTTCGCAGAGCTTATGCTTATGCAGAGCTTATGCTCATTATATCATTGTGTTTCACCATCATTTAAGATTTAAGAGGGTATTTTATTGTATAATTATATTGTTCGTGTTATACAGAAACTTTCTGTCGATCAAATTGAA
Organism: Dryococelus australis; assembly: GCA_029891345.1. Classification (NCBI taxonomy): domain Eukaryota; kingdom Metazoa; phylum Arthropoda; class Insecta; order Phasmatodea; family Phasmatidae; genus Dryococelus; species Dryococelus australis. The sequence continues at coordinate 219,117,980 of CM056996.1, read as the reverse complement.
AAAAAAATGGAAAACCAGGAGTGTAAGGCTTCAGGACTAACCACCAACAACCCCCCCCCCCCTTTTTTTTTTTTGGAGAATTTATGGGGACAGAAAAACATAGATTGTTGTTTGGCACTTTGATGCTTGCATTCGTATTTTGGGTCTGTTCCGGTATCTTCTGAACTGTGGAGCCGGAGGCTATTAGTGAAGATTCCATCTTCCTGGTTCTTCTTCCTGATGTTGGTGGACTGGTGCCTGCAGCGAGTTCTGGTCAAATTCGATGGAGTTCTCGACATCTTCTAAGGATACTTCACTGGGAGCATCGCTTTGAGCGGGGAGGATTGAGGCACGCGCCTCGTAAAACTACGTTTCTCCACTACTGTTTGCCTGCCCGCTTGGACACCGGCGCGACGAGGAAGACAATATGTGGAGCACGTGAGCTATAGCCAACATAAAATGAACTTTTCCATGCAAAATATGGGTGGTTCTTCCCAAAATTATTCAAATAACCTACTTGGTGACTTTACATACTCAAATTGTACACACACGTGATGGTCTGTGACGAAAAGCCTGCCCCAGCAAGCCTACTTACATGCGACAGCAAGGTGTCTCCCAGCAATCGGACATACTGTAGCTTCCAGCTGCTTCATGCACTCGAGGTAGACGGGCAGCCTAGTGTTACGGACTGATTGATCCGCCCGTGCCAGATCGCGCTGAAATCGCGGTGGTTGTGGGGCCCGATGTTAAAACACGTGGCATGGAAGTGTGGCACCGGAAGTGGCTGTTCACCAATATTTTGGACTTGTATAGAAGCTTTCCGAGAGTTTTTGGGCTCAGGCGTTCCATGCTTGCGTACGTCACGCGGTGAATATGGCCGTGGTGATATTTCAAAGGCTCAGGATAGTGGCTCCCGCGAACTGGGGGCTTGGCTACCGGACATTAAAGTTCATATATCGATCTGTGTTCCTACGCATACTCACGCGCGCGTGTGGGGTGTGGTTTCCCGAGGCGGAGAGAATTCATTGCAAGAGAAAGATTATAAGTGCACAGAGAGCATCACTACAGGGCATCACCAAGGCCTATAGGATGGCTTCAAATGAGTCACTTCAAGTGGTGGCAGAAGAAATCCCCCTAGATCTGCTGGTGGTAGAAAAGGGAAAAAATTGCTGGAAGGAGACGGGGAGAGATGTAACAGGGCATCTTACCAGAATTTATAAATGAGGGAGGAGTTTGATGTCTGGTGGGCAAGTCGCCAGTTGAATGACGAATTTGTAGATAGTCCGGAGAAAGATAGGGAACACGTGAACGCTCATAATGGGTAAACACATCTACCCCCAAGTACTTGTGTTGGAAGAGTGCGAGGGTGGCCCTCTCACCCCGCGCTCATTGGTGCAGGAAATACCCTGGCCAGTGCATGTAAAGACCGCTGGTACGATAAAAGTGTCTGGGAGGACAGAACAAGAACCCCCTTCTGTGAAGCCTCACGAAGATAAGAAAATGGAAAAGGGTACGGAGTTACCTAAAAAGGAACCCACAATGAGAACTGTGGAATAGGACGAGGCAATTGAAATTATTGGCCAGGGTAAGGATGAGGAAAGCCTTAGTATGGGCTGGCCGTGTACCTGGAGCCCCGTGGTGTTCGTCCGGGAAGGTTTTTCCCATGTTACTTGTAACATGGCTAGGCTGAAAAAGGATAACAGGCGAAGAATTGTCTGTGCCATGAACCGAGCCAGCAAGGTATGTGAAACGGTGGTACCAATGAAGGGGGTATAGACCAGGTAGCTAAGGGAAACCAAAGCTGCCAGGGAGGTCTTCCTCATGAAACAGTTCTTAAGGAAAACAAAAGCCACCCCAGTAGAAGAAGGAACTGTGACTATCGACTGGCCGGATGAGAAAAACATGGTATATGCACCGGTAAAGGTCTGGCCTATGGTGGCACACCCGGACGAGCCATGGTGTCTCTATGATGAGATGGTTAAAGGAGCGATGTTATCGAGATTGGAAGACCCAACCACGCTGATGTCTGCCCTTGCCCTGTTCGTGGGGGGATTGGGAGGGGGGGCAGAGTCGCCTTCCCCAGAATGGAGACTGTTGACAGGCTCGTCGTCGCCCAGGCGGGCCTGCCAACCCGCAGACTGCACTCCTAAGTTCTCACGGAATGCTATTGGCGTAGAGGAGAGCAGTTTAATAAAACAGAAATCCTCAAGGATGCCATCCGAATATACGGGATGCTTACCTTTGATTACAGCAATCCCTTTACGGGGTACACTGAGGTCAGATATTAGTCCTCCGCCTCGGTTGGCGTTCCACACAAGATTACGCCATTCACAAGACAAGTCACCACTTCCCTGCTTGGGAAGCCTGATTGGGTGATGAATAATGCATGGGGGGGGGGGATCGAAAAGGAGTCCACAGGCTCCCCTTCTCGGCTGCACCGAGCTCAGGATGGAACGAACAGGAATCACCCTCTCACCGCACCCCACCCAATCATACCCGAACTAGACAAATCACTGATGATGACCAGGTTTCCCAGGACATTTAAGCCCTGAGAACAGCCAACCGAAACGAACAACCGAGATGGAAACAGAACGAACACAATATGGCTAAGGAATGAAGGACATGACTCGCATGGATCAGAGTATGTATATGTGTTGAAATCTGTGTGTGTGTGTGTCTGCAAGAGTGCCGTACAGAAAATAAGCAGTGCGGTTTCGACAACGCCGCTTGCGGTCGGGGGCGATGTGACGGGTTATTTTACTGGCTTACAGGACATTCCCCAAAACTAAGTCCTTCACAGCCCGATCGCACTGGGCCAAATGCAGTTAATGGGTATACCGCCATGCATAAATTTAACGGGAAGGACATGCGCGGATCGCTGTAGTGAGTGTATGTGTGACTAGATTAGTGTAGTTGTCTATTATCTTTCGGGCGTCTTGGAGGTGTCAAAATTTCAAAGTTCCCGGTGGACCCTGAAGAACGAAAAAGCCGATTTAGCTTTTGCATTTGCAGGGGTAAAAGTAACTTGGCTATAAAGTAGCGCTCTAGGTATGGCCTTTTATAGGTATCGGCCACTAGGGGGGAGGTTTGGAGAGGCCAACGCTGGTTCCACCCGGAGCTTGGTTTCTTAGGCTCTCATTGGCCGGACTCTCGTTGCTCCCTCCTTGGGAGGGGCAAAAATTTTGTATAGAATGTCAGGAGTTTTGTCATGTGGGCAGAGACCAGCACTGCTGGGCGTTCAGCCCACAGTTAAGTACAAAAATAACGACGTAACAGAAATAATATTTCTGGCCCGTTAGGCCATTGTAAGGATGATGTCTTTTGCGTCATGACAAGTAGAAAAAAAAATTAAGAATTTCCGAATTCCAAGACATAAAATTTCTGTATGAACTATAGGCTGATTAAAGTTGTCATCCATATTTTTATGACAGCCGAAAATTCTTTAAGTGAGAAAAAAAAGGGTAAAATTAGAGTCATTTGTGTCTTTTTTGGACTTTACTAAAATATTGACTCTATTGTCAATGTCAGTATTGCGAGGCAGTACTCAAGATTGCGCTTAAACTAGGATTCAGTAAATTCTCCAATTTTAGACATTGTATTTTGCCACCATTAAGGAAAAATGTTTAAGTATTCAAAAAATTGTCAAGAAAATGCTAAACATTAAAATATAACCTTGTGGGCTTATAAAAGGGGTAATGAATTGTATGAGATCATATTTTAATACTTATTCTGAAAGCGAGATCACCCAGGCATTTTATATTTAATATTTTATGATGACACCCTTAAACCTGGAGTGCGAGAACAGAAGTCACATGAATTTGTGTTAAGTGGCACACGAGACACATAATATTTAACTTGTAATGGTTTTCATGCACCACTTGTATGTGGAATTTTAGTACGGTTTTAATGGACACTTGTATTTTTCATTTAAAAATGGTACCATTGTATAAATATTCTGAGCCCATCTGATATTTAATCAGTGTCCAATTTTCTGGAAGACTGGGAATATAAATAAATAATAAATTATTATCATTTTCCATAATCATGTGTAAACTTTGAAACACTTAAACAAATAAATCATACATGTTATGACAAGGAATTCACGTGTTTGTCTTTTTTTAACCAGAAATCTTTTAAATATATTTGATATTGTTCATTTTGTCTTGTGAATTGGTTCTTGAAGGGCTGTGTATAAGTCCCGCTTGCCACGCTCTTAGGCAGGGCGCCGCAATCTGCTTGTGGAACGTGTGTTGAAATCTAACAATCATTGTGAGAGCATTGGCACAAATAACCGTCATTTTAAAAATAGTTACTCTTACTTTTATTTATATGATGCGATTGCCAGCCATATGAGAAATGCTGATAGTCATATATGCGAACGTTTGCCACCCCTGCCAACAGTTGGTCAACAGTTAACTGCTTGTTGTTTGCTACTTGGGTATTTTTAAAGGTTAATCTCATCTACTTATTCTAGCTACTATGCTATGCTTTGCAAACCACGTTATCATTTTAACGACTTCCGAAGCGCTCGGAAAGTGTTTGGAGAGCTAGGAGAAATCGACTCAGTACTTAACGGAGTGAGGCTGTAAACCGTGAAGTACCGGCAAGATTATATGGAAAGTACATGGCATATACACTTACGATATAAGTTTCGAAACCCATAACAGTTTTAAACCTCAAGATTTGTATGTCGCTTTTATATCGCAGAGTACATTCAAGCAATAAAAATAACACGACTCACTTTATTTTTTCAAATCATTTTCGTTTTTCATCAAGGTTCATGTTAGGAGAGTGAATTGTTGTAGGCGTGTGGTGATCTGTAGCGATCTTTTGCCGAAATGAAAACTTTCGTACATTATAAAAGTTCCGTTATATTGAGTGGAACACAAGAAACGATAAACAGAAAGAGCTACTAAAATTCCGTTAATTTTTTTTTTTTTTTTTTTTTTTTAAAGGGAGGTAATCTGAGAATGTTACCGTGTAATGAAATTCGCCTGGGCAGTATATTGCTTTCGTTATTACGTATTATCAGGCGTGTTTTGGCACTGAAAGGGAAATTCAAATCCTGCGTAATCCGGCTCAGCGAGCGGACCGCGCTCTAATATGGCGCCGAGACCACATCCGCTCTGCAATCCTGTTCCTTCCCTTGGCCAATCCTGATTTCAATGGCAAACACGCCCCGCCTCGTCCCGGAGATTTGCCGCGCTCATCTCGCATCCTATTACAGCATCCACGCCACGCGCTCTGTATTAGTTAGCAAGACTGAGTTACTTCCCGCTCAGGGTGCAGTATTCGGCCTAGGCAATCCGTACAGTGTCGGTCGCCTATATATCGTTCACTGTTATCTGAACACTTTTAAAATTATCCTTTGAAATATGTCACTGCCCCTACCTACACGCATGTTAACGGGCACTCAAGTTGGCTATCGCCGCGTAAAGATGATACCGATGAAGAGAAAGTATACTTTCAGGTCTTCAAGTTTTTTTTTCAATTTTTGTTTTTTCAACAATATATTTTGTTAGGGCAGCTAAATATATATTAGTTATTTGGTCCTACACAAACAAATATTTTGTTCGATTTTCTGTCAGTGGATCGCCAATACCACTTTCAAAATCACATGGTCAATACGTGTTTGCTTACATTTACATTTTTAACTCACCTTCTTCCTGACATGCACAAAATTCCTTTGAAAACGTTCAATATAATCATGCTACAACCCCACTAGGTTAGAGAAAGTGTAAAATAAAGAAACGTTTTTGAAAAATGAAACACCAAGTAGGATACACGTGACTGTAATGGATTTTATACCACAGATTAGGTACATGGCAATACATAATTTAATAAGAATACAGAACTGTGAATGATCTCTGTCCTTGAGAATTCAGCATGGTGTGAAGACTACACGTGCTGAAATCAAACCTCTTAAACGTCGTGGCATATAATCAAAGAGGACCCTGGATATGTTCATGGGGAATCCCCTTCCCCGCGGTTTGTATGCGAGTCCACAAAGCATCAACAGTGGTTGCTCGAGGTCCGTGACGAACAAGACGACGAACAACCATAACCCAGACATGTTCGTTGGGCGGCATGTCAAGCGAACGTGCAGGTCCAGGGAAGCAGCGGTACACGTCCTTTATTTAAGAAAGGCTTGCAAATTCCTCGCCACGTGTACCAGTGCATTGTCCTGCTAAATTATAGCATGTGGAGTCGCCTGAAGAAGGGGCAGAACCACAAGCAATAAAACTTCCCTGATATAGCGGCTGTTGTTCCAATTGCCTTCAATACGTAGGAGTCAGATATCGCGTGTTTTATCCAATGACGCCCAAAAACAATCACACTTGGCGTTTGTCAGCTATGCCGCTCCACAAGAAAGGTTGCCAGATTGCTGTCACCACAGTAGCGTCTAACGCGTTTGCGTCCATCGCTGTAGGTCAGGTTGAAGCGGGACTCGTCCAAAAACACTACATTTTGCCACTCAGCACGCCAGCGACGATGTTCACTTTGCCCATGACAGTGCTCCTGTGTTGATCCAACACTGTGGACGAGGCTGTACGGTCCACTACGGCCATGCGGACAAGATGGCGGTCATCCCGTGTTGTGGTCACATTGCGTGCTCCAGTACCCGATCATTGCTGTGTACGGCCCTCTTTTAATCACTGGTTCCACACACGTATCACTGTCGGAGCAGCATGCCCTGTACGAGCCGAAATGCCACGGTATGACAACCCCGTTTCCCAAAGACCGATCATTCGGCCCCATTCGAACTCACCCAGGTGCTGAGATCGACGATGCATACTGACGCTTGCTTTCACTTCGTTTGACGGCTGTTCACTGACTGAGCTTGGCTTAACACCGGACATTTCCAGTCACACTCGATAGGGTGTTGTTGGACCTGCGTGTACATCAATTATCTGCAGTCGTAATCACATGTTGCCGTTACTCTGTTCTACACACCCTCTGAGTTTGGATTCATTCTAGACATTCTGTCTGGGTGATTAAATATCTGCAATAAATAGTGTATTTGAAATCACGTGTTTACACCAAAATTATTCCAACGTGAAATCCTATCTCTGTTGTGACAGTGCTATTGGCAGAAAACCAGTCCAGTGTTGGAACGCAGAGAGAGGCTACAGCGCTAATTGCATACGCAAACACCATTTTCTCTCTTTCGACCGAAGCGGTACAAAAGTCCAATATTTTCATCGCTAATAATTAAATATGTTTACATCAGTCTTACAACTTCCCAATATAAAACAGTAAAACAGTGGTTCGCATTATTCTCTTTATAACTATACGCAAAGCAAAACGTTTCACTTTCATGAACGTATTTCTAATTTCATATTTTGTGCTTACATATATATTATTAAATTTTTACTAATTTTTGCTTTACGCCTATAGCTTATTTTTTGTAACTAAAATATCTCTGCAAATTTTGTTTAATCACTGTAAAATTACTCCCACAGTTTGCAGTGACGTGTTACTTCCAAAGTATTTGTAAAAGTTGAGTGTATCCTGTGTAATCTTTATTGAAATTATTTTATTTGAGAACTGACCCATTTCTCATTCAGATATGATAGCAGCTATAACCCGAGACAGTAATTACAAAACTAAAGTTATACCTATTTAAAAATCGCTTCACAAGAAGGATTGCAGGAGGTATATTCGGTACTCGAACTGTTGGTGTTTTATTGTTTAAAACAAGAGTGTATAGAAACTGAAAGGAAAATCGCCAGACCTATTTTGTTTTACTTTTATGTCCCTGTTTCTAATACACGGAAGGTAATTATTTCTCGATTCCCATCCGTAGATGTCCGAATCCTCATTTAGTGAACCAGGAAGAATGTGCAGATGGACTGGACACTACCAAGCACATAACTCACTTAGCTGTTCATTAGTACAGCAACGGTGCTACAAAACTAATAATCGGCATTGATGAAGAGAAAGAGGGGGGGAGGAGACGAGCAATTCGTTTGCCAGAATGGTTGGCGAGCCTTCAGTGGGAATTTCGTGGTTTTTTGTAAAGAAAAGTAATTACACTCTTGACACGTCGACAGAGCGGAATACAAAGCTGGGAAGTAATCACGAAGACGACTGGAGAAAAAATTTTTTTACGGGAGGGGGTGAGGAGGGGAATAGGAGCAGAGAATGCGCATCTCACTGGAAAACACAGTATTAGTTTCCCCTCTATGCGAAGCACGTGATTATCAAAATGTGAATGTATTTTGTTTATTGATCCATGCTGTCTGGGAAATGATAAGCAACTATTTGCTTTCACCGCATTTTTATCATGTACGTAAACACAAACTTTATACATGTTATAACAACCAGCGGTATCCCCGTGGATTTGGAAACAGCGTTATGAAATCAACAAGTAGCTAACTGAACAGATGCTTTTGGTAAACAAAAATATATTCCTCCGCTAAATTAAATTAATTTAGTTTGAATTTATTACCGTACACCATATTAATGCGCCTTTACGTTGACGCTATGTACATGTATATAAAGGGGATTCTTCTTCGAAATATATGTATGAGCAAATTAGTATATTTCGACAAATTTAGGTCTTACGTCGCGCAGTTATGCACAATAAGGTTTCTATAAGACAGAAGTTACATGTTTACAATGGTTTGCAAACACTTGTATAATGATTAAGTTCTTCTACGTTAAGTCATGCCGAATGTTTTTCAGTAACAATCCCCCCTTTAACTACCTTTTTACCATGCACGCGAAGCTTTAGTGTTCGCTAGCATCGTTTAAGAAAACACTTTACTAAAGGTAAAACATGCTTAAACATCCATTGGTAGCCATTCAAATATTTATATGTAATTTTATAGCCATTAAAACAAAACCAATAAGCCCATTAATATGGTTGGCACAGTTCTATAATTTAATAAAGTATGTCGCACTTTGTTTATGAGACAGTGTTTTCATACTTGACTTATATTGCGAAGGTTCCGTATGATATTATTTCAGTTGTGAATTTGAAGCCAACGAAAGCAATGCTGCCTACACAAGAAATGAAAACCAGTTATATATATATATATATATATATATATATATATATATACACGTCTGGCATACTGCTGAAAGTTGTTTTAACCAATTGCATACTAAGCTTACTTAATAAAATACATTATAATTTGTTAAAATACATATGTATAAATAGGTAATTAAATATAAAGCATCAATAATAATATAAATACTTTTCTACATGTAAAATAAATTAACATTTAAAGGACTAATTGACAGCAGGTAATAACGGTGAAATATCTTTTTTTGTAAATTGATAAAGAAATGACATTAGATAATTGCTATATGGCTTACGTAGGTTTTCGATTTTTTTAAATTTAATTACATGTTTGGCTCTTTGAGACAATATTACGTATGGTTGTTTGATGCTTCGGAATTGTGATTTACATTTTATAATAACTTAATTTAGATACAAATTTTATATTATAAATATGATACACAGCTAGATAAAGATAAAACAATATAATTTAATGGAATATTAACCATTTTTCTGTTCATAGGAATCCATAAAGGTCGATGTTTCTGGCAAAGTAATTAGCAATATTTTCATGAGCACTGATATATAGCACTGATGTCAGTTTTGCGAATAAATACGCTCCGGAAATATAAATTCCATGCAGAAAACATTAGAAAATAGGTATAATGTGAAAGATACATACTTAAAATTCATTTTTCTACAATTCCACGCGTTGAGGGATATTTAACGACATCTCGAGTGATACATTCCATACAACCTACATAGAGTACTGACATGGCTATATTTACGGCCAAGATATCTAGGCTGCAGCCTATGGGCCCGCACCGCATAGGGGCCCCACCACAAAAAAAAAAAACTAATTTTTGAAAATTTTAATTTTGAATAGATTAAAATTAAATTTTGTTTTAATACTGTGGTGTGGGCCCTCTTGTAATCATAAAAGACAAAGACGCAGTTATTTTGAGTGGACTAATTCGGCTGAACTATTCAGTGGACAAATATAAAAGTAGTCAGCATTCAGTAATCTCGATCGCTTGGTGTGGTGGCGTGGGAAGGCTCAGATAAGTGGAGCGCTGTCTAAAAACAGATCAGTCGGTGTTATCCTGTTGACATGCATGGATGAATAACTTGTATTGTTCTTTTAACCTTTCTCTATTGCGTGTTTCAGTGATCGTCATCAACATTTATCAATTGTTTTATATTAACATGTAGGCCTACTGTTTCATATTGTTATTAAAACCTTTTCATAACAACAAAGTAAAGCTATCACTGAAATAAGTTTTTTTTGTTATATTTTTTCGTAATCTATTATTATGGACCGCCATAAACTACACTATAATCGCTATAAGAAGAAAGAGGATTTTAAAAACGGAAGTGCCAAACGAAAGATTGCAAAAGAGAGAGAAAACGAGAACAAATAAGTTATAGCTAATTAACATCATATGACTGATTATATTATGTTTTTATGATAAGTTCATATGAGTAGTATAAACATGCCACTCCGAGCACAGCCCCCGGTTATCAGAAAAACAACGGAAAATTAAATACTCGAACCATCAGAAAACCATCAGAAAAACATTACTCTTAATTTTATAATCCAAAACATTAAATGCCGATTTGGGCACAAATGCAAAAAAGTGGCTCAAAAAGTTGCATTTGGGAGCAGTTGCAAAAAAAAGGCTCAAAAAGTTGCGTTTGGTCAGATAGTAGTCTTTAGAAAAAAAAAGTTGCATTAAATTTTGCGTTTGAGTGCATCTGCAAAAAATGCGCGTAAAAATTTGAAAACGTAAAAAAATAAAATATTCTATATAATAAAGATGGATCAGTTGCTAAATGTATTAAACGGAACCAAACAATTTAAGAAACTTTCCGAACTTACAATTGGGCAGTCCTATCCCATAAACCATGCTGAAATAAATGATACACGGTATGGATACAAAGTGATAATTACTTCTGGATATTTTTAAGTAGCCTTACCAGACAGATATGTTCAAGATTTTCAGTGAAAAGTTTGAAATGATGTTAATCATGGAGATATAAGTTTTGTATATGATTGAATGGTGGATTGTGGTGTTAAATGCATTCTATTCGGATTTTTTAAAGAGTAAATGATCGTCGTCGTATAATTATACATCAGTTGATTTTTATTTGTATTCATAACTCTATAAAGTTTTAATGGTTATCCAATCATTAAAACACAATTATCGCTCTGACTTCAGCAATGTGCTACAACATAGGCTAATAAAAAATTTAGATACACATCTCCAAATTCGACATATTAAAGAAGCTGAAACATTGAAATTGTTTTCTAAATCTTTCATTGCACTTTCTATAGAAATATTCTGCATCTTTATTACATGAAACTTTAATAATTTTTAAACTATTAAAGTTATTATATATAGAATATGACTACTTCCAACCCAAAAAATATCTACGGTCTCATCTCTAATACCACTGTTCTTTCGGACAAATCGAAGATAATTAACTTACCTTCTTCATCCTTAATTTCAACTATTATTTCATTAACTTGAATTGTTTGCACTTAAAAAAATAATGGATAAGCTGGTTCGTAATAAATCGTGTTACCAATTCCAAATGTTGTTCTTGGTTTAAAAGTGGCAATTATGCTAGTTTCTCTATGATTATTTTCATCATGTTTTAATATCATACCATTTACAATATTACAGTGTATATTTATTGTTTCCAATGGAGCAAATTTTGGAATTGTGTCACCAAAATGGTCCACATTTGCTTTCAGAGTTTTATTTTCTACGAAACCCAAAAGTTTTCCTATTGAACCCCTTTTTCCAAACTATAATTTAAGCGTACATTTTACTTTCACTCTGTTTGATATTTTATCCAGCTCGAAAGATATATAATTTTCTTTCCCATCCATTGAATCTACGCTAAATGAAATAATGTCTTTCAAATTTTTTTCAAGATCTTTTAAGCTACATTGGCCAACTCGAATATCAATTGCTGATTCCATATAATTCTGACCCACAAAATATAGCTTATTTCTCCCAGATATAATGTTATGCGTTAGATAAGTAGTATAGAACTGAACGAAAACCAATGAGTGCCCCTATATCTCTAAAGGGTAATATAGTCTTTCCTTCAACACTGATTTGTTATCTGTTGGTTTGAATACTTTACTAATTTATTATATTATTAAAAATATATTAATAAATGAGCAAGAAAAACATGAAACATGTAGACTGGGATATTAAAATAAGAATACCAGACAAGACGGTATCGACAAAACATCATGGAGAATTATTACCTAATAATATTAGATGTTTGATAGTGGGTCCTAGTAACTGTTGAAAAAACTACACTTATGATAGATAATGTTATATATGGTCAGGGATGGATGGACTTTGGTATTCTCTATGTGTGTTCAAAAAGTCTGGACCAACCAAAATATATCAACTTAAAGAAAGACATAGATATAGCATCAAAATTATTTAATGAACCGATAGCATTCTTCTTACCATCAAATGAAGAAATGGTTGATGTAAATGAATGTCATAAAGAGTCTGTGGTTGTTTTCGATGATATCTTACTTGAAAATCAAAATGTGGTAAGGGTTTACTTTACTCATGATACACACAAAGATATTGTTTATATTTAGCCCAGGCATACTCAAAGGCACCTAAGCAGCTTATAAGAGACAATGTCAATTTTCTTTGCATATTCAGACAAGAGGATACAAATTTTAAACATATTCATAGTGATTTTGTTGGTGGTGATGTCATTTTAGAAATTTAGGGAGACTTTTTCAAAATGTTGGAATAATGAATATGGTTTTGTTACAATAGATATGACTCGTGTGTTAAATAATGGCAAGTACTGTAATACAAATTAAAGACTTTTTTAATTCTTAGATTATATGTAAGTTTTGTTTTTAATGGAAATGTTTCCATTAAAAACCAACATAATCTGATCTTTTTAAATTTACTGATATACCATAACTATTTCAATAAACACAATTGTACCTTCGGGTACATTATGGGCTTTTGGTATTATAAAAAACATAATATCAACAGGGGATACTTCAAAAGTTTTATACATGTCAATTATTTTCCATCGATGGTATAAGTTGATAAAACGTTAATAATTTTCTGGTTTTATTATTTTTTCAGCTATATTTCCATTTCTCATTTTAAAAAAATATCTGTCTTGATTACTACCCAAGTGAAATATTTCTAATTTTGAACTCTATTTTCCAACTAAATGAATAATGATAATTCTGTTTTCCGACAGTACTCTAAATTGACTGCATCCATCGGTGCAATGGGATCTCCCACATTTCTTAGTCTTTTTTTTTTTTCAAATCTATATTATTATCTACTTCCAAGTAAGTAAGATAGGCTTTATCCAATGATCTTTTATTTCTTGTCAGTGTGGCTATAAAGTTGAACTGTATGTAGGAAACAAATCATTAGGATTGATCTTCTCAGTGGTTATATCTTCGTCCAGGTGTTCTTTATATTGATCTTCAATCCAAGAGCTCATTAATTCGTTTCCACATATATCCATTGTTTATTAATAGTGAAATAATTTTTGGAAATTTAAAATTATGTGAAAATGTGATTTTGCACAATTACACACAAATGACCACAAGTTACATGATTGAAATATTGAATTCTATCATTGTTGTTAAAAATATTACTTCTGAGATATGCTATTCAATGTTGGGGGGATTTCCACCAAATTAATCAAAATAATATATGTTATTTGCATTTTTTCCAATAGCATACCCAGTGTGTACCAGAGTTAGTCGAAACATCTAGATTAACAATCCCACATTCACTATCGAGTGACGTGTTAAGTAGCACATCGATCATAAATACACCCCAAAAATTTTTGATGTTTAATTTTTTTAACCATTTGATCAATATCAAAGTTACTGAGTGGTGTTACTTTTTTTAACATTCTTACCCCACTAAACATTCTTAAGTTCCTTGTTGTATTTCTCCATAGCTAAATTAAGTCTGTATAGTTCTTCCAATTCTTGGTTTTTCTTCTTAGCATTGATTACTGATGTAGCGATAGATGATGCACCACCAGCTAAAGCTCTTAGAGCTCCCAATGCTGCGAAAATTAAGGGTAACAATCCACCCTTGTGAACTGTCAGGCCATTTCCAGTTTTCATTTCTTTGGGCATTTTCTTCAGTTGTGGAACTGAAATTGTGATAGTCATCCCTTTATCCTCCTTTAAATGCTTGTTTTTACATTCCAGTTGGTTTTTCATTAGGAAAGAATCAATATTCAAACCCTTCAACTCCTCCTTAGGACATTGAAATATAATGTTTTTTACTTTCATTTATTATAACAAATATTTTATCATTTTATTTGAATTCCCCAGCCAAGCTTACGTTTAATATGCATCACAGATGCAGTAATACCAGCCCACAATCTCTCATTGAGATCAGCATCTGAACTTAGCAATATTTTGAATGCTTTCTCTTCAAGTTCCTTGTCAGCTAAATGTCTTTCAGCTAAATATTTATGATGATGAGCTATATAATTTTCCATTGCAGCCACATTTAGTGAATTAATGGGTTTATCACCACGTTCAATTCTCTCTTTTAGTCTGGTACCCGGACCTAAGTACTGATAACCGGGTGCATGCAACTCAAAAGGTAGTGAATTTATTATGTCATTGAGTAACCCTTTTCCGTGATGCTCCGACTCCCAAAAAGTATGTGGTATTGGTTTCAACACTCGTATCAGATATGGTATATTTTTTGGAATATTCACATAAAGTCACTAAATATGCTGTTGAGCATATTTATTATTCCAACATTTTCATTGTAATAGTTATCATTTCCAGCATTCTCTTCGCCATAAATAACGAGCAGTCGATCAATAAGCATCCTAACATCATCCATCAATATGTATTCTTTGGGATAGTCTGTATATTTCTTTATACCTTTCCCTTTATAGGTGAGGGGAGTTTCTTTTTAATCGAATCGTAATTAGGTTTAACAATAACTTTCCATTTATTCCCTTTACTCAATTTACTGTAAAAGGCTGAACATACACTGGAACTGATAGTTTGATGAAATTACTAACTAGTAAGAAAGTAACAGAAAGTGAGTGATTTTAAATGTTTATTAATTAGTCCTGTGGCAGTTTCTTTTACATTGTTTAGGATATGATTTGGGTCTTTGTATGCATTCACATTCTTTACAGCATAAGTTTTGATCCTACTTTGAAATGGTTTTTCGATTTCTTCTACGCTGAATCTGAGTGTGTACTTATGAATTTTACTTCTCAAATGACTTCTTATGATAGATGGTTTGTGATAGTGACTACACGCTTCACATTTCACTTGTTTCTCTGGTGGGAACTTCTGTTTTGATATTAAATGTTGTGATATTTTAAAAATTTCCCATGAATTTGTTGGTTCATGTGATTTATTATGTATTGGTGCAAGACCTTTGTGCAATCTACTTTTAAGATGACTTCTTATGAGAGATGGTTTGTAAAAGTGATTGCAAGTTTCGCACTTGACATACTTCTCTTGAGGTTTCTTCTTCTCTATTTTCTCAAAAACATCTTTCTTAAATTTATATTCTTTCCAAACATTACCAGTTGCGTTAGCCTTTTTCATTGCCATGGTCGTCATCATGTTAGATATCAATTGATTTTTATTTGTGTCCATTTATTATATACAATATTTTGTGTTTTTACATTTTCAAATTTCCTAATCCATTTTTTTTTGCAACTATCCCCAAACACAACTTTTTACGCGCATTTTTGCTGATGCACTCAAACGCAAAGTTTAACGCAACTTTTTTTCTAAAGACTACGATCTAACCAAACGCAACTTTTTGAGCCACTTTTTGCGGTTGTGCTCAAACACATATTTTTGAGTCACTTTTTTGCAACTGCTCCCAAACGCAACTTTTTGAGCCACTTTTTGCGTTTGTGCCTGAATCGGCATTATCGTTTTGGATCAGAAAAGTAAGAGCAATTTTTTTCTGATGGTTTTCTGATGTTTCGAGTATTTAATTCGCCGTTGGTTTTTCTGATAACTGGGGGCTGTGCTCGGAGCGGCATTTTTATACTACTCATGTGCTGCTTCAAAAAACAATGATGATATATGCTGTTCACGGTAAAATGAGCACTTTTGAAAGCCCTGCTAAAGATCTACTTGTAAACATGTTGTGTGTACCTCCGCCTTATATAAAATTAACATTGATATGGGCCTCATCCCTTTATTCATGTGTCGGTCAAATGAAACTGTGAAATTATTAAGACAGTAAATACTGTACAAATCTGCTAATTTTGAACACTTTGATGCAATAAAAAACCAGAAAGTGAAAGAATTAATTTTAATTTATCACAAATGTTTACCTGACACTTTTTATTTGACGTTAAGATATGGAACTACTTTCCGTCATAGTTACCAATTTAACTGGTCCAATGTCACTCAGTTTGCCCTTTAAAATATATGCATGGAGGGGCAGTGACTTTTTTCCAAGGTCCATTTTTAAAGTGTTCACTTTATCGTGAACAGCCTTTACATGTTCACCTGCTAGCAACAGTCAGAACTTTGAAGACGGATTAGTGGTAAGGTCAATAAATATAATTACAAAAGTTATCGAGCGTTAGGCCGAAAACGCTTTCGTTTATTGCCTATAGAAAGGTCTGAAAAAAAGTTTAATATTATTATTGTTGTTAAAAAACACGCAAATGTTGTTTTTGGAAAATTGGGTTGTTCAAAAAAATGTTTCTAATTTACATTAATTTTAGCTTTACATTGGTGCTTGATAACAAACGCAAAAGTGTAGACCTACATGTAGTAGTACTGTACACCTTGTACATGTATTTTAGTACAAAGGTGTGACTGATGCATGCTTCATCGCTTCAGCGGTTATTATTAATTAAATAAAAATATTTTTGGCTAATTATTTTTATAAACGATACATTGACAATGTGACAATAATACAAAATTCAAGTAATTTAATTTTTTCCCACAAATCATAGCACGATTTAAACAGAGCGGTATTCATAATTAATTCGTTACAATGTCATAATTTACTTTTTAATTGTGAATGATTAGAAAGTTAACTACTCGGCATACTACCATGCTTATCGCCCCTTTGTTCTCACTTGGCCACTTTCCCCGTGGTTTAATCGCTATTGTAAGCAACTATGACAACTGACTAACTTTTTACAAGCCTATCACGTCTTTTTTTAATGGTTATATAATTTATGTTCTATTCTTTCACTTTAAATTATATATTAATAATTTATATATATATATATCTTTTCAGGGTCCACAGTTTCCCTTTAACCTGCTTTAAGTGAAAATGTTTACTTGAAAAATGAAATTGGAATCTGACCAGAGTTTATGACACCAAGTAATTTAGATTATTGCATAAAAATGGGCGCTACGGCACTTCAAAATTGTGACGGTGATTTATTTGACGGTAAATCTTTCAGGCAAAGTGATAGTTCTTAAAGAAGTTTTACAAGAAAATGCAAAATAAGATTTTATGAGCGGAAAACACGAAACGGTGAAACCATAAAACGTTCATGGCTCTGTTTTTTCCCTTGCAATGGAATGTCTGCTGCTATGTAAGCAAACTTTTCTCCCGAACACACTCACAGTTTATTCATGGTGGTTATTGTGATTGAAAAATGCTGCTACACGTCTGGTTGAACTCAAAACTTCTAAAAACCACCTGAACCATAAAATTTATTTTGCAGGACGCTCTAAAGAAGTGGGGCATATTGATCAAGAACTGACACGGCAAGCAGAAGGTGTAGCAAAATACTGCCGAGGAGTTCTCAGGAGATTGATAAGTGTGATAGTTTTCATGAATGAAATAAGTCTAGCATTTAGAGGTGAAAATCAGACCCTTGGGTCACCGAGAAACGGTAACTACCTAGGATTAGTGTAGCTTATAGCAGATTATGGCGGCTTTTTAAACAATAGCGTAAAGAACCAAAGAAACTGCGGAAGCGGTCACACAAACTACCTATCACTAACAATTTGCGAGGGATTTTGTGCAACTAATTGCCACGAACTTTCAATGAAGTTTTCTATTTCTACTTTTATATTCAGATATTTAGAGGAACGCATCCCTGTTGAAAGATTTGTAACATACATGCCTAACCAGGGCCACAAAGCTAAAGAAATGATTCAGGGCTTGAGCAAGTTTTTGAAAAAGAGTGACATATACATTAAGAACTGCCATGGTCAGTCTTATGATAGCGCTTTTTCAATGAGCGGGAAAAACGATGGCCTTCAAGCAATGGTACTGGCAGAAATAGTTTAGCAGGACGTGTACCTTGCGCTGGACCCTCACTCAATCTAGTAGCTGCTGCCGAGTGCTGTCTGAGTGCTGTAAGATTTGTTAACTATTTGGAAGAACTTCATATATATTTTACAGCCCATACTAATATATACATAAAGTTCTAACCGATTGCTTGAAATATGCAAAAACTGACAAACCTATTCCTGTGCCAAAAAGAACAACACATTGGTCATGCCGAGTGAGTGAGTGAAGAGAATTTGACGGCTCTTAGCAGCGAGGTCTTGAGAGCCAATGAGGATGATTGTGATGAATATGGAGTGGCACCAGAAATAAAGGACGGGGAAACGGGAGAACCCCGAGAAAACCCGCCTACCAACGGCATCGTCCGGCACGATTCCCAATTGAGACAATCCGGTGCTCCGACCGGGGATTGAATCTGGTTCGCCTTGGTTGGAGGCGAACAGGCTAACCACTCAGCCACCATGACCCGCGGTCATGCCAAGCAGATGCTACAAAAGCCCTCTTGCGAAGCTATAAAGAAATAAATAATGCACTTTTTTGAAATTTCAGAGGACAAAGACGATTCAGGAAAATGACATGTTACTTCTCTAAGTTTGCATAACAAAATATCAGTAATGGAAACGGGGTTCTACTCAGTACTTTGGGATGATATCCTGGGACACGTAAACAAAACTATTGAAACTTTGCAGAACCCTAGATTTGACGTGAACACAGCCGCCTCAGCACTGACATCGATTCATAGGAACGAAACAGTAAAACTTTCAAGAATATGAGGGGAAAGCTGCTGAGTTATCTGATTTCACTGAGTATGAGAGTGAAACACAGCGCAAGTGCAAAATAAACGTGCGTTTGGCACCTCTTCACTGTGTCCAAGCACCAAAAGTTGAGCTGACACAATCAGAAAAATTTCGATCCCAGAGTGTCCTTCCTGTCATGGAGCAATTTGAACCTTAATTGCGGCAGAGGCTTGAGGCATACAAACTAGTTGATACCCGTTTTGGGTTTCTCAACAAGTTGGATAAACTTACTAATGAAGATATATTACAACAGCTCAAAACTTACTAGAAACATATCACCATGAGACTATCAATTGGGATATGAACTGATTCAGTTCAAAGCTTTTTACCACAAGTTTCGAGAAGATGATGAGAAAATCGAAAAACGTTATTAGTCAGGAGAGGTGACTGTATAAACTCCTCCTAGCAAAAAACCATCAAAAGATTGTATTCCTAATATCGAGGTCGGTCCAAGAATGTACTTGTCACTTATGGTCACAAACAGCAGTGGAGGAAGGTCATTTTCTAAATTGAAGTTGGGCAAAAACAGGCTTCGAACCACCATGTTAGAAGGCAGACGCAATATTTTGGCTTAGCTCAGTATTGAAAGCGATATTTTATAACGACTAAGCTACGAAGATATTGTAAGCAGCTTCATTAGTATGTAGCGAAGGCTCAAACCAATAAGCCAGTAAGCGATTTCCAAGTTAAGTAATATGTAGTAACTACAATTCAGTAGTAAATGGTACAAACATTTGTTTTACAAATTTTAGGTCAATGAGGACTGAAATAACATGTAGGCCTACTGTACTATATTTTTTATCAATGCATTTCTATGCATTTTATTTCAAATTATTTGACATTTAACTTTTATTTTTTATTTTAAGTCTGATTGTTTCGGAAAGGTCCATATTTTAATTAAGTATAAGTCAAATTTGCTTGTTTCCTACATTCCTTTTTTTATATCTTGCATTTGCCTTACATGTTTACTTAAAATTACAATATGTTATTCTTAACATTGCTATAGTGATATATGCATATTTGGCAATATAGACATGAATCTCAACTTTGTTCTTTTTCTAATATAGTTTTTCATAGCAATGTTAATAAATAGTATCGAATAACTTAATGATTTAAAATTCTTTTCATTTTTATCATATCAATTAATCAACTTGTAAATACTGTATAATTAAGATTTCTACAATTTAATAATAAACTTAAAATATTTCTTTTCAGATTTTTAGTTAGAAAACTGCTCTAAAATGTGGTTTTTGTATGTAAAACTTCAAAATATTTCCGGGGGGCGGCTCCTGGACCCTCCGTTTTACTAGGTAGTATTCCATACCTCCCGGTAAGGCCCGCGCCACAAGTTCAGCCTAGAGATCTACAGATCCTAATACGGCCCTGGGTACTGATGTAAAACTCCGGTATTATGCGTGATCACCCTGCAAAGTAAAAGTGGTAGAAATATGACTGTTCCTGTTCATGTGAAATAATGAATCTTATTTCCGCACAAAAGCACCCAACGCACATGGATGGTTCACGGAGGTACTGAACGCCCCGAAGTATGACGCCAAAATGAGTCCTAGTCAAGTTCCATACTGAAAATTACTAACTTTCCCTTCAAGGATAACAACGGTGTTCACATGTCATGTTAGAGAGTAAACATGGCTGACAAGGATTATTGTCCTTAAGCCCAGTGTAATCCACACGAGACGATAATGCTGCGCCTCCATAATGAAAGCCTTGTATTAATTCAGCTTGGAAGCGTTCAGATAAATTGCAATTTCACTTTAATTTTCTTTCCTTGCAAACTTTGATTCAGGACAAATTTATTGCTAATGACAAGCTTGCATATTGCTGCATTTTTACTCGCAGCTTACCTAGGTGAGATTGCAGAAAAAATTACTAATCAAACATGCTGAAATATTGATATTTAGACTAAGTTATCTTGAGTGAAGATTAATTCAAGTTTTCTGCTTAAAGCTTGTTGCTAACTTAACAGCTTGCCATGATAAGCTTGATTCAAACTTGGGTCAATCTAATTTTGTTATCGGGAGAATTTGGACCTCGTAAATAGCGATATAGTGCCACTGCGTCCTGGTCAACGCTTGAATCTCTGTGCGTAAAACTAATAAAGCAATTTTTGTTGCAAAATTCTACGAGAGGCACCTTGCAGTCCCATTTGACGAAAACTTCGGTATCCCATACAGCATGTAAACTCGCGACAAGTTTACCATTTGACGTGAATTTGCCTTGCCGAGCAATCTCGTCATATGGAATATTCAAGCTGAATTCAAGCCAAATTTCTCACGACTGGTACAAAATGGAATTTTTGCTGTTGACTTTAATTATAATTGAAGCTTGCCCAGGCAAGATTGCAGCACGTGTGACTTTTACTGCAAGTTTCACACGTGTCGACTAGTTATATTTATTCAAACATGACCAACTTGATTCATGCTTTAATCATGCTAATTATGCTATTGGAAGTTCACCTGGAACTGCTCGTCCCTGTGGCGGTTCTCAGGTCCCTACCGTGCAGGAGGCCGCGGTGGTGTGATGGTTAGACTACTAGCCTCCCACCTAGGCGAACCGGGTTCGTATGTGGTAATCGTACTTGAATATGCCGCTGGTTGGCGGGTCTTCTCGGGGATCTCCCGTTCCCCCGTCTCCGCATTCCGGCACTGCTCTGCATTCACCTACTTCACCCACAATGGCTCTCAATACTTAGATGTTAACAGACGCTTAAATCTATCAACTTTACTCCTAGCATGCAGTAACTCATAGCCTACGGCATTTATATACTACTGCGTTAAACTCATACAATTTGTAAATTTGTAAGTCTGTGTGGTAGCTAAATTTTGTGTTTCACTGGACACAGATTAATTTGACTTTGTGTGAGTGAAAACAAATATTATTTTCTTGCATACTTTATCAACTACAACAATTTCTGTCGTCGTCAGTTCTGCTTCCTTGTTAGATTTTAACTACAGTAGTACAATTATTATGGGAAGTTGGGTTCAACGGGAATCGGGATAGGAGCCACGTGCCAACCGGCGCCATGTTGTGAAATCACCCAACCGCCATCTTAGAATCAGTTGACATCGACTTTGATATTGACCCTATAACTGTCACCTTGAATGACCTCGACCAAAAAATTGCAAAATTATTTGAAAAATCCAAAATTTTAAAATAAAAATATTAAAAATACAATAATTATAAATTCAAAAATTCAAAAAATTAAAAATTAAAATTTTGGAAGATTTTGGAAAATGGCACTTGGAAAAGGCACCAGGTGACGTACATGCTCTGACTTTTAGGTAACCCAACCACCCTCTTGGATCTGCATGTCCTTCACACATGGCCTTGACCTTGAACCTATGACTCTGTGACCTTGGATGAACACGAAACAAAAAAATTACAAAAATTTCTAAAATATTTGAAAAATTCTAAAAGTGTTTAGAAAATTTATTTTAAAAAATTATATAAATTTATGAAAATTTTTAAAACTGATTATAACAAATTTAAAATTGTATTATTAAATTTAATTAAAGTACCTACATTTTTGCAGGGTTTCCTTGCACCACGTCCAGCAGACATCTAACCTGTCACCAATGTTTCTCATTTGGTTAATTAGTCGGCAGGCATCCACCTCCCTCCCCCATAATCATTACATTGAATGTAGGCATTTTTCTTTTTTCATTAATTATTTGTTTTCATTTTCAACACCTATGTGGCACTAATGTGTTAATCACAATCCTACAAAATTTAGACTATTAAACATTTTTCACAACTGATGCTTTCCTGACATATTTTGGGGATGCTGAATCCAAAACTGGCCCCAGTTTTACCTCTATCACGTACCAATTTTTTACAATCTGTCTTTGTACTGTAGGACTATTTACTGTTGAAGTCAAATTATTCAGGGTATATAATTGAACCAAAAAAATTGTAAATCTATATTGAATTAAACTATTTATAGAATGCTTAAATTAACGTATTAATTTCATTTAATTGCCATATAGTCCCCTTCTCTCTTGTTCATGAAGGAGCGTGTTTGCATTTCCGCCTGTATGCGGTTTTTGGATTGTCACTGTGAAGACTGTAATAGAAGTAAACATAAACACATATTCGAGACTTGTTTTTCAGAATGAGTATATATGAAGTAAATAATTTCCTTAAAGACGAAAAATGTCCAGCTTATATCAGTCGGTTACATAACCTCATTTTGTGGAAAAACCTTACATGATGTGATAATTCGAATACCATTTCCGAATTCAGCACAAGTGTGTGTGTGTATATATATATATATATATATATATATATATATATATATATATATATATATATATGAAAGAGATTAAATTAATCAGAAATGTTTTTTTATCGCAGGCCTGTGAATTGATTTCGCTACCAGCCGAGATTTGGCCTTCAGATGGCAGCAATATCCGTTTATGTTATTAATGTATAGGTGGTGCTGTTGGCCAATTTCTCATGTTCACTCGACTCTTCCAAGTTATGCCATATCTAATGTCCATTTATGTTTGGCATCGCCCACTAGAACGCACTGGTAAATTATGTTCCAACCACTATCGGCAAGAGTGCTATCGACCGCTACCGAATGTTGATGAAGTCATGTAAATTGTCATATTATATTTATTTATTTTTATGTCATTATTTTTATTTAAAATATTTTTTTAATAACGCGGTGGTTTTTAAAATAAAAAACACAACGCATTTTACACGAACTTTATTGTACAGATAGTAAAATATACATAACATGCAAAAAAATTAATAATTCTTTAAAATATTTTCTTCGAACAGAGTCCAAATTAGGTATTATTTTAATCTGCAGATCTTGAATAATGATTTTATGTTATCTCATAAAAGACTGAGCAATTCATGCATTGCGTTAAGCACCAGTGCCCTAAGAAGGGTTGCACAAATCATAGGGTCGCTGCGAAGACTGTAGACACAAGCAGCAGCAGCAGCAGTTCTTGTCTCCGATTCACCATCCATCACATTTTCATTGCACTGTAAAGTTGAATCCACTTTGATCCATTCCTTTATGATAATAGTACCACAATCCGACTTATCGACACCAGGTTTGTTGTTAACAGAACCATCACCGGCAGCCTCTGGCGTACACATTGCTGGTTGAAGACGAGTGGGTGCAGGTTCATCTCTGGAAATTGAAGCAGAATCATTCGAAATGGGTACTGACACGAGTGCCTGGCATCGACGATGCACTCGGCGGCATCTGGTCGCCTGGGTGGCAGAATCCTTCCTAAACCCAGATTGCAGGTGAGTGAACCGATAATTCTTGCCCTACCTGGAGCGAAACAATGGTACAAATCTGGCATGTGGATGGTAGCATGAGTCTGTGCCGGGGCGATGATTTGGTCCACGGTGCTGGGAAGCTGCGTTTGCGGCGTCATGTGGAACCCAGCACTGGCCGATGCTCTCGGACAGTCCAATATAAACTGCGGTGGTTTGTAGACGATTGGTAAAAGTGCTTAATCGCAGGACTCTGTGTAGGTGCGCATATTTCCATCATCTGCAATGAAACTATACTCATTGCTACTAACAGTAGTCTGACTTGTTACTTGTGTAAATGTTCATAGGACAGAATGAAATCATGGTGATGATCAGACCTCTAAGCGACGACTAAACAAGGTCGTCGTTTTTTTTTTTCAATTATATAATAAGGATGTCGATCAGGTGTGCCACTATACAAACAACTAAATTCTCTCACATTCTGAGAAGATCAGGTGACTTTGTGTCTATATGTAGGCTGCCAATCCTGGTCCAAGTATGAGATGCACCATTCGTGCAGCAACTGCACATTCTTCAGTGCCCAGGCCAAGTCATGTTCTGACCTGTCGTAGACATGACGATGCGACTCGCCGAAAAGTTTTGTCAGCTTGCGAAGGGAAGGACATTCATAGTCGGCCTGGTCGTCGATAATTTTCACTTCAAATTTACACATATCGTTCAGGCATTTTAATGCTCAGATCGTGCTACGTAATTCGGGGCCTTCGGATACAGCGTCAGCAAGTCTTGCAGCACATTTCCCACCTGATAGAATGGAAGCTTGCCTTCGTCCCACTCCAGTCCGTGGTAGTACTTGGTTTGCCAGGCATTTGTTTTCTTGCTCTTCTCGTCCAACTGTTTCCACGATTAAAAAAGGGGGGGGGGTGCAGAAGCAGCATGTGCGTGTTTTGCCATCGTCGTCGTAACACTGCGATCTCCTCGAGCACGAAGCCATTTTGACTATGGAAACCCTGCAGATTACAGTACATATTGAAGCTGAAGATGCTCGAGGATGAATAAACAGTTTTATTGTGTGAACAGTTATATTTATGTATTCTCAGTTGGGCTCACAGCAGTATTTTGATGGTCTTGTAACGAAAAATTGTACAATAGAAACCAGTCGTGAAGTATCAGGCTGAATGTGTATGTGTTGGCAGGAATATTTCCATCTGTTGTGAGTTCGATCCTGCAGTTTATTACAATGGAGGTAGTACGCTCTTCCTGTTTACTCACATCGAATACCATTAGTGGGCCCAAACTCTTGCAAACATCAGGGCTCAACTGCGAACTTCTCATTCTCACATTGGGCTGTATTCCAGTCTGTAGCCAAACGATGGTGTTAATTGGTGTCTCAGAAGCAATATTTCATTTCACCATCCAGTTGATGAACTGGTTTGCTGATAATCTGGGGTACGTCTCGAGACCCCACAACCTGAAAGCCACATCGATGATTTTTCCATATGCAACATTTTTATGTGATCTGCAGTGCTCAACAGCACATGTGGTAGCATCCGTTTGATAGACTGTAGTTTCAGTTCCACTGTCTCCAGGTTTTCTGCCATACCCACGGTGTGTGTCTGAATGTGTATTAGCTAGAAGCAGTGCAAGTTCCTGCTCCCAGTTGAAGACAATTCGTATGTAGTCTTGGCAAATCTCAGTAGCATGAATAGCAGGATGCACATTCTACCTTGCCTCCAGAGTAAATAGGAACAATGTAGACATATTCGATTCTCCATCCTGCCATATTTTAGCCTCACACAGCTCATTCGGAGTGAGAGAAAGGCAATTTTTGATAGTAGAGGTTATGCCCACATCTCGCGACTGGTCCAGCTCAACACCGTTGTGAAAATACATAATGCAAACGATCAGGTGAAGAATTCCATTGCTCGTTATTTTCGTCGATGCTATGTTGGATCCATTTTCTTTCGTCAGAGTGCCCCTGAATCGCATGAAGGACTAGCAAGGAAGAGTACATATATTTTGGTGTTGAATTGCAATCCGAACTTCTGGTGGTAGTGTGTATGGTCCGATAAGCAAAGGCTGGTACACATGAAGTTCCATCTCCTATAAGCTGTCTGCAAAAACGACCAGCTCTTCGGTGTTCAGGGAATCTTCCATGGCGATTGACTTTGAAGCCGAGAATGCAGAAGAAAATCTCGCTAGCATGTGCTAACTCCTTGGAGACCTGTGATTCACTATTTGCAGCACTTTGTTTTATTGTGTCTGATCGTCGTAAATCTTATTCCTATATTCTCAAATGCAGAAGTAGTGTGATTTCGTAGTTTCGAAAGTTCACCAACTCTCTGTGCTACTCGACGACTGTCACTACCACCTCGTGTGCTCTCTTCGCTACTACCGAATTGTAAATAATGCTTTGTGGTGCTACGACCATTTTAAAACCTCGAGGGACCATATGCGAAAACTCTTGCAGCGTATTGCTCGGCGTGCCATTGAGTTATGTGCCGCTTGCTAAATTTCTGTTTATTCGTATCACATTAAAATGTTTACATGCTGCGACGACTAATGTGTTTTGCCAGCTTCATAGATGTGTGGCTCGAACCCCATTAATGGCCCAATAGTCTCTGGTTTCGTAAAGTCGATAACTTCTCTGCATGTGATGACACTCTTCCTAGTATTGGGATCCCGATGTATCTCGAATTCTGTGTCGCAGGACAATAAATCTTCCATGTACCTTGCAATGTCCATTATCTCATAAGAGCCTGCGGGCATTACCTCGTGAGAGATATTACCACATTTTGCGAGGTATGTCTTACAGATTTTTTCATCGATGTTCGGTATCGCATTGTAGGTTTGAAAATTTACAAGAATTATGCGCCATTCCCATCCAGGTCGAGTGGCGGAAAGTGTACAGCATGCAGCTCGGAGCTACACCCCATCAAGTTAAGTGTTATTGACATTACTGATGTTACATCTTCGATGTATTGAAATTTTTTACAATTGCTTTGTGATAGGCATAAATGACGAAGCCACAATTGTATAATTATTATTTCATGAAGTTATGGTTTTTTGAGTAATGTTAATTAGTTATTTAGAGTCATTCGTCTGAGATGACTATGTAATATTAATTTATAACATTAATTTGTGCCTGCGGGGAGGATAACAGACTGTGAAGGCGGGGCCTGGGGGTTCCGCCTCTCTGGTTGGCTCCGAGAGGACACCCGTCGAGTATCCTCGAGTCAACCCGAGCGGCGAGGAGGTAGTTATGGTCCCCAGGATGTGGCAGAGAGGATAGAGACGGGAGTTGGGGATTCAGACCTATGGAGGGCATGTGCATATTTTTTTAGCCTCGGAATGTGAGTGCCGAACACTTGCGGGAGGGCAGAGAAAAATTTTACATACTGAAGTACCATTGTGGTAAGCTTGCATGAAGCAATTTAACACTCAGAATTAAATAAGGGTCGATTCGCAAGAATTCCTTGTGGGCACTTCAAAATAACTGTGGTGACTTTTAAATACGATTGTGTCCTCGTTATATTCCTCATCACTTTGCCTGAGCTAGCTGGCGGTGTATAATTTAGTGATTTACTGTAATGGGATGCAACAAGAAGTAGTAATGTTCGGCGAGTTATATATGGCATGTTAATGATAGGGCAGGAAACCACACGTTTCTGAGAGTGAACCAGTTAACAGTGATAAAAATATGGTTAGCAGCGATTAAAAGTCATTCACCATTGACAGAGGGTATACACGCCCGGAGCAGAAACTCAGGACAGCATCTGAGAGCAGAGAGAGAGAGACATGGAGTATGCTTTCTTCAGTGGTCAGAGGGTCGCTAGCGGAAGTTCCGTCCACACCAGATCAGCAGACGCTGGCGATGGAAGGCAGTGGATCGCTACTAGCAGAGACCAGCCATTTTAGTCCAGCAGAAGATGGCGACGGAAGGCAACAGGCAATGATCAATGTGACATATTGGTGAACCTGTTTCCGTATTTGTTCCAGCAATCGAGGGAGTGGCGAGGAAGGAGCAGAACATCAGGAGAAAGTGTTTTGGTTGTACTTAGTTAGTTGCAGGGTTGTTAGTGCATGCCACTCCAGGTGGAAGCTGTTCAGTATGCTGACACAAAGTCGCAGCTTTTCGAAAGGCAACGAGGTATTAGCCTAATGGTCAACTGAAACCCAACTAGGAAACTCCAGGCAACTACATCAGATAACTGATATTGCGGGTTATAATTGTTACAGCTCCCTTAAGGGGGACCATAAGCAAATTTACTACTTACTTCCTACAAGAAATGGGGGGTTATCAGACACCAATAACAATCTCCAACTTTCATTATAATTGGGCCACCGATTTATTGCTTCACAATTAATACAACTCTTGCTACAAGCAAGATATCTCCTCGTACATTTTATATAATCTAGTCAGTTACGTCCTAAACAACGGTTAGTGTTGAACACAACTTGTTACATCAATAATGACAATACTCGTCGCGGCCTACCCTTATGTTTGACAGGCCCACTTAGTGCTTATGAAGGGATTTCACTCACCCCTGCGTAAGTTTAGAAGGTAGCATTCAGCAGACATCTGGGCCCCGCCGAACTGTGTTGACCACATTCGCGCCTTTCCGTTGTGGTGTCCAGGAGACGGGAAGGGAAGGGGGTTGTCCTCGCAACAACCTCTTATATACTTGCACATCAACTGGCCTCCTTTATTCTTGCCGACACCTAGTTTATCTCCCGTAATTCCAAACACCATACACAGCAACTAGTAGACTCGCTTTGACCCTCGGCGCTGCTACCCAGCACACCTATGCAACAGCCACCCCCTCCCCCAGACTTGGAAAAGCGATCATCCTTAATTACTATGGAAGGGTGGTTTTGGTATGTGCAGTAAGGGTCAGCGTGTTGTAGGAGGTGCCAGCGGGCACGAGTATGTGGACTGCCCGCTGTAGCTGCATGGAGTAGAGCCTTCTTCCTTGTTGTAGCGGTAGCCATGTGTTATGTTGCAGTGGCATTCAAAAGTCTATATAAGTGTCCTCATGCACTTGTTAACTTAATTTCCCTGTAAGCCCGAGACGGGTCTGTCTATGATTTTTAGGCTGTATGCTTTGTTTTTACACTTATTTTCTTTTGACAACAAGATTTTCTACTATTATTCAAGATGTAGAGCTAGTTACTTTTTTCTTGTACAATTCTAATGAATTTTTGTTTTGTAGAATTTTTCTTAGTTTTACTTTAGGCAACCCACAATTTTATCATAAGTGAATAATATCTCACATTTATGTATTAGTCATTAACTGCACATAGTCATTGTTCATTCGAATATTTTTTAATTTTTTTTTTCACTTACTATGTTAGTAAAGATCTAATTTTTCACCAATTTTTGTGATTTTCATTATATATGTACATTTTACCATTGTTATTTAGAATTGTATTTTACAAAGAATTTGTTGCTTATAATATCTATAAACTAATATAATATGATATCTCTATGCTATTACTATTTTTATTTGTACTTTTGCAGATAGGCGTTATTTAAAAGTTGAGAACTGTTAATATCACATTGAGCTATTTTACATCATTTATATTTTTTATATTCATTGTCATTGCCATTTTTATTTTAGTTTTTATTTGTGTAAAGTATTCAATATTATTATTTAAAAACTAGTTACCTTTGTTGCTTTGTGTCGCCGCATGAGAAGGAGAGTGTGGTCGGCACTAATTAACCCCCAAAAACTTTTCAGGGCGCTGATCACCGGAAATATGGATTAGTTAAGTTTTACAGTGCGCACGTTTTATCGCGACGCACTACAACATTAGTGTATTGATATATTTATTTATAGTTCTGTAGTATATACTAATCACTGTAAGATTACGTGACATATTTCAATTTATACTATTATAATTTATTTTAAAGTTACTTACACAATCACCTTTAGTGGTACTTATAATAATTAACATACATTTTTTACTACTTTGTATACATACTTCAGATTGATTTTTAAAAACAAAACCCTGGGATGTAGTTATCTTGTTTTGCTTTTGGTACCTCCTTCTGTGCTAGTCACTGATGCACTTTGTTGACGAATTTGCAAACCTGAGCACAAAACATCTGAGAATGCATTTTTAAGATATAGCCATGGCTTGGCGATATGTGCCGTGTCTTGCTGTTGCTTTGCCACATGGTAGATATTTAAAGCATCGACAGTTTTTAATATAGTTACTGTAATAATACCTGTATATATCAACTCATTTCTACAGTTTCTGCTGGATAGTACACAAACTTAGTTAAGATATTTCTATGTACTGACTGGCTTAATATCTGTAGTCTTCTTTGAGGCAGTGAAATTTCGTTTCATAATTCCTCCTTATACATATGTATCATTTGTGGTCTTGAGCATAACTTAAATGCGAATTAAAGTTTGTGTGACATATTAATTAGCAATATGAGGTTTGTGCTGTCTATTGCACACCGGTCTTCTTGCCTAATGTCACAAAAGATGATGGACTATTTGTGTGCGTGCTGATAGCTCTTTCCAGTGCTGCTCCTGAAAAGTTTGGCTTGCCTGTCCAGGTAAACTGTAGTGAGAAGTAGGGTTTTGATAATAAATTATATATTTTATTCTCTTGATGCACATGGCTAAATTCTGTAATATTATTTATGTTAATAGTCTACTTGCTTGGTCGTGCAAGTTATTCTATTTGGGTACTAATTCTCACCACGATTTCTAAATATATATTTTATATTAGATTACCTAGCACTTTGTGTTTTAACCTTGTTCCCAGCTCATCTGCTGGTCTCTGTGGTCCCGAAGCTGGATTCTTCAGCTGACTGGACATGAAACATAAGGTGTCCGCCTCATCGGACATAAACCCCGTGGTTGCTGGGTGTGTTCTTTGTTATTCCGTGGGTCTGTTATTACTGTAACACAATAATGGAGAATTAGTGTTTTGCAAGTGCCAGTTTATATTTCCTGTGTTAATAGTGTCGTTCTTATCATGTCCATGTTTTCCTATTTGTATTTGTATTGTGGAGGGTCCAATAAATTTGTAACTGGGTAGGGGCCTATGTTATTAAATGTTAGTTCTTTACTGCATGCCCTGTTCATCACCCAAACCCTGTCGTCTATTTTTTTATTACTGGGTTGGTATGTTTGGTCGAATTGAATTTTTGTTTATGTTGTTGTGCTTGCATTATATCCACAGTTGCCTGCTCTCTTTCTTTATGTAATTTGTCATACCAATCTTGCACTCTTTGTGAGTATTTATTGTTTATAACGTGTGATCATTGTATTGCCTCGACAATGTGTAAATTTCGAGCTTGCATTGACTGTGATATGGTAGCTAAAAACTGTAAATTCTCAGTATTCTTCCTAACTAGCAGGATCTTCGTTCACCAAAGGAGATTAGTGAGATTGATCCAAACAGGATAGTCTGTTGGAAGACTTTTCCAGTTAATGAGGGCAAGGCAGACCATACTGCTCTAATTACTGTTTTGGTAATTCGTATATGTATTCACGTAAGAAGATGAAGATGGAACTTGGTGATCAGATTTTGTTGTATCAGAAATTAGTTGGTACTACTGGGGACATGCATATTCTTGGTCATGTGGAATTGTTTTCCAATCCATGATTATGAATAATTTATTATTTTATTTTGCAAATAAATGTTTTGTATGTACAAAACGTACTTCGGCATTTTTTCGTTTTTTTTTTTTTTTTTTTTTTTTTAATATTCCTTTCCTTTATATTAAAAAGGGAGGTGTATTGAGGAGAGAATATTTAAAAATTTATTTTATGCCATTAAATATACGGAGTTATAGAAACACACATCAAAGACATCACACTAGATACTCGAAAAGTGCACCCTTCAAATATCATATTATTAAAATTAATAGCAAAATCGATGGAGCTTCCTTAGGGAAACTTCCAACATGCTATACAGAAATTTATTACAAATAACATTAGATTCTCAAAAGACATGCAAGAAGAGTTAAATTCATTACCCCTCTTTTCCTCTCGATGTAATCCATTTAACATACCCATTACATGATAGGTTGTGTGCTGTGGTCTGCAGCTTCTTGGTTTGTAATTGCTTTAGCATTTCTGTTATTAAATCGTTATTAAATTATGTCCCTCTATATGTTAATATTTGTTGTGGGCATCCATATGTGAGTATTACCACTTTAATGAAATTTGCACAAGTTTGCACATCAATGGGTGCTACTGGTTTTGCAACAACATACCTACTGAAAAATTCTGCCATGACTGTTACCTTTTCTCAACTTTTGTAAGGCACTTTTGGCATCTAGTGTCCACGATTGTAATAACGACTGCAGTTGGATTTGCTGACGTTTTCCGATAGGGATTCTGGTTGGTGGGTTTGATTAACTGACGGATAGGACAATTTTTTATATAGTTTCTAATATATTTGTTCATGTTGTCCCAGTAATATTTATAATTATATTTTTGTAGGGTTTTAAATGCTCCAAAATGGCTTCCTCCTGGTAGGGAATCATGGTGGGCTGATATTATTTTATTTACATAATATTTTAGGATTAGTGTAATTTTCTTTTCTCCTACTGGTGTGTGTATTTTAAAAAATCTCTCTCCATTGGTTGCTATACCATAATGCCTAGCTAATTTTGTATGTTTATATTCGGCTTTAGCTGGATCTGTTAATGCTATTTTGAGTTTTTGTATGTGTGGTTCACGTTCATGTTCCCCAGAAAGTGGTGAATTTTGTGTATTTATTGGGCATATAAACTACTCATTATTGTTTATGATTCTTATATACTCTTGTTCGTGTTGATACACAGGCAAATAATGCATAAAGTCCTTGACTTTAGTTAGAAAAACTTGTAATTTTTATAATGGATGTATGTTATTTGTTTTGATTTGGTTTATGTTATTTTCTTCTAAAAATTCTATGTTCACCTGAGAAATGTTTGCAATAATTTTAGCAAATAGTGGAAGGGGAATGATATCTGAATTTAAAATAGATTATCTGATTTTTGCCTTATCACATGTGTGTTCCCCCTTGTTCTGTATAAATGTTTTTAAATCTGACCTGTTATTGGTTATATACTCAGCTATAATTTGTTTAATTTCTGACTCTTTTTGTGGGTTTTGGTACAAGATTCTGCAAATTTTTTATATAGGATGCTTGGAAAATCCCCTTACAAACTTCTAGGACTTCTAGAGGGGACTGAGTAGACAATCTTTTGAATAGGAACTCATGTCTGGAAACATACCGTTACCATGCTACAACCATTTCAAATCAGGTGTATCACTCATCCACTTCCACTGAGGGAAAGGCCAGATTTAACTCCATTGGACTATTTCTTGTGGGGTCGTATGAATAGTATGGTGTACAAAACTCCTGTAAAGACAGAAGATGGTCTATTGGCACGACATAATGGATGCTGCACAACAGATTGATGGTACACCAAGTGTGATGGAGCAAGTTTACAAAAGCATAATTTGTAGGTACAATGCATGCAATGACGTTGGTGGTTGCCAAATCGAGCCACTGTTTTAGTGGAGTAGTACCATATGCTAAATATCCTTTACAGAAGAAGAGACAGAAACCGATTGCTATGTTTAACTGTAGACAAAAGGGTTATCATAATAAATTAATACATCTCTTTATTGTTCCCTTAGCATTGTTACTTGATGAATTTGTTTATTAATTAAATTGGGCACACGTAAGTGGAAGCATGAAACACCAGATATTAAATGGTTGTAGTATGGTAATGGTACATTTCTGGAATGGGTTCCCATTCAAAAGATTGTTTACTCAGTCCCCTCTAAAAGTCCTTGAGGTTCATAAGGGTAATTTCCAAGAATACTGTATGTATTATTAAAGTGTCCATTTCTGTTTTAGTATTATATTTAGTGTTGTTAATTTCAATGGTTTTTAGTTCTGCCTGTCCTACTGTGGGGATTTAGCTCATGACATCTGCTAATCATTAGCTTACCTATTACGATTTTTGTGTGAAAGTCATACTCTACTAATGCAATCGCCATCTTTTGTATTCTAATATTGTGTTCGGCCATGGTTTTTAACTATCTGAAGCTTGCTTGATCTGTCTCAATAGTAAATGACTTACCATAGAGATATTGTTGGAAATAATTACAGAAGTATTTGATAGCTCCTATTTCATGTTCTGTTGTTCGCAATTTTAATTCAATCACTGAAAAATAAATTTAATACAAAGGCTTTAATGTGCCTTGGTTTGCAATTGTGCTCCTATTGCATTGGGACTGCTCCTATTGCAGTCTGTGACACATTGCAAGCTAATATGGTGTGTTTATTTTCGTCAAATTTTTGAAATATTGGAACATTCTGTATTGCTTTCTTGAGTTATAAATAGGCCCTATGCTCTTTCTGTCCCCAATTATAGTTTGTATTTTCTTTTGTATGTTCAAAAGTGTTTCAACTTTGTATAATGCAAATAAGATGTCATACCTAGTGTGACCCTTTTGGCACCACTACAGGATCACAATTCCACCATTAAACTCTCATTGCACCCATTCAATTACTTCTTTAAGAATATTCACAAGGAGAAACATAAAACAACCAACTTTCTCATCATCCTCATCATTAGCAGAGTTATTTATATTTTGGAAAACAAAAAGGGCCAAAAGGTAATTGTTCAACAGGAAAAAGGATAACAACTCTACTGTGTAACACTCTCTTTTCAACAATCATGTATTTTATTAAACTAACACAAATTTGACCAATAATCGTGTATTTTATTAAACAATCTCAGAAACATACTATTTATTTTGAAAAACTTTATCATAGCCACAAATATATTTGATTTTCTTTGATTTTTACTCACACTTCCTTCAAAGTATAAGTTAAACACATTTCTTATTCAACACCTTGTAAAATAAATATATAAGAAAACAATGGGTACACTTAACCCTTAAATCTATCTACCTCACACTGGTATCTGATTAACGAGGTTGGCATGTCAAACAACTGGCTTTAAAACACATACCATGCCACAACTCTTAAAAACCTTGTACCTAAAACTTACAACAGTTTTATTACAATATTCCAACACAATATATATTGCCTTGTTCTCGTACATTACGTTTGTATTACTTGTACAATAATTAAAACACCCTTTACAATGCTTAGGCACTACTCTGAAAACAACGGGTTGTGAACAGTCTCAAGATATCCTATGATACAGCATGGCTAATCTCAAACATTACAAAATATTACCATACAATTCTCTTGGACAGGGACATTATCAATCACTCAAGTTTGCATTCAACATCTACAACACATACCAAAACACACATGGGATCAGTTCACATAGGTATATGTTCCCTCCCTCACTCTACCCAGTGGGTGGCAGTACCCACTGATCACCCACAATCATCACCATCCACCAGTACTGGCCAAGGGATATTCTCCCTGCAATAATCACAGAGTGGTCTGCAGTCCCACCACTGGACTCAGAGGCCACAGTGGCCAAGCGGTTAGCCTGCTCGTCTCCCACCAAAGGGATTCTGGTTCAATCCACGACTGGATCACTCCAGATTTTCACATGTGCGAATCATACCGTATGAAGCCATTGGTTGGCAGGTTTTCTTGGGGATGTCCCATTTCCCCTGCTCTTTCATTCTGGTGCTTCTCCATCTTCGTCAACCCCTACCTTTGTCCACATCAATCAAAAGACCTTGCCAAACTTAGATGTTTGCAAACTTTTTACAAGTCCCCTTCTGAATTACACTTCCAGAAATTAATTCTTTATCTGCATCACTAGTAAAAAAACTAAGTCCATAAGGAAACTTGCTGAAGATATTACAAGTTCCAACTTCCGAACTACTCTTCCATATACTAACATTTTACTCTTCACTACCTCAGAAATTAAAAAATTTGAAGACAAATTTAACTCTTACTGCTGTATCGAAGATCTCTTCTGACCAAGGAGGACTCCAACCTTACCCTTGGTCTACCACTCGCTGGCGGGGTACATCTTTCCAAAGTCAATACATGCACCACCATATACACCGGGCTATCTCCCTACCACCATTCTTCCTCCACCTTGAGACAGCTTACACCACTATACAGATACTATGTGATCTATACTAAAAATACACTTCAGTTAGGATGCTAACTTCTTTCCTGCGGACAGGAATATCAACCGAACCAGAAGGAGTTGGTTCACAATCATCTTAGCACACTTGCACCGCAACCTGCTCCAAATCCCTGCCCGGCAGGAAGCCGCGCCACGGGATTCATTGGCTGAAAATCACAAAGTACCTTACAACTTTGGAAACAATTTTCAAAACTGTGATGGACTCCAAGCCGTTACACTATAAGTGTTCTAAGTTCCTTTACATTTCCTGGGGGTGCCATTTACTGTATTGTTATGACTTTGTCTGGGTCTGTGACTACCCCTTGAGGTGTAATATAATATCCTAAGATATTTATTTCTTGTTGAGCGAATGAGTGTTTCCACATTTACTTTAATATTACATTCTCGTAGTCTTTTTATTGTTTAATAATTTTCTTATGTTACCTACATGTTCCCTGAATGTACCAACAATTATATATATCATCTATGTATGCTATAGCTGTGTTTCACCTCAGTAGACCTAGCAAAATGTAAATTAATAGCTGGAAATATTGTGATGAGGTACCTAAGACCATTCTCTTGTGTTTATATAAATCTACAACATACATAAAAGAATCTATTTTATGTCTGTCTTGTTCCCTGACTGGAATGGCATAGAATACAGAAAATAAATATAAGGATGTTATAGGTATCATATTTTGTAATGTATTCAAAATGTCTTCTGTTCTGGTTAAGTTGCCGGAAGAGTTAAAAATCTAATGTTGCCCTCTTTTTTCCATATTACTGTGCTTAGTGCAGCGTAAGTGAGCTGAAGGTTCAACTATTCCTACATCTTCTATATCCTATATTTGTTGTAATAATTCCTCTTGTATTTTCAGGGCTTATTCGGTATGGCCTTGAGTGAATTGGTTTATCTGTTGTTATCTTATGTTTGATTTATAATTTCATGCTTCTGTTAACCTAGTATGATATTTGCGAACCTATCTTGATATTCATTAATTACTTTGGTGATTTGGTTTTTCTGATAAGAATGTAAATTCTTATTAATTTAATTTATTATTTTCTTATTTGTATTATCTTCAATTGCCCCAATTCTATAAATGCAATATTTAATTATATTTGCTGGTTCATTTTTAATAATTGATGTGTGTATAGGGATTTGTATAACTTTATCACTATGTCTCCATTGATAAACATAATGTTATATTTAAGAAATGGGACAATAGATGTTTGATGAAGGCTACTCCTAGTATGACATCCATTTTTAAGTTATCGATGACCAGAAAATCTTGTGGGAATGCGTTACCTGATATACTTAACTTAAAGTTAGTTTTTATCGTGGAGTGTCTATCTCTTGTGTTGATCCTACAATAGGCTGTTCACAGTAAAGTGAGCACTATTTAAGGCCATTTCAACAGGCATTAACCACTAATAAATAAATTTTATTGCAGCTCCAGATGTTATCTTTTCGGAGTGGTGAGATGTATACATTGTGCTTATTAGACTGATGGCGAAGTTTATATTAGAAAGTGACAGGAAGACAGAAATCGGATAAAAAGAGAACTTCAGCAGGGCTTTAAAAAGTGCTCACTTTACCATGAATCGCATATAGCAAGAATTTTTCTGTAACTGGCATTAATTATCAATTAGTTATAAGCATGCTTGCTATTAAACACTTGCTGCAATCCGTATCCAAGAGTGTGTAATACAGCTTACCTCATATTTTGATCTGCACCTGCGATGTCGATGTCTTGACTGTGGTCTGTTTGCTATCTTGTTGCGGCACATGTGTTTTGCTGAGTGGAATGCGCATTGCCTCAGCAACCTTGTTTGGCTTTCCTCATCATCACCACACAGTTCCTTGTTCATGTTTACTTTGCTGTCGCTGTGGTGTGGATTTTCTCCCATGTTTATGCGGAGTGCGATGTGCCGCATACCAAACTTGGTTTTAAATTTCTTAAATCTACCCAGAATGTCTGTGTGGAATTCAACTTTCTGGTTGGTTAAGAGGTCACACTCACTGGTGTGGTGTCTGCTATAAAAACAAATAGCAAATGTGTTTTGGGCTTTGCTGCACAGTCCTATGAAATTCCTGGTTGTATAATGCAAGGTGACATGTAATGTTTTGCTGTGTTGCATATCACTTGTTGCACGCTCCCATTTGTCAAGGTCCTTCATGGCTGGTTTT
Organism: Dryococelus australis; assembly: GCA_029891345.1. NCBI lineage: Eukaryota > Metazoa > Arthropoda > Insecta > Phasmatodea > Phasmatidae > Dryococelus > Dryococelus australis. The sequence goes on along the minus strand of CM056996.1, from coordinate 219,079,360 downwards.
CATGTTTGTTTTACCATGTTGTTATGTAGTGTTTTTTCCTGACGTTCAAAACTGTTCATTTTTTGTTTGTTTGAGCTTGATTTCGATGGTGCAACTTACTTTGTTGCTTAATTTGTAGTTGCTAAAGTATATTTGGGAATTTGGTTTGCTACTGTGCAGCGCCATTGTATTATATGCCTGTTTTTGCACCTCCCTTTCAACTGTCCTAGTTGCACTGTTACTGGCTGCATTAAATTTTCCTATTTCAGCATATGTCCTACCTGGAATATGTTTTAAAATATATTTTTGAACTGATTTTTTTCTCCTTTGTCTCTAGGTTTAACACATTTTTACCACTTTTTACCTACTTTTTGTGAATACTTTCTGTTTTCTTCTTGCCTTCTGTTTCTCCTAGTGCTGTCTGCTAGTTAACCTTGTGTGTTCGATTTATTCGATCCCTTTTATTAATTAATTGTTGTATTTCCTTTGTTCTTTACTTTTGCTTTGTGTTTGTCGCACACAGTTACTTCTGTATCCCTGTGGTTGGCTGTAATATTATAGTTTTGTAATTAGTGCATATACTCTTTGAATTATCACAGTAACTTTTGGACTAGTTTGTAATGCATTTGGCCTGTAATTAGCACATGACTTGTACTCTTGTCTATATAGATTTCCAACATTCTGACTTCCAAATCTCTTTGTGCCATGATTGTTTTGAGTGTTCCTTTGCTCTGCAGTGTTGGATGTCTGTGTTTTAAGTGCCAGATTCGCTAGTTCTTCTTTGAGTTTTGAAATTTTGGAATGAAAATTTCTGTTTTGGGGTTTTTGTTATATTGACAATAGCATCATTGTATCTATTCAATCCGAGATCTCACCTCTTAACGTTGCTTATTATTTGTTCCACTGTTTCATTTGGCAATCCTATGAGTATGTCCACGAGTGATGGTAGCAAATATTTACATACTATGGCTATGAATTCAGAGTCTGGGACATGTGATTGTATTTACTTCTGTAGTACATGAGATTTTTAATATGTGTTTGGCAGCTTTTCCCAAAGCTTTTTTTTTGTGTACAACAGCTTTTTTGTAATTTTCAGTGCAGGCTGCAGGTGTAAATGTGTCTCTTAATTTACTTGTGATGTCACCCCACATGTCATGTTATGCTGTATTTTGTATTGTGTTTTCATACACTCTCTTTGCTATGCCCTTGAGAAAGAATTTAAAGTGCTTGGATTTATCTATGTTGTTCCAACCTTTTGTTTTGCTAGCTGCGATGTACTGGTCTAAAAATTCTTGTATGTTTTCATTACTTTCGCCTGTAAATGTGTTTTTTTTCTTTTAGTTGGATTACTACTTGTACTGGCTGTAGTGTATTGCTCTCATTTGTTGCTATGTCTTTATTATCTACTTCTGTGTTGTGATAAATATGTATTGCTAATTCATTTTGGTTTGTGGGGATTGTGTATCTGTCAGGGTTAACAATAACAAGTTCCAAGTTACACTACAATTGACCGAATGATTCATTGCTTCACAATTAATATAATTCTTGCTACAAATAAGGTATCACCTCGTACACTTTATATCAACTACTCAGTTATTCCCTAACCAACAGTTAGTGCTGAAGGCAACTATTGCAGCAATGTTTAATTGACAATACTTGGCATGGTTTACTCTTATGTCTAACAGTCCCACCTAGTGCTTATGAAGGGGTTTCAGTCAACACTGTGTAAGTTTATAAGGCAGTTTTCAGCGGATATCTGGGCCCTGCCGAACTGAGTTGACCTTATCTGCGCCTCTCCATTGCAGTGTCCTGGAGACTTCTGGGGGGGGGGGGGGTTGTACTCGCAACATCCTCTTATATACTCGCCTCTTTTCTGGCCTCTTTTCTTCCTGCTGACCCCTAGTTTACCTCTCATTACTCCAAACATCATGCTCTGTATCTCATCGATTTACTTTGTTCCTCAGAGCTGCTACCCAACATGCCACCGCAGCACAATATAAAAGGAAGGGCGAGATAGGGAAATATGATTGAAAGTGACAGTCATTCATAAGATAGACAAGATGTTTGTTTTGAACCTACCATGACTGAAATAAATCGGACTAAGGAGAAATGTAATTTGCAAAATGATAATTAAATGAACATGTAGAGGCAATGGTTCACCACATGAAGTCGGCATATTGTGTGATAGCGGACTGTGAAAACAAGATAGCAGTATGTGTGGCGAATTTGTAAAATAGGGTAGACCAGATTGAAGAGATTTGCGAGCAAATTGTCGTAAACATTAAAACACTACACACTAGAGTCGCAAGCATCGAATTGAAAGAAAGATAAATGTAAATGGCTCATTCGCACTTTTCCCTGAGTGGTAATATAGTGCAAATGTTTACCCAACCCATGAAAGACTGAGAGGCATTATTTTTTAATGGCATTACACAAATCGTGTGGCCAGTTAGATTTACAAAGAAGATAAATTGTTACATTAAGAACATCACATGTAGTAATGGTGTTAAAAAAGATCTATATTTGTCTCATCTGGCAGGACTGTCAGAATTGTGGGTACAAGTGGAGAACCACAATATTCGGGATGTAGGCAAGTTAGAAAACATACTCATTGATATGCCACTGTCGTAGTCGGAAAAACCTGGAAGGCTATCATGACATGTTAACAGATAAGTGAATATATAAATATTTATCGACGAGGTGGAATAAAGAAGCGAGAGATCTATGAACGAGACCGTACACACCACTATTCAGTTAATGCCTCATGAGTTGGAGAAGGGAATGTCTCCTTCTCTTAGCACACAGCAGATGAATAAATTTCCCATCTCCCTTACCCAGAACAAAAAAAAAAAGCCTGTTTTCACTACAAAATTCTCACTGCAAAGTGAGAGATACGGAAGTTTAAGAGGTACTGTATTCGTTATTCTAACACATCAACTTCTGGGAAACTAGTTTTGGTGAGGAAGATGTCACAGTCTTCAAAGTGTAAATGCAGAAGGGCGAAACTTAAGGCTTTGTTTGTGAATCCTTGTGTTATTAAAAGAGGAGCGGTATAAGGATTTGAAACTAGGCTAAATGAAGTAAATACTTGTCAGAGTGGACACTCAAACTGATGGAACTAATTGAGTTTCCAGGTAGAAAATGCACATCCTACTTTTTTTGGAAACCATTTAGGGAAAATCTTCCAATGGGACATTCTGCATTATGAAAGGAAGGGATTTGTCAATCCCATTGTCTGTTCTTGTTTTCATACTATAGAACTGTTTGTCATCATTAGGAAAATTTATAATTACTTTAAATTACTATGGAGATTACAAGGTAAAGAAAAGTTATGGCTGCAGTTAGAAGTAGCACTGTAAACAAATTAAACAGTTAGTTTAAGGAGTAGCTGAGACAGGTGTGTAGACTTCGAAGCTTATAACTAATTTGACATACATTTGTAGCAAGACAGTATGATTAGTGGCTGTAGAATATGAGGTCATCCAATTCAAGAACTGGTGATAACGTCCTAACTGACGGTTATGTAACAAATGTGAATGGCGAAGCCACAATGATATAATAATAATTTTATAAAGTTATGGTATTTGAAGTAATGTTGATTAGTTGTTTAGAGTCATTCCTCAGAGAAGACTATTTAATATTAATTTATAAATTAAATGTGTGCCCTTGGGAAGGATCACAGATGGTGTAGGGTGTGCTTAGATGGTCCATCGCCACTCTGGTTGGCTCCGTCGGGTATTCTCGGGTCAACCCGAGTGATGAGGAGGTAGATGTTGTTGCTAGGGCGTAGTAGAGAGGAGATAGACAGGAATTGGTGGTGCAGGCCTTCGAAATGCCTGTATATATTGTTTTGTTAACCTTGGAACATGAGTGCCGAACACTCACGGGAGACCAGAGAAATATTTTACATACTGAAGAACCAGTGTGGGGAGCTCGCATGAATCAATGAAATGTTCGGAACTAAATCAGGATCCCTTCATCGAAAATTCCGTTTGGGCACTTGAAAATATCTCTAGTGACTTTTAATTATGATAGTCTAAGCATTAGATTCTGCATCACTCTCCCTGAGTTAGCTGGCACTGTATAATTTAGTAATTTATAAGAATGATAAAGGTAGTAATGTTTGGCGAGTTACAATTTGTACGAGCTAACCAGGAAACGAAGACACAAATGTCCACAGTTCCATGTGTTAAACATTTGCTCCATGTCTTAGTTGTAAGCCAGCTTCGTTCCTTTCATGTACCATCACAGTTCGGCTGGATGATGCAAATTTCCAAAATAGTCCTAAGAGTCTGCATGTTTTCCATTTTTCATTTAAGTTACCCACTGTGCACCAGGCCTGGCTATTGTGTCCAGATTAATTATATCACACTCATTACATTTTGGTTTCTGTGACAGTAATCTCTAATATACCCTCCTCTAAAATTAGGTCTTTTCAGTTTGTAGCATACATTTCCAAATCCATTTTAATGACCAGTCATTTCGGTATAGATTTCATTATCGCCTCTTCCTGCTATGTTGCTTTTACACACCCCCACCATCTTATGGATATAGCCTTAGGTAGAGGCATTGGCCTTTTTTAACCATGGTGATAGCTTCCACATTTTCATTGAAGCTTTGGGCTTCGGACAACTGCTTCCATTGGTTCATTGTTGTGTTGACGGCTCGGATGGTACCACTCGTGGCTCCGTTAGCACGCTGAGAGCCCCAAGAGGAGGCAAAAGTAATGACAAAATCTGACAGTACATGTTTTCTGGGTATTACCTATTTTTCTTGTCTTTGTCACTAATTTTAATTTCACTTGAGCCTTTCTCTGGCTCTCTGTATGTTCCCATCTCAATCTTTTCCTCTATCTTGCTCTTATTTCCCATGTCCATCTTCACCTTGGCCTTCATCACATTGGATATTCTCCATATGGATATTTTTTCTCAGAGTCTGATGTTTGATGTTTTTTTTTTTAATTCGTCGGCCTTCTGTGCAAGTATCTTGTCTTCCTTTTGTCGGATTTACAGATCCTTATTTAGGGAGTTAGCAGTATCAAACTACTTGCACGCCTCATCCAGTGCATTGGTGGCTATGTCACTGTGAGTCTTTCAGTTATATATGTTCCCAGTCAGCAGAACTTGTATCCGGGAATGTGCAGCTCGAACGGTATATTGTTTATGAGCATGTTGACGATGCCTTTTCCGAACTTGATCTTGCCCCTTTCAGACATCATAGTGAACTGAGAGCAAAAAGTATAAGCATGTCCCATTTACACATTTTCGGTTCACTCGGAACAGTATGGATGCAAAGTACTAACAGTGCATCAGTTTAGTATATTCTGCAGTAAAGCATTCAAAACTTTGTACAGCATGTACGACCTGAAGAATTGAAACTTCAATTGTGTCATTTCAATGCAAACATTGTTATCATCAGCTAATATAGAAGGATACTTTTAAGATCCATTATATTTGAAGCATTGATTATATGCAACTACAATCACCATGCACCACAATCAGCACCACATGCACCACAATTAGCACCACATATAAAACAATCAGCACCACACACCAAAAACAGCACCATGCATACCACAATCAGAACCCCACACACCACAATCAGCACCACGAGATGGTGGTGGTAATATACATATTATCAAGTAAGATGTTACTCTATCCATATGCATCAAGCTATCTCCCACGAATCACGATATGGGAGGCATTTTCCTAATACAGTGCTGCATCATCGCAAGACCATTAAATTGGGAAAAACATGCATCATACTGAGCCTGCTGTAAGTCTATTATGGCCTTCAGTTCAAGAATGTGTACCTATGAAAAATATTGCTCCAGCAACCAATCATCAGTGATTGGCACAAGACCTGCAAGCTGGGGATGGTGTGGGTTATTTCCTTTGCAATGAGAACTATGCAGTCGTGCCACCGAGTGAAGCATTGCAAAACACGATATTTGTCTTTGATAACATTGCATGCGAGAAGCAAAAGTGCAATCAGGTGTTCTTTAGCATGGAATGGCATGCAAATGTAGACTGTGTGTACCTCAGCCAGACTTATTTACGCATACCCAAACAACTACTCCATAACAATGCATACATGTTGGTGTTTTTATACATGGACTATATAAATTAGCATCATGTTTATGAAGATTATGTAAATAGAGACATTACATTATTGGATTTTAAGCATCTTTGTGCCTTGTGTTGGAAATACAAGTAATGGTTCTTTACGATCGTTAAGGACTGGCCCCTACATAATGGGAGGTATGACAGGGATTTTATCAGTTCATCGCCGACCATTGAGAATGCGTTACAGCATATCGAAATTAGGTCAAAATAGTCTCACAAAGATGGAGGTTCTCTCATACCAATTAACGATGGAACCTGCGATGCTTGTATAAAAATAATTCGAAATTTTATGAACCTGAACGGTCCAAGGATGCTGCTACTGAACATTTCGTCCTTAAAATTGGTAATCCCATCATCACGGAACTGCACATTATATCGACTGAACAAAACACACTTTTTCGCAACTATCTGTCTGAGCTTGGGGCGAAGATGGAACATCTGAAGATCGAATTAATCTACGAAATGATAGCCATGGACGAGCATGTGATGAGTGTTCAATGACAAATTTCCGACATAGTGAATGTGACATTGGCACAAAATGAAGACAATCTGAAAATACTGAAAGATTCCATAGATCATAAATTCGCTTCCTCGATTTCCCATATCGCCCAGAAAACTGATATTTAGAAACACAGCAGGGACATATCGGATCCCTGCAGTGAATGCCGGGGCAAGTTCGAAAGTCGTTTAATGAAGATGCACGACTAAACCTATAAAAGAGAGCAACAGATTCTATTTTTATTCCGTGCAATGTCAACAATGCTAGTGACTTAAATCTGAAGATTCAGTCTGTTCGCTCGAAGTGTTAACTCGCCAAGGGGCCAAAATTTGGTGCGACCCTATAAATTAATAATTTTAAGCCTGTTACTCATCGTCTGGAAGTACTGAGGGAGAGCAGTGAAATCGCCCGTAGCCATGAAGACCAACATCGACGATACTTCTGAGCCTGTGAAGACGCAGAAACATCACACAAGAAAAAGTTATGGAAGAAAGTCTTCAAATCCAATGCTCTGGTTCATTGCTACCTACGATTGTACACATTCCACAATAATAATACAACATACGGTGTATGGAGGCATAATGATGGTTCCTCAGTGCTTATGAAATAGTTTTTATACCTGTTGGATCATCCAAGTAAGCGATTACAAGACATGTGGAACCCCCTGTCTTACAAACATTTATTTCGCTAGGAGCCCAGATGGTTTATAGAAACCAATCTGCAAGAATACAAGACATTTCTCGATCTTATGAATGCTCTTTACCAAGATAGCAATGCTGAGACGGGTGTTTATAAGGATAAAAATCAAGAAAAATTGACATTCTGGCTGACCTCTTCAATGGAATAGCACTGAATAGTGGCCCTATTCTGGGACAAAGCGAATAATCTGGCCAATAGGACTGCAACTATTACTCACTTCACAAAGGGTTGGAAATTACTCTCACACAAATGAGATGATTTCAATCATCGAAAAACTGAAGGAGGGATGGTACAAAGATCGTTTAGATTGGGAGTCGCCAATGAACTGCACACATCAGCAAGATGGAAATGTGTGATTAACGACCTTTTTCAAGCCAACCTTGTGGAGATGATACCATATGCTTAGGTGAACAAGAGCTACAAATACGTACATGTTGACTATCATCAATGCATATAGCATATTCGTCTGGGCTAGGCCTGTCAAGTCCAAGAATGCACAAGATATCACCAAGGCCATGTCAGATGTATTGCGCGAAGGATGCATCTAAACTAATCTACGAACCGACCAGGGCAAGGAATTATACAATGCAAAGTTCAAGGCCCTGATGAATAAACATAACATAAATCATTATTCCAAATACAGCAATCTAAAAGTATATTACGTCAAGAGGTTCAACAGAACTCTGAAAAGAAATATGTGGAGGCATTTATCTACGAATGGCAACTACATGGGGTTGGATTTACTCCCAAAACTCATACTTGAATATAACTCTACAGTGCACACGATCACATATATTAAGTCCGAAGACATCAAGGATGACTCCACACTTCGAGCCGTCTATGCTATTCCGAAGATGAACCCACACAAGCCTAAAAACCAAGATTGGAGACCTGGTGCACATCTCCAAACAGAAAGGCATTTTAGAGAAAGGATTTACAGGATATTGGAGACCTGAACTCTCTCGTGTGCGATGCATAAGCAACTATGCCCTAAGGATCAAATGTCTTGAGGCTTTAAATAATGTTCTTATCCATGTTTGTTTCTGTGCAGAGGCGATCCTACCTACAAATTTTCCTTATGTGTATTTGGCCGAGGAGTTACTGAAACTTCATAATGGATGGTCGTATGTCAAGTGGTGGGGTTTTCCAGCCCGACAAAGTTCCTGGGTTGACAATGTGGACATCGAGCTGTGAACACAGATGCTTGCAATTAATATATCTATATGTGTTTACTCATGTTGTACTTAACTGAATAAATTCTGTGTTTGAAAAAAGGTTGTGTTTCATTTATTTAAAAAACCACTGCTTATTATTAAAATAATTTTTAATAAATATAATTTAATTTTAAATAAATAATAAATTAAAAATGACTATTTGAATAACCTCGTCACCATTCGGTATAGGTCGATAGAACACTTTCTGATAATAAATTATATCTGATGGTTGCAACATGAGTTACCAGTGCGATGTAATGGACGATTCTAAAAATATATGGACTGTAGATATGGCATGGTGTGGAAGGGGTCGAGTGATAGTGAGTTATTGGTGGACAGCACAGCCTATATATTAAAAACATAAACACATATGGGCGCAACCTGGTGGCTAAATGTCCAACTTGCCTGGTGTCGAAATCGATTATTAATACACTAGTGCCATCTATGTGCTGCAAATGAAAATATATGACAAGCGAAAAATTCCAAGATGCCTGCATATAACGGAATGAATATGAGCGAGAGGGGTGTGATGCCTGCCGACTAATTAACCAATGAGAAATATTGGTGGCAGGCAGTCATCTGCTGCACATGGTGCGGGGAAACTTAAAAATAAAGTGAATTTTTTAACTAAATTATATTAACAATTTTTTATAAATATTAATTAGTTATTTTCAATAATTTATATACATTTTCATAAGTTTTTATACATAATATTAATTTTTAAATATTTTTTATTTTTCGATATTTTTTAATTTTTTTATTTCTAGGTCATTCGAGGTGATAGTATTAGGATCAAGGTCAAGGCTACATGTCGATGACAAGGTCACCTGTATCCACGATGGCAGTTGGGTGAAGTCACAACATTGTGGCCGCTTGGTGCCTGGTTCCTATCCCGAGTCCCATTGTTTCCAACTTCCCATAATCATTCTACTTAAGGTTATTTTTATATTAGAAATAAGAAACTCTCTGTGAGTGTTCATGTACGATGGCCGAAAAGTTTGGATATCGATGTTTTCGTTTGACTCGAAAGAAATCGTTTGCAGACTAATTTTTTCCACCTGCGAGTGATATTTTTCCATCAGATATCCCGATTTCCTAAAAGATTCCGGTTGACTAGCTCTGCCACGAGTAGCAGGAGTTCTCAATCAGTCTACGTATCTGTACATCACAATTTGCTACGAAATATTAGCTAACTTTCAATGTGACGCTTGCCCACTTTAAAAAAAAAAATGGAATCACAACATAGAGTGGGGAGTTAATTCAGTCACTCGTTCAAATGGCGGATCTTCTGATATCGACAGAAAAAAAAAAGTATCCGAAAATTCACTGATCATATGATTAATTTCAATTTTTTTGACTTAATGTTACGCCTAATTGATTAGCTTCCATGTCACTGCAGCAATGTAGCTAGCTGTATCCCAGTTGCGTCGTCTGGCAGTTAGCGCAGAGAAAGGAAGTTCTCGTGGTTCTGCGCTCGGCAGATCTACTTTGCGTGAAGCATCCCCAGACGTTTCACCCAGTCGGAACTTCGGCCAGACACTGGGAATGGCACTCTGGGAGGTGCAGGACTTACATCATGGCCTGGTTTAGTTTGCACAGTGATGTTTAGTTCCATAATTTAATACCTGGGAAACTTTTTTTTTTAGCAATTTCGGTTAAATGCAAGGTAACTGCACGCAAGTATTCGCACACTGTCCTTTTAGCGTTGTTGCAAGACGCCATAGGGACGTAGGGTATATACTCCCGAAAAGAAAAAAAATTAAATCCAATAACATTAAATTATTTTGTTTCGTAATTTTGTAATTACGTTTTCTAGGTTTTAGAAATATTACATTTGAATATGAGGTGTCATCCAAGTATCGTTAATGTAAAAAATATTGTTTTTGTTGATATTTAATGAATATCAAAGTCATTCTCCATTCCGGCTGACGATAGACTTGCTCAAGAAATAATGAAAGCAATGTATAAAAATCGAACTAATTCTTCCGTAACGAGCAGTAAGTGTTTCATTCAGTAAACCATGTGCCTGATAAAATCATTGGGGATCACATTGATACCCAATAATGAACAATTAATTCTTTGTTTGTTTATCAACTTAGGGCCCGAAATTTAATTCATATAGTGAGCGCCCTTCACTGAGAAAAAGGTTTTGTTGTTCTTATTTGGTTGCCCCATACTAAATTTTTTTTGCTGTAGATATATTCAACAGTTTGGATTAATAAAAAATATCTTCAAAGCGCGACTGGGATTCGAATATCGAAAAACAACGCCTTAGTATTACGCTTTAGAACCTTAGAAAAATTGATTACTGATTAAATAGGGATGACTTTTTATACATTGTGAAGCAGAGGTGAGATGGAAAAATATACAGGTTGTCCATAAAAAATCACTACAACTTCAAAAGTTAATGAAAAATTACCTAAATGTGATAGATGTATGGGATTTTTTGCATGTGAAAGAGCATTTTTCAAAGTTATTAAGCAAAATGTAGTAGACCTCTACATGTGCGCCCTTTGTTGGCCGAAGCACATCAAAACGATACTACAGCTCCTGCCATGTCCGCACTAGCATTCTCTCGTCGACAGTCTCAATAGTTGCAATAATCCTTTGCTTCAGTTCATCCAATTTGTTAACAGGTTAGTTTACAAAATATCGTTAACATACGCCCATTAGAAGAAATCTAGAGGCATAATATTCAGCGAGGGAGGTGGCAAAGGAATTGGACCATCTTTGCCAATCCATCGTCCATGAAACCTCTGATTCAAGGATTCACGCACAATCAAACCCCAGTGTGGGGGTGCTCCATTGTTTTGAAAGATGACATTAGTTTTGTATGCCTTTCAGTTGCGGGATTATGAATTCGGTTAACGTGGCCGGGTACACATTAGATGTGATAGTTCTTTCAGTGAAGAAGAATGGACCAATGATGCGATCAGGCATGACACCTCACCACACTGGTTGTCACGCACTATCGCATGTGATTCATGAGGGTGTTCCCATCCCCAGAACCTAACATTATGCCGGTTAAGTACCATACATCTGAAGCGTGAAACGTTGCTACGTCACTGAAGACAATTCGCTTGAGGAAGTTGTCATCTTCGGCAATGTGTTGCAACATGTCGCCAGCGAATTTTGTGCATCGTCAGGTTGCAGAGCTTGACCCAGCAGTACTTTGTATGCATAGAGTCGTAATTGCTTGTGTAGAACTTTGTGTACCGTTGATCGGGGTAACTGCAGTTGCCTTGCAGCAGTGCGAACCGACTTACCAGGGGTATGCAAGTACGCAGCACGAACACAGTCAATGTCTTCAGCACTTGTGCGTGGCCAGTCGGCACCCTTCTCATGCTGAAGGCTGCAAGTTCCCATAAACTTACGGTGCCACTCCCGTTTTGTGGATCGTGCAGGAAGGTCGTCACCATACCTGGTTCTGTAATTACGTGTGTCTGATTTGGTCTCAATAGACCAAGAAATTTATTGAGCCTTCTCTTGTGGAGTGGTAATTTGGATGAATCAGTAGTTACATCTGAATAGAAAAACAAAAATTCATTACAAATCCTTGGGAAATGCTCTTTCACATGCAAAAAAAGCATACTCTATCACCTTTAGGTAATTTGTTATTAACGTTTGAAGTTGTAGTGATAATTTATGTACAGTCTGTATAGTTACAGGTATGTCGATTCTAGAACATAGGCGAGATACGCACTTTCTTACCCAGTTTATCGTAGTGTGTACTATTTGTACACGATGCTGGACAATACTCTGGGAAGGCACATGTACTTGGAAAAAAATTACCAATAGCATTGTACAGGAGGATCAGGATAAAACCAAACTTCTACCAAAGGACAAATATAGTTAGCGTATTATTTTTGTAAAATAGAAATATTTAATATGGTTTTAAAATGCACCATTTTACCTTGATAATTAGCAGTTTCATTGAAGATGGCAATTGCAAGAATAGAATCAGATTCAGGAAAGCTGAAATAAGCTAGTTTGAGGTAGTGACCGTTACTATATTTAAGCCCTTGCAATTGGTTGATTTCAACTTTAAGGTGTTCAGAAAAGAACGTAATTATTAAAATTGTCTGTTTCAAATAATTATTTAAATACAAAACTGTCTTAAACTATCTACCGCAGGTCAAATACTCTTACATTTTTACCGTGGTAAACTATGGGAAAGTCTGGAAATAAGGTGAAACAACATGGCGGCTGTAGTAATGTTCTAGAAGTTCTGAGTGTAGAAAAAAATGGTGAAACTTTATTATGCTGAATTTATTATCTGAGTTTCTTAATTAGAAGTAGATTATAGAATTTCTGGACGTTCTGGTAGATCGTGGTTCGGTGATGGGGCCTTTCCCCGTGTGTCACGTAAAATTAAAGGTGAATTCTATACGTAAGCGTACCAACATACTGGCTAACAGCATATCAATGAGTTCAAATGTACGTACCTGAAACTACGCGGAGGTGCTCTATCACGCCTCTTATTACAACTTATACACAGCGTGCTCGTCTCTTGATGACGGCCTAAGTGTTTCAGAGGTCAAACTCGGACTTCACTATAAGCTAGTTAAAAATGCGTAATGCTGGAACCCACACGGGTGTACGTGCTGCCGTCTCCTTACACAATTTAAGATGGAGTGTCCTTCTACCCTTGCTAAGCCTATCTCCAGAATATTCGGTCACTCTCAGCCAATCACAAGGTTCATATTAAAAAATGCATTTGAAATGCCACTTAACCCTCCATAGTATTGAAATAGCATAGACACCTAGGCCGTAAAACGTATACATAGTATTACTGAAATCAGGAAATACATATCAATATACTGCCAAAAATAAAACATACTAAACACACATAGGCCTAACATATATTTGGACTCTCCTTTCATATAAATTGCAAGTAAATAATTATTGTCTTCTAATGAAAGAAAGGAAAATCAAATAATATCCAAAATATCACGTAAACTATAAAAATATTCAGTCTAAAATACAAGTTTAAATGATGTGTTAAAAGTCTGAAAACTGAAGTGTTACAACATACATTTTTATTACTGGACAAAGAGTGGAAAAACATATTTCAAGTTTTATACCTTTAATTTTTAGTTTGTAATTAAAGTTATTTTAAAACGGTATTTGTAAAATTATTATTTATCATCCAACTTACTTACAAGCACTGTTACTACTCTAATTGTCACAGTATATCCTAACAAACTCTCGATCTACATATTTGAACAAAGGCAACCAAGTGAGTGATCAAACAAATATATAGTTGATTCAACAAAACATTTCGTTCACAATCTGATTTCTTTTGGCCCAACGCAGAGGTATTGTTTATTCAAGCGTGAATTATGTTAGAAGAACAAAACAATTTTGTTGCTTTCCAAGATTTATTTAATCAACGAAATAATTTGTTGGGGTAACAAAATATTTTTTTTTGCCCCATACAATTAAATATTTTGTTGGCTGTTTTCTCGGTGACCGAACAATAGCGGTTTTATGTTGGCGCGCCACGTCTAGACGGGTGAACTCCCTAGTGTTAAGCCTCGTTCACATGTACGCCAATCACGCCTTATAGACAGAGCGGAAGACTAGAACAGCCAATCAGAAGCCTAGTTTTCCGCTCTGTCTGTTCTCCGTTATCGGCGTACATGTGAACCAAGCGTTATGCGGCGCTGTTATCGGCATGGCACTGCGAAATGTTTGCGCAGTTAGCAACGGCCAGGCAAGGTACCTGCTCTTCAGAAAACATCAGTTGTGAATTATCTCGCTTGCTGCACACGACTTTTTGACAGGTCTACACTTATTTTATTATTTTGTAGCAATTCAAATTTATTTTGTGATAAAATCTGTACTCTTTGTTTAACTTTTAAACATATAACAATCATAAAAAAATTGTATAGTTGAGATTAGACAAACTTGATAGCTGTACAAATAGGGAAATAATAATGTACAAATGAATACAAAAAGTCATATAAACCTATAATTTTAACACCAACAGCAGATAAAAGGAATGTACTATACAATTACAGAAAAATAAATTACTATATATTGTAAAGATAATTTAATCCCGGTAATAATTGTTTGGTGTGTTTTGTGCATATAATTATTGGTCGTAATTACTGGTCCACGTAAAGAAAACACCTATTTTGGTGCTTCAGTCAGTTATAATTCATTCTGGTTAAAATTTTTATTAATTCTTTAAAAAATTACCACTAACATATAGAAATTAGTACATTGCAGTTAACCATAGGCTGATTGTAGTTCACAATAAACCCTTTAAATATTGATGTCAATTTATAAGTTTATATCATTTTGATTTCTAAAACATAGTTACCGTCCTACCACTGTTCAATACATTTTTCGTTATATGTTATACTGTAACATTGTAACTGCTAGAATAGAGTCATCACTGCAACCAGATGTTATGTCACTTTTCAGCAGTATTTTCATAGCTGTCGTCACTCAGATAAATGATGAAAAGTTCTAAAATATATCCCATAATCCAGTTACCTGTTCAAGTACTCTTCGATATCAGGTACTTCCAATCGGTACTTGTAACTAAACGCAAGTACTCGATGGTTTGCAGAAGTTACGAAGAGACAATAATTTCCTGCATGTATAGTTCTCCCACATTAAATAATTCATTTTAGCCCATTCCATTTCAATCGTATTTCGTTCAACAAATAAGGAGACAGTTTTATGACGCGATGATTGTGTAACTCAAC
Organism: Dryococelus australis; assembly: GCA_029891345.1. Lineage (NCBI taxonomy): Eukaryota > Metazoa > Arthropoda > Insecta > Phasmatodea > Phasmatidae > Dryococelus > Dryococelus australis. The sequence continues at coordinate 219,064,125 of CM056996.1, read as the reverse complement.
TAGATTTTCTATTATGAATAATCTTCCCTAGGCCGACGTTTTGATCTACAATAACCATAAAATTTCTTATGGGTGTGTCAGCTCATAATAAAAATGACTTACAAATTTATCGCCATCATTTTTACAAGTGTAAAACGCTTGTGATACATAACATATTTAGGAATCATTCATGCACGACACAAATGGAGTGCTTTTCCAAAAGTTTGATTCAAAAGAGCGAAGAAACCGCGAATAGACTATATAATAAAAGTTTTACATGGTTGAGAGAGGGCAATTAATGAGATAATAAGTGAGCATTGGGATGCAGAAGAATGTTTACTTGTGTCGCATACGAAAGAAACAGAAAGAGCTGTGCAATACAAAGGTGTAAGTCAGAGGTCGGTTTTTTGTTTTTTAATTTCATTACGCAACTAAACAACAAAAATATAGCGGTCCTGTTAAAATGTCTTTACAGTCTATTAGACACCAAGAATCATGGGTTCATATACAGCAACAGTTTTATTTTAATTAAAAAACTGAATTTACCTTTCCGGTTTTGTTTTAAATAGAACCTTAGAAATATGTTTGTATTTAATACAGTACACATGCCGAAACAATAAGTTTAATTACATAACGAAATGAAAGGTATTATATAAAGTTAAGTAATTCTGTAGACCACAGAAATATATTGCGGCACCCATTCCGTCAACGAATTTCGAAGTTAAAACGGAAATTCAAATTAACCAAGATTTAGAGACGAGTTTCCCGAGGATTTCTTGGTGACGTCATTCTGAAATCTCATTAGAAGTTTGGACTGGGTTGAGGATCGTTATTAACCTTGGCAGTCGTTTGCTTGCTTTAGGTGTTTCTGTGCCGTAAATACTAAATATAATATTTCACCGAAACTGTTTTGTTGCGTGAAGCATGTTGCCCCTCTAAAACTTAAATTAAAGGGATATTTAATAGTATAGGCTGTTCACGGTAAAATGAGCACTTTTGAATGAACTGCTTAAGATATACTTGTATACACGTTGTGTATTCTTCCACCTTAAATAAAATTAACATCGCCATGGGTCTCATCACTTTATTCATACATCGGTCAAATGAAACGAGGAAATTATTAAGAAAGTAAATACTTTATAATGCTGTTCATTTTTACACTTCGATGGATTCACAAAAACAGAACGCGAAAGAAATAATGTTATGGTATCAGTTTGACGTTAAGATATGCGCTACTTTCCATCCATCGTTACCATTTTGACTAGGCGAATGTCACTCATTGTGCAGTGACTTTTTTCTAAGGTTAATTTCTTAAGTGCTCACTTTATCGTGTATTTCAAACATATGTATGTAAATATACATTCACACATAACTTGAACGCTATAGTTATATTTGTAATGTTGGAAATATGTGTTAAGATGGGATGGGAGTAAGAAAAAACAAGAACGTTAATAAAAAATTAGTTTATTAATTAGTTAATACTTCCATCACTGTAATTAACTTTTCTCATAAAAAAATTTATGTGACAAGAAAATTGTCACGTAGGCATAGCGTAGAACACTTTTAAATAAAAGAAAAATCAAACGGTTGTCAATAGTGAACTAATATAAGGAATATACGATTATGATTGAATTTACAGTATGTAGAAAACAATGACGATGAAAAAACACAATAGATTGCTCAAAATATTATTATACTTAATTAATAGTTATTTTGAGCATGCTTTGCGCAAATAATTATTTGTTTTAATGCATTAAACTCAGAAACATTTCCCGAAAAATTTGTTACTTCTAAAAATGCTCTTACTAAAAGTGAAAGGTGGAGAAAACTATGACGAACCCTCATCAGAAATTTTATAATTTTTAGGGCTGTTTAGCACACTTTTCAAACACTTACATGCACACACGTATATATGCATATTTACTCACACGTGAATTTCTGCGGAATAGTGCATTAGCAATCGCATTTGTCTTATTGCCAACTTAAAACTTAAACACCTACGAAATACCAATTTTAAGCAGGTCTACGAAAATTGGTTCTATGCTTTTAGATTTTATGAAGTAATTTACAGAAATTAGATTACATAATCCGAATTTGAAAACGAATTATTAAATTTTTTCAGTAACTAATTGCCACCAAAGTACTATAGAAGAGGTAAAATTTAATTACTCACTGAAATGAGCACAGGACGCACAACAGTGTAATATAATTTTGGTATTAAATAAACAGGACTTTGAAAAATTTAGTTTATAGGTGGATGGTGAGTATTTTCAACTACCTTGGACGGCGGACATGTTGAATGTGTTACCTTGGTCTTGGTCTATTTCCTTGACTTTTGATCCCAATGAGTAAGAAATAAAACAAAATCCACAAAATTTTTCCAAAATTTTGTTGTAATAATTTCCAAAATAAATTTTTTTATACTTTTTTTTATATGCCAAAAATAATTTTAAAATAGTAAATATATCTTAATGAATTTTTTAATACAGAATTTTAAGACAGAATTTTTTGAAATACGAGTAATTATTTCTAAATTTTGGCGTTTCCGATTCCTACGTCATCCCTTGAAAAATTGGTGGAAGACATCACGTTAATATCATGGCCACGGGACCACTTATTCCAAACCAGTTTCTCACCGGATTTATGCAAAGACTCCGAACCATTTATTTACTGACAGTAACATATGATGTCATCCATATCTATACCATTCCCTTCTAACCTCCTTCACCAGATACTCAAATGGTAGAGAACAATACCGGGCTATCTAATCATTGATAGCTGCAGGTCTCTCTTATCGGCAGTGTTGGCCACAGAACCATGTAAACTGACGGGGCCCCTAGTTACGACACTAGGTGTCGTCATTCGTAGCTCGTCCAGATTTTATAGATATAGCTATACTCTATTAGTAATACTGGTTCCTAATGTTTTTCACATATAGAATTTAGTAATTTCAAAGGACTAAATACGTTAGAAGAAATATTATTTGAACACACAATTTCATCACATAAGTTGACTGATATATTACTTTTAAAATGTAATCTAAAGAATTGTATTTCTAAACTGGATTGAAAAATTTACAGAATGTAATTAATGCTTTTACTCTTTCTCCTAATTCCTGCAACAAAATTCTAATAGCCTGTAAACCACCAAGTTTTGAACTTATTTTCTTTAGTCAATTGCTCACCTGCGTCTGGTAATTCTCTGCTGTGTAGACGGTTAATTTTCTCGGAGAAAATCGGTGGCATTTCAAATTCTTGTGCAACAAAACTTGACTCTTTTAAAACCTCTGCACAAGAATTTTTCAACTTTCGCAGCTCATGCTTTATGTATTTTATGAGATTTACTTTAACCTCAAGAGATATCTCTGGGGCTTGAACAATAATACTTCGTTCATTAACAAGCGACAAAAATGTATGACGAAATATTGCCATAATAAGTTTCTCAAAATAAGAAAAAATATTTCTTCAAGTTCACAACAGTGTTGTATATTTAAGGTTGTAAAATTGTTGACATTTCTTGCAGTATGCAATCGAGTTCTTTTAGTACCCCAGGGTAATGCTTCGCTAAGAGGAGAACAGCTACACATGCCGTCTGTTCTTGGAGCAAACTTTTAAAAGAGAACTTTGTTATAATGGTTCGGACTTACAATTGTGTTCGGCACTGTTTTCGTGAACAGGCATCCGATTATATATATGTTCCAACAGCCTCTTCCTTGGAAAAATTCCTACCCTTATTGTTTAATTACTGCGATCTACAAAAGGTGCATACATGTTTTCTATGAAAAAAAAACACTTAATAAAGTGTAGTGTGTTTGTTAAAGTACTACAAGCTAGCCTGTCACGAGATAGGTTGGTCTGTTGCCAGTAAGTTTTTTAACTAATTTTGTCAACAGAAAATGGTTTTAGATTAACATCTTTATGATTTTATTTTATCTCCACAAATGCTTCATATTAATAAGCACAGGAACAGCGCATTTAACAACAATAGGCCATGTGCGAGGATCTTAAGTCTAAAATACTTCATTAGGAATGATACCGGCGTTTTGTACAAAATTAAAATAACTTCTCACTATAGTTCCCGTCCTCCTGCAACAACTCCTCCCCCCAACAGCGTTACCGTACAGCCACTCGAGGAGGTTTCTGCAAGTTTTACATAATGTATGCATTATTTTTCATCGTATCACCTTCTACTTTTTAGTACACTGGTTACTGTATTCCTCATATATTAAGAATAATACATATGTTTCGCCAACACATCGTTTTTCATAGATTTTTCCAGATTTTTTCCCACCTTTTTGTACCCCTGAATTATATTTAAAAGAACCGTGATTGACTCTGCCATGAACGTACGATAATAAACCCGTTAGCAATTATCGCAAGGCGAACAACAATTTCAACAACACCGTAAATTCAAACGGCAGTCGGCAGGACTTAGCACAGGAGGTTCAGCTAGAGAGTGGGAGAAACATATAGCTCGCTAGTTACAAGTATACGTAAACAATGTAAGCTAAACAAAAAGTTGTCTGCATGGCCTTGAGAGTCGCAGCCCTCTTCCCTCTCCCTCCCCCTTTCACTAACGCTGATCCAACCTTGGCCTTAGAGCTGGCAGTGAGAGTGCGATTGCCATCTCCGTTGCTTTGCAATAATTAACTTTTATTTTTAAATGTATATTTTATATTATTTTATATAGGCATATCATCAGCTCCAGAACAGGAAACAGTTGGTTCTGCTCGATATTAGGTATTACTAATATATGCTATACCTACAATTATGGAAAGAGTTTTAAAGCTTGCGATTATAAAATTATAATTCTGTAAAAAAAAAAACCCTACCAGTAAGGACTTTCAGTAACTCTCTTTGTGCAAAGATGGATTGTTGGCATGTTTGCACTGAAAACAAGATTTTGTGGCGGCTACAAAATAATTTTTTTCAGTGTGCATTCGATGTTAAAAGTGGATCGTTTTTTGTTAACTGAGTAAAAATTTTGTGTTAGAAAAAATTATATTACATTATTTTTACATTGCGGTAGAAATAACAGACAGTGATTGTGGTTGTGGAATACGGGCAATGATTGGATGCAGAAATATTTTTTTGCAAAACAATGGTCGTTCGTTTTTTTACCTTTCCACGGAATGAACACAAGTACAGGGAAAAGTGAAGATATTTTCACGCATGTAGTAATTTTGATAATTTGAGTTTTTGAATAATATTTTATATCTATATGTTGCATCAAAAGTGATTTCACAGAAGGCTCATTATTACTTTCACTTGCTGTCATAAACATGGCAGTGTCTTTCTCTGCGAGAGAGCGAAACAACGAACTACAATTAACTGCATTTTGGTAACAGCGTCTTTTATTAAATATATATTTCTAACATGAGACACACTTCTTTTTTCGTTTGTTTTCAGGTTCTTTACCCTGTAAAATCCAATAGCGTAAGAAATTAAAAAAAAAAAATTGTATATGCAACGTCGCTATTTGTTTTTAACTGTTGAGCTAGTCTATTTTCCTGAAGAAATTGAGGACAAATTAATGAAAAATTAAGTTCTTGTTATTTTAGCAGATTGCTTAATAACACTTCAAACAGCTACGGAGTTGTTTTGGAAAATCCGTATTCCCGGCAGAGGTAGTAAATTACTTCTCACATTTCCCCATTTTGGTAATTCTAACTGTCCTCTAATCAGCAAACGAGATGGTTTCATTTGTGTCAATTCAAAACCTGAACTAGCAATAACGTTTCATAACACATTTGCTTTCGTAACTACAAACTTCTGGGTACGAAGATAATGTTCCATAAATATTTTAACATCGAGCATCACCCTGTCTGAAAAGTTCAGGTGACCCAAATTAATATAGAATGTGATGTAATTCGTGGATACGGACTGCATCACACTAATCTATGATCAAAAGTAGGAAGAAAATATTCTTTGGTAAAAAGCCTAGGGCCCTTAGTTTATGAGAAAAACTACATTGAAATATATAAAGTTACTATTCCACGTTAAGCATAGCATACAGAAGCAGCATACCAAACATATAAACATCTTAACAGGTACTACTAGTTTGCTATGTCCATAGCAATGTGCTTTTCCTCATGTTGGATGGCATGCAGCATGCACGGAGCTTGGCCGCCTAATGTTGCCATGGCCGTTTCCAAGTCCCAGTACTCACTGCATGTGAACTTTGGCACTACTAAGCTAGGTTTGTTCCCTTGCCGTATGCATTACGATCGACACGTTAGTTTTAGTATTGCCACATCACCTCGTCTTTATCTAATTCGAATACTACATGTTTGTTACTACAGGGTTTTTGGACCTTACATGTCCTTTTGATAAAAAAAAAAAAAACGACATTGTGCATTTTTACCATACAGTATTTTCAACTTAGTTTTGATCACAGATTCGTGTGGTGCATTCTGTCCGCGAAATACCTGAGACTCTGTATTTACACTTTTCTTACATTACTAATAAAGCGGAAATTTCAATGAACACGATTAAATAATTAATTAATATTGCATGATCTTTTATTATAGACATTTTTCTGATATCAGTTTCTTGAGAATCCAAAAAAAAAAAAAAAAAAAAAAACCCCTTGTTTTGTATGTAAACTTCCGTCACAATAAATGACCCACGGAAAAAGTTAGTCCCCTTAGGTAATCTTCGGCTTTTGACAAGACTTGCCTTGGCTCTTAGGCAACCAGTTATCATAAATATCCGGCCAATCGTTCAGCGTTTTAACTGAGAAAAAAATCTCTTACTTCTATAGGAGAATCATTCGACATTAGTTTCTTCAAAGTGAATATAACACATTTAATAAGATGAAGCAACTCGTCCTGCGATTTATTAAGTTAATGCAAAAAAAGAATTTGTCACATAAACTCCTCACTGGAAGTCCGTGTCTCACGCGCAAACAAGTAAAACTTAGGGGAATAAACAACCAATTCTAAAGGCAAGCTGAGCTACAGTGTTGTGCAACATAGCTTGTCCTAAAATATTTTAGCGGAATTACATCACATGAGCTCCACACTAAACGTTTGCGAGTCATGCAAGCAGCCAGCGGAAAGAAAATCAGCCGTAAAGGAACAGGATGTATGAATATTCGTGATCGACACTGTATATACATATTAGGGCCTGTTCTTTTTGAAAATGCTTTCCGTGATATTCTTCAAACACAAGAATGATTTAGTTACATTCGCAATTTGACCTTACTTTAATTCTTATACAATCAGAAAACTTTTAAGCCAGTAGCGACTACTGACACCAGACTTAATAGACACAGATCTGCCTATCACTGACATCTAGAATGTTTTCAGTCTGAAAACAAAAACAACTTAAACTTCGCGTGTATGCGGTAAAGGGCAGAAGTATAAGGACAGTGGTAAATAGCAATTAGTGACATTCGTAGATAAGCGTAGCTTAAAGGCAGAAAATAGGTAATCAGCCATGTTTAATGTTACTTAGTGAGCTACAATATGACACACAAAACAAACAACATAAACTACGGTATCACTGCATAAGACTACATCATCTGTCGCCAGTTCTTATAAACGTCAGACATACATCAGCAAAGTGTTGATCATTGTTCACTTCACAGTTATTTGTTAATTTCCCTTTTGCGAACAACGCCCATCAGTCTATTTAGCTTGAAATTGACCAGTTTTCTAGCCATGTCTGGTCCAAAGCTATTACAATTTGGTAGAAACGCCTCGTTTGTGTTTTGTGAGAACAAAAATGTTTTTTTTTTTCTAACTCTTCTCTCCAATTCCTCTATAAGATTCTCAGTAGAATTCGGATCAGGTGAGAGTGATTGGGTATTGTATGGCATATGGGCTGTGTCCTAGACGATCCATTTCGCAGTGTGCTTGGGGTCACTGTCATGTTAAAAATAGAATACCATTAGGTTTCTGGAGTTCGACCTTGAATTTAATTCCTACTGATTATGTTATTTTGTTTTGTTGTAATATAAAATCTTACAGTGTCATAGAATGTATTTTATTTGTTAGCATATGTTTGCATCCATATAAAAAAACACATGTAACAAACAAAGGTGGTCTCGCGTGTATGGTTCTGCCGTCTGCTGTTTCGGGTTCGAAACCACCTCGCACCTTTAATTTGTGTCTCAATGTGGTCATTATGCCACGTGGTGTGCTATTGGTTTTTTTGTGTCACGTTTTTACGTGAGTGTTTCTTTGGCACTGAAAAGGGCCGATGGTGTAACCTCAATAAGAGGACCAGTATCCCTATTCTCAACCACCTGCCGCAGTCGTCATTGTAGAGAGGCGACCAGAGAAGTATCATAGCGTTGGCTACTAGCTACTTCATCCCAGGCATCCGCTACTAGCTCCCAGAGAGCATCTTTATTTGCTGGTTGTGGATCAGGCCAGTTTCCCGTCATCGTGCACTTCGTCTCCGACCAGACATTCTTAATTGGATTCAAGTCGGCAATGTAAGGTGACCAATCTACGAGCTCTAGTTGGTCTTGCCTTTCGAACCATTCTTGAACCCTCTGAGAAGTGTGTATCGGAGAATGGTTCTGCCGGAAGCGCAGCACACCATCGGGATACAAAAAGTTGCACCGAGGGAATCATAATGTTCTATAGAATATGTAAATACTGCCCGGCATTCAGGCCATGTGTATTCGGATCTCGATCGTCAATTCTGTGCAACAAGCCTATTCCGCGTGCACTCATCAATCTCCAACACGCAACGGATTAATGACCATAGCGCGAGCACTCGGCCACAAATTCCGAATTGTGCCGGGTCCCGCGAGGTCTGAAGACACGCCTTGGCCCATCATTAGCCAAGGAAAACACACACTCGTCGGAGAATACATCTGACCAGTCACGGTCAATGTTGCCCTCGGCAAACGCGAGTCGATAGATCCTGTGCTCATCGGTGAGTCTTTGCTTCCTTGAAGCATTCCGAGATTTCAGTCTCGCCGCCGTCAAGCGCCAAAGAACGGTACTCAAGCTACCAGGAAAGTGCGTGGCACATTTTAGCTGAATGGCGCTCCTGAAAGGAGTCAACTGCGCCTGGGTAATCAGACTATTGTCCTCGGCTGCAGTCGACACCCTCCATGAACCCGTTCCTCCGCGACGTGTTACGTCACCCATGTCCCGGAACTGTCGGACCCATCGACTCGCAATGCTCTCTGGAACATCGTAACGTCGGCCTGCTTCAGCGGCGGAAAAACCTGCCGCCTCAACAAGGCCTATGACTCTCTCCCTAACCGACTGGCTGTCGTGACACATCGCTGCAGAATGACGTTTCACTTCCTTGAACCGCCTGGCTCTGGCGAGACATCACTACACGATGAAATGTATTAAAATTGCTGTATATGCCTGTGACGTAGAAGGTACGCATACCCAGAGTCGAATGAGGACCAAAGATGTGCGAAATGTGTACGTTGTCAGATGATATCTGTTTAAAAAAGAAGACCATAAGACATGTCCTAAGCTGCAGTAAGTTCCTCAACTGATCACGTGACGAAGTTCAGGGATACAAATGCATGGGCAATCAGGACCAATTCTGTGACTTTGGGGAAGGGGGGGGGGGGCACGCTAAATGCCCAAACCATCTGTCAACTCATCTGATGCTTTTTACTTTTGTTACCCATCGCATGACCGTGCAAACACAGAGGTGTATAATGACACGAATATAAACAGTAAAACACAGATATGTTATCTTGTGTGAGAGTAACCCTCTTTTTTTTGTCAATACATTTACTTTGTTTTATATTTTTCTTTACTATATGAGACACCAAGAAGACAACTGATATACGTAGTATTATTTTAGGCTGTTCACGGTGAGCACTTTTTAAGGCTCTTCTAAATATTTCCTTTCATCCTATTTCCATCTTCCTGCTGCTTTTTAATATAAACATTGCAATGTGACCAATAAACACAGTGTATACATTCCCTGCGCTAAAAATTTAATGCCTGAGGCTGCAATACGATATATTTATTATTGGTTTATGCCTGTTGGGAGGGTCTTAAAAAGTGCTCACTTTACCATGAACAGCCTATTGCAGAGACCAAAAAATAGTACACGAAGAAATAGGTTTCCTACAGATAAAATCGACCGCCTCCTTGGCGAATGAGTATTGGAACGTGTCAGATCACAAAGTTACCTAATATATGTATAGACATTCATATTCCTCACATTGCCTAGGTAATAAAACAACTTCGAAATACACATTTTCGCAATCAACAATTTTACTACGGTCAGCGTTGACACATTACTTAGAATATATCGTACATTCTGTAGGTTGTAATTTATTTCACACAAATTAAATGAATGGACATTATCAGTGAAACATAAATGTGCTGTCAGTACTGCTATGTGTGCCAAGCGCAGTAAAACGAGCAGTAGGTACGAAATAAAGGTCTGAAAGAGGTTTGGAAGTTGGGGGAGTTGTGTGCGGAGGGCCGTTACATTCACTATTTGTTAGGTGAACGCACGGTAGGAAAGATAAGAAGGTTAAAATATGTATGTGTGCGTCACAAATATAGGTTGGACGTAGTTTGAGTTAGAAGGTGTCAAACGTAGGCTTGTATGTGTCTATATGCACCTTGATAATTTTGCAACATTTAGCTTACCATAGAAGAAACTGAGGCCATCTGGATCACTGTATATAACATGCACAGAAGCAACTTGCATACATTCTCAGCACTTCATATAAAATACATGTGAAATCTGAATAATTAATATATTAATGAAACGAGAAATAAATAAAATCAGACCAAATGTGTTATGCAATTCAACAAGATGTAAAATTCAGATGTGAAATATTTATTAAACTTTAATTCGTGTAAGAAAAATCACTTTACTCAAAAATAAAATTAAACTTATGTTGATAGCCAAAATTGAAGTACCACCATCCAGTATAGAGTTAAATAAATTGAGTAAATAAAAACAAATTAAAAGATAAAAAATAACATATGACTGTAGTGTTGCTGCAAAATTAACTGACAACTGACGAGATTAAATTCAGAAAAAAAAATTTGTTCATAACCGGAAGTAGCTTTCTTCAATTTCTAACTGTTTAAGAAACTGACTAAGCTCCTAAGTAATTAGTTACATTTACAGTTCTCACGATCCAAACCTTTACTTGAAAATGTCAATTTAAGTTTTAGTTACTTCAGAAGAATCACTCCTCACTTCCCCTCAAATAGTTAAACTTTACTCAAATGAGATAACACTGAGTTCAATAGTTTTTAGATGTTGATGTGCTCCGGCATTACTAGATCATATGGGATCTCAGGACTACTAATTATACACAAGTTAAAGTTCAGAAAATGCATAGTTCCGTAAGTTAATCTTCTTCTGAAAATACTATAAGTTCGTAGAAATAGATTACAAGTGAAGTCTTTCACATAGGTCTGCACCCAGACTCTCAAACTCCTTGGCATCACCTGTTTTCTGATGCGCCGCTAACGTGGCTGACATGGGGCCTGGCGTCTAGAGATCGGTATCCAGGCGTCTCCAACAAAACTCACTAATACAATTAGCTAGACACCTGCCATCAACCCTCCTCTATAATCGGTTGTAGCAGTGACCTAATCACTACTTCTGGGACTTATTACTAACTTATTCTTAGGTTGGCGCTGGGGATTCCCTAATATTGAAGTCTCAGCGAAAATACAATTAACCATCCATGTTGAAAGTCCCACCCAGAAGCAAGCCTTCCGGCATCTCCATTTAAGACTAGGCAATCGCGGCCTACTTCCAACTAGACCTCCTTAAAATAAAATAAACCGAAATTAAAAATCTTTCTAATAAGAGAATAAAGTAAATAATTATGCTATAAAATCATTAAGTAATTACTGAGCACAAAAATAAACATATAAACATAATATTACAATATTGAAATAACAATGTGTCAAAACTAATAATACTGCATGAAAATTATCATAGAATATATACATTAAGTGGACTGGTGGTTTACATAAATCATAAAATACGTGATTTAAAAATGTTACTATTACATATAAGAAATGTGTGCAAATTAATATTCAAATTACAATAGCATGTGAAATAAAATAAATGATACCATTCAAACACTTATATAGCTAATCTGCACGTACCAATCATAACATAAAAACATATGTTCTGTCGACCTATGACAATAATTACTCTGTTTAGGATATTATGCTTGCTTTCACTTTCTATATATATTAAATTACTATATTTTACAATGAGATTGTATGTCGGCTTTGTGTAGAATAATTATGAAAATGTTTTTTTAGTATTTTCACACCCAAATCTGTTTTTTGTGATGAACTGGCAGAAGAAAGACGCATAGTCCAATCTTGAGATAATTTAGACAACATATGCTCATTCGCAGTTGACGTACAGTAGTTGCACTAGCCTTTTAAATATCGTGGTGTGTATGATCAAGTCATCGTATTGATGTAACTGTATTCAGCAGTACACAGGACGAGCTCTTGACACAATCGGCATTCTCATATCATCGATAACACCTTATCTCAATACAGACACCACGTACGAAGACAACACCTAATCTCCATAGACGATGTATGCCACAGTCGACGGTATATTCACTATTGTAAGTTATACACCCATGTACTAATAAGCGAAAAAGAACTCACCACAAAACGATCTAATCGCGTGCACAGGCAACGCAACGACTAACGCACACACTCTGTGAGTCATCTGACTTGGCAACAGGGACTTTCGCAGCAGCATTCTGGCATCATTAAAATAAATAGGTCACGGTCCACAGTAATTGTTAGCAGCGGCCTGAAAGTTGTTCATTTGCGATATAAAGCAGAAATATTCAAGTGCTAACTGGATATTTTAAAGTACCTGAGAGTAATTGTCACTCTTATTATTTACTTGCCTTGAATCCGCGTTTTGTTCAGAGGCAAAATGTTTGTTATACTGAATAGTTTTTAGACACTATGTTACTGTGTTCAGATCTGTGTTCATTAATTATACAGTTCGCGCAATATGTTATATACAAAGTAATTTAATACACAGTGATTACTATAACTGTGAAGGCATTTTCAAATATTCCTTCACATTAAACACACACGCAACAATTTTATTTCTGTTTTAGTTTTACTAACCTAAATAAATATTACGGCAACACTACCATTTTTTATCAAATACAACAAATAAACAACATTCCTTATAAAAGAAACAAAGTAATATATTACACAAATGTAAATAAATGCACGTTTCCGAATCAGAAATGTTCATACACCTTCGTACGAAGAACAAATATTTCCGTTCATCAACATAAACAAATTAAATTCTCCATTTAATATTTAGCATGCCCTCCCTTTTGGTTCAGAACGCTTCTCAAACGCGCTGGCATTGACTTTATAACCTTTTGTATGACACTAGGAGGGCTATTGTTACACTCCTGAGGGATTTTCTCCTTCAAGTTCCGCGTGCTTGAAATATGATATTTTCGTAGCATAATGTGTAAGTATGCCCAAATATGTTCTATTGAATTTAAGTTTGAGGATTGGGGTGCAGTTTCTATTACACGAGGACAATTATACAGCAGCCATATTGGTGTTGCACAGGATTTACACTTAGTACCATTACCCCGGTAACATGTGCATTACTACATCAAGTTGCATGGCATTAGGTCGCAAATTATGCTTAAACTGGTCAATATAGTTTTATTGATACAATAGTTAATATATAAACATCAGTTCATCTACACCACATGCACTCATGTACCCTCACACCGTAACTGAACCTGCACCATGCCTGACAGTAGGACGAGAATTTCGGGGATTTATCTCTTTATTCGATTTTCTCCACACCTATAGCGGACTGTCACGATCAAAAACCTTGAATTTACTCTCATCTGGAAATATTACATCTGTCCAGTAATCGTTCTGTAAATATACCTTCACGTAGTTAAGTCTCTTCTTATAATTACATTGGCCTATGTACGATTACTTCTGTGGTGTTCTTGCATTATAGTCACTATTGCTGAACACTCTTCTCACTGTCATTGGTGGCAGTGACTTTGAAAGTATTTCTTAGGTCTCCTGCAATGGCGCATGGACTAGTAAAAGATCTATGACGGATTTGTTTCACAATATAACTTTCTTCTCTACGCGAAAGTACGTTAAGCCATCCACTCCTCGGTTTGTCTCAGCATGTTTGTTATTATATATAATTTTACGATACATTGCACAGTCGCCTGGATGGGAAGTACTACGGGAGTCATTAGAGCAAATGAAAATATTTGTTACTTGTAACGGTTCGTATGAATTCTTTGGGGTTTAATAATTTTTTTCAAGATGTTATTTTATGTTTTTGTATGTATGTATAGACTCAACGTGTTTCTCAAACTTACAATTTACACTTTGCTTTATTCACTTTGATTTTTGTTAGCAAACCTTTCCTGCAAAATGTTTGAAGTAAGATACAGAACAGCGTGGTGTTTTTAAATCATTCATCGGCATTGTATATCTTTTCTACCTCCCACATCACACGCACATGGATAGAATACATTCAGTTTAACTGCACAAACCTCCTTGCCAAGAGCCTTTCTTTTGCAAGTTGGCATGTATATATCTATGCCGTGAATGACTGCATTTTATAGGCCATTCATGGTAAATTGAGCACTTTTGAAAGCTCTTTCATTCTTAATAATAGTCAATAAATGTATATTACTTTAGCCTTATGCATTAATTTCAGAGTGCGGTATAATATTTACACTGTGGTTATTACTTACATGGCTATATTTAATTAAAAAGGTGGTTAAAGAATAAAAAATGGCTGAAAGATAAAAGTAACTAGTGCCTCAAAAGTGCTCACTTTACGATGAACAGCCTTTAGCAGATAATGTACGTATATCGGCATGCTTGCAATAAAAATAAAAACAATACTTTAATACATTTCCCGATTTCTTTACGACGCAAAATCGAGCTACATCAATTTTAATGTATTTTCGCCGTGGTTATGACAGATATTAACCTGATCTCTTTTTCCGCATGGTCAGGGGCAATTAAAACGCCTTGCTACTCGTCACATGCCTCGCAGCGTGAAGTAATGGGTTGTCATTAAGTTCCTGAACATTGACTCACACTGATTTGTACACCTGGCAACCCTGCGAGGTTCTCGCTCTCTGTTCACTCTTCCCTTCTATCGTCGCGTACGCTAACCACGTTCGTGGAGTCACTTCAGCTGCAGCAGCACTTCGATCTGCGACGTACCCACGTAGACAGGCAAGCTGCTTTAACAGCCTGGCCAACTTAGTCTGCGCCATCTAACGGCTGTATATGCACTGGTACCTGCCTTGAGCTCTGCACACGTCGCTGCGTGTACTGTCCGTAATCATGGCAATACATCCTGTATGTTTCTTTACGTAGCCTGTATGCTTTACAGTAGCGAATTGCATTCCTGACGTCGTACTCTCCACACAAAACTAAACAATCATAAAGTATGACGTGTAAATTCAAGGTTAATATAAGCAAAAATACGATTGGAACATGATTACATGATGAAGTATCCCCACGCTAGAGATCAGTTAATATTTGTTGTACTGGATGCGAAGCAAGAAGATGACTTAATACTGCATGTTTTAGAGAAGGCAACAAAACATTTTACAGCGTGATTCCAGTAGAGGTTTTTGTATGTGGCGTAACCGAAATTAAATCTCAGGTGGAAGCAAACGTTCGTCCGCCGGACTTATTATTCTCATTGTTTTATTCTGCGTTAGTGTATCTAGCATGGAGTCAAACTGAACGTTCTTGTTTAAACGGTAGCTTACCTCATTGCATCGCTGAACCAACACAATCTTAAGTGCATATCATTAAGCTATATTATTTAAAGAAAAATTAAAATAATGACATCCACAAAGAATTATGTGAAACCACGAAAAAAATGCAAGTAAACCTAATAGGGTATGCCACTAGTTGTACGAAACACTTTCTGAATCCATTTAAACATTAACAACAACAACAAAAGGAAGGAAAAAAGGAAACTTTATGCACAGCTTATAATATTTAAACCATTTATATATTTTTTCTTAAGGGGAAATTTATTTGCGGTCGTAAATAGATTATTTCGAAAATTAATTTTGCTTCTAACAGTTCTTTAATAACTCGTAATAAATGATAATCCCTCCGTAATTTCTTGATTAACTTGAAACATTTAATACACTTTCACTTCCATTCAATGTTAAGCTACTTTTCTTGGAAAAATGAGCTTATACAATTATGCAAATGTCTGTCTCTGATGTACTGTATGTCCCCTCATAATACCATTTGACCCTGTGAAACATATTTCACCAAATTCGGTGCACATATTGAACTTAGTAAGGACATTTGATTTTTAAAATGTTCTGCAAAACCGTTTGCTTGATTTCAAAAGGGTTGTTATTTTAATGCAGTAGGGCGCTATTTCATATCTGGGGAATGATTTTACTAGGTAAAACCAAATCGTGTATTTTCATAATTAATCTTGTACGTCTTTAATCTAGGAAGTTATGTTCTTATTGGTTCGCCATCGTGAAAACAATAAGCTTTTAACATCATATCTCGGAAATTACACAATAAATTCCTGCCACATTTTTCAGGCAACTAGTACCTTTTAGGCCTATAGTAGGCAATTGTACCATATACAACTAAGATTAATGTGGCACTTAATGTATTTTCACAACGGCGTCATACAAATATTTGTTTTTAAATTTGGTATGTATAAGTATATATAATATATATATATATATATATATATATATATATATATATATATATATATATATATAAGTCGACTACATTTGATATGAAGAATGTATTGACTAAAGTAATTACTGTAAATATGTAAATAAATAACCATTTTAATTCATAATTTTGTAATATACCGCACCCATGAAAAAATAAAGTTATTGTATCATAACACGGAAACCAATCTACCCATTTCAACCAAAGTTGACAAACAAGACGTATGCTGATATGAATTAATTGGTTCAGGCATTTAGTTTTAATTGGTGGCAATATAGACATTTTTATAACTATTCTGTATCTATGAAACGGTGTGACCAATTTCAAGCAATCTTTGTATACTGTAGCTAATACTATGTATGCCATTATAGCATATGCGATTTAAATGTGTAAGAAGCTTAATTTTGACATGGTGACTATATAAATATTTTAGGTTCATTTGGTATACAGTATGTAAGATACTGTTTTTTGGCCTATTTCACCCAAACTTGATGTGTTGAACGTATCACCTACAAGTACTAAATATGCTGGTACATTGTCTCTTTTGTCTGCAATATTGCAAGGAACCGCTACAACAAGAAAACATATTGTGTCAAATGTTGGAAAACAATAAACCAGTTACTACCTAATTTGGCAAACAAGATTCACTACGCTGACCAAATAAACTTATGTTTGACGTGGGTCGGTCACTTATTTTTAACATGACGACAACTTGAACGTTTTGATTACTATTCTATAACCACAGAGCCGTGTAACCAAGGAACGAAAAAACAAAAAAAAAGGGGGGAGGGTCATGCACTTTTTAAATATTGCACATGTACTTGTGAATGTTATTGGAAATTTGATACAAATAACACAGCATGCTATAAATAAAGATTCTAATTAAATGAGACTTTATCAGTGTTTTAAACAAAACATGTTATATATTATAAAATAACTGGAATAAATAGTTTCTGGACCGATATTGGTACGTTAAATGTGGTTCAACATAAAATAATACAGGTATTATCAAAGAAATTCAGCTTACCTTTCTTTTCATCATTGATAAATTGGGTACTCATGTGTGCAAATATACTGACTCTTAGGGTTTAATTGTATGCATGTTCTCAATCATTAAATTATCGATTCAATGAATGAAAACATTTTTTTTAGAACATTTTATTCTCTTCATTTATGTTCTATATAATTTCCCATGCAGAAAAATATAGGATAGCTGTTTTTTAAAAACTATATTAAATATTTTGACCGGCAGCCAGTTTGCAATGAAATATATTGCAAAACTAAGAGGCTCGAGGTCATTTCGCTTGTTTTCTGACAGCGTTGACAGTTCAAGTGCCAAATTAAAAAAATGTATACGCTAGTTCAATTACTCGTACAAAATGTACATATTTTCTTCGCCTTATACGATAACGTTTACAAAGTACAGCCCTCTAGTAAACTGGAGAGCGGGGGTTTGAAGGAACTGTCTGTGGCCTTCTACGATACTGTAGCCCAAACACAATGATGTGAGCTGCAGGGTTTGTTTCGCTGCTGCATGCATTTCCGACCTGAAACCTGAAACCACCTCCTCTCAGTTATGCTCGGGAGAATTCTGTACATTTTACTACCATGGCTATATTAGCCAATCCCACAGCCATTTTCACACTTTCGTGCGCTGTAAGTGAACTTAAAACATGTTTAACATGCATGCCAGCCCAAAATTCCAACCAGGTCAGCTTGCACTATCTGCGTTCAAACATTTGACATAAAATGATATTACAACATTTGACATAGAGGTATTCAAGGAAGCAAGATTATTTGTCTTTCTTGCTGACTTAACAAAGCACTGATATACAAGTTAAATAACTTTAATATGGAGTCTCACGTTTCTCTTGTCGCTTTTACAATAGGATAGGAAAAGCTATTCCTCTGGGAATACCAGCTCGCCAAAAAAGAGATGTGTATGTATATTGCTTGTAGGAGCTGTGGTGACTACTCGCCTCGAACCACGATCAACAGGGATCACATCTGGATTTTCATGTGTAGGGAACGTGGCGGGCGTTGCTGTTGGCCAGTGGGAAGTGTCGGGGTACTCTCGATACTCGGTCTACTGTCATGTTCCATCTGTACCTGTCTTCGTCACTATCAGCTCTGAAGATCTTAGTTGTTAACCGCCGCTCATGTCTCTCATATCACTGTTGTTAACTTATAGCTGTGCTTCACCTACATACATTATTTCACATCAACATTGATCGTTTAAAGAATTATATACAATTTTCATATCTGTTCTCAGTTAATGTTAATTTTGTGGTCAACGAATATCAGATATTAATTGCAGATGCCACTTAGATATTACGTGAAATACGGGTTTTGTACGTGCTTTCAAATTTCCCTATCATATTTCAACTTGCCGATTGAATTATTTTTTATGTTTAGAACCATGAGTCTTTGTGGGAAACTTTTTTCTTATGAAACTTGCAAATACTCAGCTTCAGTTAATCTGTGGTCTGTAACACTGAGGCTCCAGTTCCCTTGTCTGTGTTAATACTTCCAATCCTACAATTAAATGTTTGGTGAGCAAATAAAAACAAATAACAAACATGCAAAAGAGAAAACATATGACATGAAAAATTATATAGAAAATAATATAATGTATTTGCAGTGTATTACATTTAGTCAAACTATGTTTTTGTTCATCTAATTGAAAAGAGTGACTAGGAATAATACATTATTAAAAACAATCTCAACATGTTTGCACCTTAACCTTGCTTTCCAAAGATATTTTTTCCCGAACAGAAAATGAAGTCAATTTTATTTCGTAAGCGGTAATTTGTTTGAATAAATAAGCCAAGAAGACTTTTTTTTTTTTAACAAGGCGTGCCTAGTTTCGAGACAAAACGAACAGGCAGTCAGATGGTTTCCCCATTCAACTGCTTCATAGTCCGCTTGCCTGTGTTCTGTTGCCACTGCTTGCAGCTCGCACTACTGCTCGCGCCAGACATCGTGGCTGTTGATCTCCCTCGTCTTTCAGTAATGCGATGGACACGGACGGGCACTGCAACGGGTATAAAATACTAACGCCACGATTATCTGTACTCGTTACTAAAAGCATTTTCAAAGGTTTCCCTGCCTCCCACCAAGGCGAACCTGGTTCAATACCCGGCCGGGTTACCGGATTTTCGCAAGTGGGAATCGTGCCGGACGATGTCGTTGGTCGGCGGGTTTTCTCGGGGACCACCCGTTTCCCCCACCCCCCCTTCATTCCGGCGCCACTCCATACTCACCTCAATCACCCTCATCGGCTCTCAAGACCTCGCTGTTAAGAGCCGCCCAAATCTCTTCACTCACTCCAAGGTTTCCGTTGGATGATTTCACACTAAAGTCTGGTTCAGTTCACATTCACACCGATCACGCCAAACTAAGCCGTCCAAATGTAAATAGATATTCGGTATTGCCGTTTTAGTGCATGGGCGAAAGCTCAGTTTATGAATATAAGATTACGACGTAAATGCATGACAAGAAACTTAAATATAAATATATATTTACTTTATTGTTTGGTAATAAGAAAATGTAGCAAATGTTTTATGAAATAGGCTTAATTTGAAAGTTGTCTCAGAGGTACGTTTTGAAGGGAAGACAGTACACTTGTTCAGTACCTTGCACATAGAGACGATGATGCATGTGATGCGCGTGCCTGGGTCGTCCTCAGCGTCTCGCCCTTCTGGACAATATACGTCCTCGTAGGCGGAATGATTAATGAGCGAGTGAAGAGATTTGGGCGGCTCTTAACACCGAGGTCTTGAGAGCCCTTGAGTGTAAAGCGAGATGAGTATGGAGCAGCACTGGAATGCAAGAGTGGGGGAAATAGGATATCAGTGAGAAAACCCACCGACCAGAGGCATCGTCCTGCACGATTCCCACATGCGAAAATCCGGAGGTGACCTCGCCAGGAATGGAACCTGGTTCTTCATGGTGGGAGGAGAGTTGTCTAACCATTACACCACCACGGCCCCAGGAATGCTTAACGTTCACTATCCGATTATAGTTGTTATGTCTTATATACGCAATGACGTCGTAACAACAAATTTGTACTAACGTGCTAAAGCCAATTGTTTTTACGTATGTTAATATTAGCACTACGCTTTAAATGGTTATGTCTGCCCAAAAGCGCTTACTTTAAAGAATATTTTATTAAAAGGAATAAAAACAATGTAGCTGAAGAAACCAGTTTAAAAGAATAACCGAAAACATGACTTTGATATGTCATGAACTGAACATAATGCAGGTAAATTATCTCTAATATTTAGGGACGGAAAATATTTCGAAATGAGACGACACTGCACGCCCAGTTGCAGGGATATTTGTACGAGAATGGCTGAAAGCTTTCCAAATGACCTATAGGATGGTTTGGCCTAGTTACGGAGCAGACATGTATACGCTCGCTCGACCGGGTCTGGGTCAGCGTTCAAGAAGCACGCTACTGTCTGCGCCAGACGTTGTGGCACTTGCCTGAACGTGGGTGCAGGGGTTTGTTGGGGAGAGGTGGAACAACTACGTACGCGGCTCTGACTATGTAGCTTCCGACCTAGAAACATTACCCCATCACATACAGTTTAACTGCATATTTAGTTTTTAATAGATGTCAGTGAATATTTAGGAATGTATAAAAAGGCTATTTATAGAAGAGAAAGGGAAGAAGGAAAAACGTATTAGTAGGTGTTATGACCGCGAGGCTAAATAGGTATGTGTGTTAAGACGTACCGATTAACAAAGTAGCTGATAGGGTTGCCAACTATTCTGGCATCAGTAACAGGTTTATCAAAAGAATAGTGAAGGCTTGTGGTATGGTAGTCCATATATATATATCCTTGTTCGAAATCACGAGTGATGCATATGAATATGGCAGCTATAAATTCACCATATAAAAAATTGCAGGCAACTGTGTCTACTAGAAGACATAAGCTATAATGGCCAAAACGCCTTGTTCGAGGTCACAAGTTTGCAGCTAAGATATAAATTTGACAGTGATAACTTCGATGGTTTGAAAGGGGCATACAACTATACATACAATAATTCTAAAGCATGTATTTTTCTCGAATTTTTGTTTTCAAGTTCATTCAAGGTTATGGGACCAAGGTCAAGGTTGTCTGTATCTAAAACGATATTAGTAGTTTGTAAAGTAATATGGTTGCTGACCTTTATGTGCCTTTTCTCTAGTTTTTGTTTTTAAAGTAATTCAACGTGCTTTTGCTACAGTTCAGGTCACCTGCATCAAATGGGTGGTAATTGTTAGTAATGTAATATTTTGTTGACTTTTATGCATTTTTCTCGCGTTTTTGTTTTCAAGGTCATTCAAAGTCAGAAGGCCAAGTTTAACTTCACATACATCTAATATGGTCATGGTAGTTAGTAAAGTAATATGCTTGTTGACTTACATGTATTTCTTGTCGAGATTTTGTTTCCAAATTCATTCAATGTAATAGGGTCAAGGTCTAGGTTGCCTGCATCTAATATGGTAGCCGTAGTGCGTAATGTATTATGCTTATGGACTTTCATGTATTTTGTTAAGAGTGTTTTCTCAAGGTCATTCAAAATAATGGGGTTAAGGTCAACATAGTATGAATATATTATGGTGGTAGTTGTTACTATTGTAGTGTGCTTGTAGACTTATATTTTTATCGAGTTTTGGTTTCCAATGTCATTCATGGTTATGGGGTCAAGGTTTATGTAGTCTGCACCTAATATGACATTAGTTGTCTATAATGTAGTATGCTTCATGACTTTAACATATTTTATTGCGAGTTTAGTTTTCAAGGTCATTCAAGGTCATGATGTCAAGGTCAAGGTAGTCTGCATCAAATATGGTGG
This sequence comes from Dryococelus australis, assembly GCA_029891345.1. Taxonomy (NCBI): domain Eukaryota; kingdom Metazoa; phylum Arthropoda; class Insecta; order Phasmatodea; family Phasmatidae; genus Dryococelus; species Dryococelus australis. The sequence goes on along the minus strand of CM056996.1, from coordinate 219,041,588 downwards.
TAGTAGGTAGTATTGAAATGTGCTTGCTGACTATGATGTATTTTTCTCTAGTTTTTGTTTTCAAGGTAATTTAATATCAAGGGGTCACAGTAAGTTCATCTGCATTTAATATGGTGGGAGTAGTTAGTTGTAATGTGCTTGTTGACCTTTATGTATTTCTTCTCGAGATTTGGTTTTCAAGATAATTCAAGGTCTTGGGGTCAAGGACGATGGTACCTACATCCAGTATGGCAGTGGTAGTTTGTAATGATTTATGCTTGTTGACTTTTATGTATTTTTCTCGAGTTTTGGTTTTCTAGGTCATGGGTTTAAGGTCATGGTTACCTGCATCTAATACGGTGGACAGGTGATATCAACAACGATGGCGGTCGCCTACCTATATGATGGTCGTCTACCAAGATGATGGCTGCCTACCAAGATGGCGGTCGCCTACCAACATTGTGGCCACCTATCAAGATGATCGCCCCTTGCACCTACCAAGATGATGGATGTGTATGGGTGAGGGGTGACCTCTGGAAAGTTCATTTTAATACTTTTTAAACGATTTTTTATAATTATTTAATTAATTTTTTATATTAATATTTTATAGATTTTAAAAATGATTTTGAATAGATTTTTAATAATACATTTCTTAGTGAAGTTTTTAAAGTTCTATAAATAATTTTTAAAATTTAAAAAACTTTTGGAAATAGTTTTGAAAATTTTTTTTTGTACTTTTAATAATATACTTTTTGGGATTAATTTTTTTTTTTAATTTTGTCGAATTTTTTTACTTTTTTAAATTTTTTGGGTTAAATTTCAAAGATCAAGGGCAAAGGTCCTGGCCCTGCTCTTCTGTCACTGAGGTCTCTGATCCCGGTCATTGGAGCCATTGATCCTTGACCCTGGGTAGCTGATCCGTCTCACTGCTCTACCCAGGGTCACTGATCTGCCTGGGAAAATGGGAATTTTTAGGGGAAAAAGGGACGTTTTTACTGAACATCTAAATTTTTAGGGATATTTAGTTCATTTTAAGGAAAACATGGAAATTTTGAGGGAAAAAAGGGAAATTCCAACATGATGGCGGGTGGTTCCCTCGCTCCTATCCCCCATCCCTTTGCGCCAAAGTAATTTTTATATAGTACTCACAACATTACAAATTAAATTGTTATTGTGAATTTATTCATTTTCTGACTTGCACTACCAAACCTAATAAACGAAGAAGAAAGGGTTAGAAATTAGAACAGATTGGTGGTAATTGATTAAATATTTTTTAACAACCACTGCGAAATAGAACTTGAGTGGATCAGGATGGGCCTTCCAGTACGACATTTTAGAACTCTGGCTCAGAAACTTATCATTTGACTGCATGTCATATTACTAATATTTAAAACGTACCTCCACTCTCCCAACCCTTTACGTCACTATAACCCCTACGATTTTGGTAGGTATGAGATCAAAGTGCGGGAACTTCAAAGTCAGATGTTGGTAGATGTGTTATAAAGAAAATGCAATTCTCTCTCTATTTGTGTACCTAATTCGCACAGGCCCTGAATACGGTCTTCCGCCGGCTAAATTTTAGGTTTTTGGTCAACCAATTTGGACTCAAACTTAGAAACTGCAATATCTTATCACGCAAGGAAGGCAATTCTTAAAGAAACATTCATTTAGCAAATCTTTATATGCGTGAATTTTTCGTGTGTAAGACAGTCCAAGATAACTCAAGTATCAAATTGGTATATATTTTGCTTATTTTTTAGTTGTGGGACTGACAACGATGTGTGTATGTGTGTGTGTGTGTGTGTGTGTGTGTATATAATATATATATATATATATATATATATATATATATATATATATATATATATAGTAGAATATTGGCGAATCATGATTGTGATCACAGTGTGAAATATTATCAAACAAATGTTAGTTGTGTACGCCACAATGGCTAGCATTCGCATAACATGGAGCGAAACACTGAAAGGCCAATTGCTAGAAAGAACACTTACACATGTATCCACCAATCAGTTAGGTGCCTGTCGGTGTGGTGTCTGCCAGCCACCAAGTATTTCAAATTGGGTTACTTACCATTACAAGCACGAATCGCCAATGGAGGCAGTTCGGTGAGAAACCACATCATGACAATGCACTTCGAGTTGAACTGTCGAGCTTAGATGTAACGGTACTATAGACTGTTCGCGCCAAAGTGAACCCTTAACACTTTTCGTAATGGTGCTATAACGCACACATGAAACATTCAAGCAATTTTTATTTATACTTCAGTTCGTGTATAAATGAAAATAAAAACTGCGTTACGACTTAATACGTAATCTTTATTGACAATTGGGTGCATACGTCCATATATAAAATGCGACAGGCATCAAGAATTGCTCACATTAATGCGAATAGTTTCCTTCGAACTCGGCTTAACTAAACTAAGGTAAAATTTTAACTCTTCATTTACCGGCGTTCAAGGTCGGAGCATTTCACCACGCACATCTAGCAGATAGTTAAACCTGTGTAGCAAATCTAAGTTTAGGGCCCGACATTTGAAGAAAATAGTGCATCTAGAATGCGCTTAATCTATGGAATCTGAGTTGTGTTTGTCTTTGGAACCCTAGCAGAAAGAAACATGTAAATTATACAAATTATTACACAGTGATAGAACCAACGTGCGGACATTTTTATGTTGTAAAATATAACAGCACAAATAAAGCTAGTGAATGGGAGATCGCAATAATGAACAATAATTTCTGCGGATTTTAATTTAGCCAACATGATTTTTCGTGAATCATATTTTCACTGCCGTCGTGAATCAAATTGTTTGTTATTGCTGCCATGTAGGTAAACTAGCATATCACAGCAACAAACAACAGAATTAGACTTAATTGTCAAACGCACTGTACTTGGCTCAAAGAGCCTATAAAAATAAAACAACTGTTTAATGTAGGCTAATCGTTTTGCATAACATACATAATATTCGCCATTAATTGAATATCAATGATGTTTATGACATGCATATTTTACATAGCCAATCTAAATTACAGTTTTGTATGTATTAATATAACAAATATCAATCAAAACTACATCGCAGGGACTTCAATTAATATTGTGATCGCAACGAAGGCGTCTGCCGACTTGGTTTATCATAATCTTCAAAGTATCGTGATATGTTTCAGCACCCATATTTCTTTCGTAAGCGGAGTTTAAGAAGCTAAACGGTCGAAAATGGGCGTTTAAACTTAAACTCGGGTAATTTAATGTCAATCGCGTTTGACAGTGGTGAAATTCAATCGACCAGTAATCCTAGTTATTTCGTTCTTAAACTCGGCTTGGTAAGTACAACTTGTGTGGTGAAACCGGCCCTAAGTAGGCTACTAGCTTCAACGACCAATGTCTAACGTAAGTGATTTAACAGGAAATTAAATTCTGCCTTAATTGTGTAGATGGAGATACGGCATAAACCATTTGCATAGCGTTATTGTTTCAAAACGAGTTACATGAACAACTGATACTATCTCGTAAATTGGCGTCTTTAGAATGTGCTCTCGTACCTTTATCAATGCTCTCAGAACGGCAAAACATATCGAAAATATGACAGAACACGCTCACTTGAAATTCGTTCGAGTTTAAACGATTTAAATGTCATGAAGGAGCACGTTTTCAAAGTCGGCATATTACGTGAGCTTTGAAGAATTTCCGGAATAATAAACTGTGTTGAAATACGGCAGAAAACGTATACACGGTCGCTTCAGTCAAAACACCTAAGCAAATGTTTTATTTGTTTCATTTATGAATACTTTATTTCAGGTGTTAAGAACTTAAGAATGACTTTGGTCGTTAAATGCTGTTTAGTTGACACGGAAGCACCGATAGGGAAGCAATCGAAACCGAACAAAGTATAATGGTAACATGAACACTGTGCCAGTCACGTGATTTTGTTTTCTGGCGAGCCCCCAAATCCCGCTACGCCAACGCGAGCACCTTCACAGTTCTGTGTGCCCTCCGGCATGCGTGTTAGTAGCCAAGTCGGTTGGAGAATGGGATGCGTCTCAGGGCAAGCCCTTTACGCCTTAGGTCGGGTTTAATTATTTAATGGGCGCATGCATCGCGTCTGAGCAGGGTTGTCTGATGCAATGGCCGCAATGATGTAGCGAAATAGTTAGAAACGTAAACGTATTATTAATTATGTCGAGTTTTATTCTTCTTTGTGTATAATAAAAAGAAACTGAATTGCAGGTGAAAAATGTTTAACTTTTACTGGCGAAGCATTAGAACAGTAAACTACTTCTCGCAGTTCGCTACCAACTGAACTGTGAGTATTGCGGTCATTGCTTACGTTAAGATGTGTGCTGTTACGGCCCCAATATGGGGGACGTCCAATTTAAGCGGGGAGCGTACTCTGATGAATAACTCGCTATTATGTTAATAAGTGGGTGTATTAAAATATATACATGCTCAATTGTGACATTATGAATTACAATACGCTGTACATTACGTTACGTGAATCAAGTTACTTTAATTACTTCGGGGGAGCTCTACTTGAGTTATGTGATTTACTATTTAGTTGCAATAGCTAAGCCTTTATCGATTATTTAATAAAGCCACGCACTAATCTCTACCTGGAGTCTGTAAGGCGATGAGTGGAACTGTGTCAAGCTTTTTGGAACGTCATCACCTTAATGTCGCTGAATACTGACCCTACATGTCGCTACAGCGGTCGGTACAGCCAGTGTCGACCTATCTTGACCCTTCAGCTGCTCACTGTTGTAAGACCCGGTCGCCGGCGCAAAAATATGCGCTCCGTGTGTTTTACAGATATGTCGTATATTATTGAACCGCCCGCGGCTCGCGGCCTAATTACCGCGGAGGTGGTACGTCTTCCGTCACAATAGGTTCATTTCAAAAGTACTTAGTGTACCGTGAAAACCGGATATCAATTACGCAATTTACAAAATTATTGATATTTTCTAAATCAAACATAAATAACAATAATTTATTGATTTTGAGTAACACCCAATCGTTTTTTCCCCACAAGTGTTACATAACATTTCAAGATTACTGATAATTATTGGAGAATATAATGGCCATTGCGTACAACGTTTGTAAATATTTTGTGTTTCACACATTAGGCAAGTTTAAGGGCGAGTGGGTCAGTCGTACATTCTTGCACAAGTATTGAGTGAAATAAACTGTACAAAAAAATTACGCTACTGTCGTTTTTGATCCCATCATTACACAATATAATCTGAAAATTTATGAAATATAAGTTTTTAAATACGAATACGGTTTCTATAACTATTTTCTACCACTTTGAAATGTTGTTAATGATCACATCAATAATTCGATACATTTTAGTTATTTATATGATTTGAAATCAACAAAGGTGACCATGTTATAAGTATGTAATATATGTGTGTATGTATTATGTATGTGCATGCGTGTGTGTCTATATATAGTTAAAATATATTAAGTTGAAGAAAAATAATGGAAACGAGTACTGGAAGAAAGAAAGTCGCGATATGATTACAGTAATATCACAAGTAACTTCAAATGTGTCAAATATTTCACACCACCGCAAATATTACAAGCATTAGTCTCAACTGCTTTAAAGGTTACTTATTTACGCGACAAGGATAGCCTAACTGGTAGGAAGACTGGCTCCCCGATAGGAGGTCCTAGTTTCGAACTCAGGAGTCAGCAGGTGGTGACTTTCGGATGCATTGCTACACTGTTAAAAATGTCCGCATATTTACAGAATGTTTCACGGAAATGTACAGTTTATGTACAGAAAGGCAGTCCGTAATGACTAAATACGGACGGAGTTCAGTCCGTATATACAAAATACGGAAAGTCTCCGTATTTCCTTTTGCGTCGAGTTACGGGGACGAACAATGCCGATTCTACACGAAGTTTTCTTTGCCACTGTAACAAGATAAATATCGTTTCTGCGGCAGTAAAGGTTATCCACACGAATATGACCTATTCTTTCAAACATTAAAAAAATTGCATCAGGCGTCTGTAACATTTGGCAACACTAAAAATATACTAAATTTAAGAGAAACTGAATTTTTGCTTTTGACTTATGCGTATAAATACAAACGTTACACCACATTATTCAATTGAGAGTCGTAGGCGAACGGAGCCCTGTCCTCATAGATCAGCGGGTAGGGTGGCCGACCTGTAGTCGGAGGGTCACGTGCTCGCGCCCCGGTGCATCCGACGTGGCAGATGCTCAGCTCGTCTGTCGCACTGGGAATGCGTCAACAAGTCGGTCTCACTAGAGCCTCGTCAAAGTCAAAAATGTCACAGCAACGTCAAATGAAGATTAAAAAAAAAAAATTGTTTGAGTCATGGGCTGGTAATTTTTTGACTCGGGTTCAAACATCTAAGTACAAAATATTTTAACTTTTTTAATATCACTTTTTATTCATGACAGAACACCCTCATAACGAAAATTAAAGACATTTTCATTAACTCTTTTTATTTTAGATGGAAAGTACAGAAAACTAACTTGGAAATTAACGGAGACGTTCCGTGAAATTTACGGAAAGTCCGTTTCTGAAAATCGATGTGTCCGTATTTTTACGAAGAGTTTACGGACACTTCTGAATAAATTTTTGTCAGCACTTTCCCGTAAAATGAAGGAATTTTTTTTAACAGCGTAGACCCGGATACCAGCGAGGCAGACGCAGCGTCCTCGCAAACAAGGCGTGTCCTTGCAGACCACCCCACTTCGTGACGAACCAACCAGTGACATGTCTGGAATCAAACACTCCTGCAGCCCGGGGAGTGCCCACCATTGGGCGCATGCATGAGCGATACACGGTCTATATTTACCCTGTCCTCTGATAAATCTGGCGGGGTTGATCAGCTCAGAAGATTAGCTGGCACCCCACGAGGACACGTCAGGAATGTCCGATACGAATCAGATAGTGGAGCTGGGCAGTGCGTGGGACGGTGTCGCCTCGGCAACACATTCCTGGGAGACGCATTCCGTGTCTGTGCGGGCGGTATGTTGTCGAAACGCAGCCCTCGGAGGAAGTGCAAGGGTAGTATTGACATGCGCAGTGCTGGGGTGTTGTCTCTTTCCCGCCTCTGCTACATTATTACGTATGAGGTGGGCATCACTTGCCCTAAAATATTTGTCACAAAGTTACTTGGTCTAAACTCACATTGCCTAAACTATTTGGTCTAATTCATAACGTCTTTTCGGATCAAATTATTTGTCACAACGTTACTTCGTCTAAAATAATTTAGTCTAAGGTCAGTTGGCCTTAAATTAATTTTTGCATTGCCACATGGCTTACAATTATTTGCCCTAAAGTCACTTGGCCAAAAATATTTGCCCCAAATTCGCGTGGCCGAAAAATATTTAACCTAGAGTGAAAGCCGAGGAAGGTGGAGCGGCGCCGGAATGCAAGAGCGGGGGAAAAAAGGTAAAAATCCCGGGAAAACTCGCCGACCAGCGGCATCGTCCGGCACGATTCTCACATGCTAAAGCCCGGGGCAAGGAACCCTGCCGGGAATCGAACCCGGTTCGACTAGGTGAAACTGCGGTTTTGATTAAATGTGTAGCTGGGGGGGGGGGGGGGGGAGTTACTCTATGATTCCCCCTACACCCTCGTTCACACAGTGTGTACGACCCACATACCTCCGCCAAACCGGAAAACAGTTTTTTTTTAATTTTCGAACACATATATTTCTGCAACTTATTCCTGCAACTACATTACGAACTGCAAAACGTGGCCAACAATGTTGAGCTCCATAAACACAACATATGGAGAGAGTCTGTGTTTCCTAAAGATTCGGATTTCAGGAACAGCCGTCGTCGAGTCTACGCGAAGATCTCTTCGCCGCTGTAACAAGAACATTGTCGTTTCTGGAAGTTGAGATATCGATACCACTTAGACCAATCAATTAAAACATCAAAAGTGTCATAAGGTGTATTTAACAGTAAGCGACACTTAAAAATATGAAAACAATACTAAAAACTGAGAAAGTTTCTGCTGATATGACTCTTCTAGAATTAGCGAAGTTACACACTCAATTGTTTTGCAAAACTCTTAATGAATAGTCAGATTCGATTACTTGTAACTTTGGTTCAAATCACGCTCATGTATAAAATATTTCATTACGTTCTGAATTTATACGTCGTAGAACACCCGCAATATTAATTTATTTAAGGTATTTTTATTTTTAAAACTAAAAGACAAAAAACTGTTAAATTGACGGGGAGGTTCTGTGCCTTCGCATAGTGTTCTGTGAAATTAATGGAAAGTTTATTTCTGAAAATCAACGTCTCCGCAATTATACTGACAGTTTATAAGAGTTCGTGAAACAGTTTTAAAGCTCTTTTCTATAAAAAATTAAGACACTTTTTTTTATCAGCGTGTATACATGAGTATACATGTATAGGCTATTCACGGTAAAGTGAGCACTTTTGAAACCCCTCTCATTTGGAATTATATACCAATAAATATATTTTATTTTAATCTTAGACGATACATTCCGAATGCGGCAGAATATACACACCGTGTTTATTACTTACATGGCAATATTTATTTTTAAAGCGTTGTTAAAGGACACAAAATGGCCGAAAGGAAAAAGTAAGTATGGCCTCAAAAGTGCTCACTTTATCGTGCACAGCCTATATATGTTTGCACAGTAGCATTCATGTACCGTAAACGTGTTCCTAACGTAACAGAAGATAAATTTTCACGCTAATGGTATACTATACTTAACATAGTAATCTCACCAACCAAACATTCACTGAAGAGCAAACTTCTAGTCCGGAAACTATCAACCACATTTTTATGAATTATTTGTTTGTAATGTATTTAAAAAAAATCTATTATACAAACTAGGCGTATAATGAAATAATATCATCATATGGTATGTCTCTTTATCTCATAAAATAAATGTCACAACATTATATGATCATTAAAAAGGTTCAAATTATGACGCGTTGCCCACAAAGTGAAACGATGGCTTAAATATGAATTACGGTTTTGTAAATGCAGGAATCAGAAAACTGTTAGTAATGAAATTTATGATCGAGTTATGAAATATTTGATAAATTTATGGTGGCAACACGTAAGGTTAAATATTCCCAATGATTCAGAAATTGTTTTTTTTTTTTATTATCCGATATGCCTTAAACAGAGTAAATATTGTTTGAAAGAACATACCGACTTTTTTGAGTTCAGCTATCGTACATTTTATCAATCTTTTCATTTTTAGTTTGTGTATATATATTATATATATTATATATATTAAACGGGGTGGATATATATATATATATAGACACACACACATCCACCCCGTTTAATAAATGAGGAAATATATGTTTTAAGCCTATAATGCGATTTTAAATACATTTTTATCATTTAACTTACTGCCCTCGTCTAATGCATTTTGTTTATATATTCCAGTTGTATTCTGCCGATCTTCCTCATCTTCACTCTGATAAGAATTAAAAACCTTCTCTGTAAAACGCAGCGAAGAACTTCCACCCAAATCGGACTACAATATTTAAATGTATGTAGTATGGACAATTATAGAAAAAGTGGAGCGAAGCAGATGAGGTATTCCCGAGTTTGAATACTCCTTTGAGCGAGCAAACAATTGAGAGTTCCCCACATTCTAAATATTTATGTTTGTGGACCTTAGCCAATCCAGAAATGTGGTTTTAGAATAAAGGTGTTCTTGATCATAGATTAAGTGATTTTGGTTCAAATGATAATAATATTATTTCTTAAGTTTCTTGAATGTACTACATAAAAGTAAGAAACATGTTACAATTTTTTCAGACACACATGTATTTTATGCCAATTTAACCATTCTTCTTCCTTTATGAACCATGTCGACGCACTTAGGAAAAGCCGCTTTTTCGGCAAAATTCATATTTTACTTAGAAGACCATTTAAGGTAAAAGTAATATTTTCTTTAAAAATATTGTTGTAAAATTAATATTATATTTAAAAGGAGCTGTAATATTCAAATTCTACTTCTTGATGCAAAATAAATTTTAAGGAAAATTGTTCTTTCAAGAAGAAACCAGTGTTTACAAAAAAAAAATATATTTCTTGTGAATAGATATTTAATTTTTTTTTGGCAAAGTAGCGTGCTTCAAATGAAAACTTTGACTGCAAAACATGTCGATTATTATATAGAAAAACTATTTGACTTTAGATTAGAGACTTATTTGTTATTCGGTGGAGGGAATCAATGGAGTGCTAAAGGCCAATTCACCTAAAGTGGTTATCATCTTGGCGGACATGTTGTAACGGGATTAACGTGTTTGCTTCCCTCAGCGTAGAACTACCGCACTACAAGCGGTAATCCTATCATTGCATTTCTGGAATGTCTGAACCAAAGTTCAGTAATGTCTGTAGCCTAGATTTTCATGAACTTATGTTATTAGTAGGTATATTTACGGATATAGCAGTCTGTAGAGGATGGTTGAATCTGTGTTGTAGGCATCTAAATTATTTTATCGGTGATGTTTTGAAAATACCATAACTCTGCAGATGTACAAAATTTTATATAATTATATTGAAAACACACAAAGATTTTTGCAAAAAAAAAAAATAGTTTCCAAGCATGCTGCAATTCAGTCGACACGCTAGGCAAACGAAACTCTAAGTAATGATAATATATATATATATTTTTTTTACCGAAAAAGAAATCAGACAGAACACCAGTCACTGCATGCATAAACATAACTTTTCAAATTCGCTCATGTACGAGTAGTGAAAATGTAAGAACTATATTATGCATAAATACTGGGTCTCTTATCATGCAGTGACTCATGAATATGTAACATACAAGAGATCATAAATTATCTAGAGGTTTCAGAGCGGTGTAAAAGAACTGTAGTTGCATTAAGGCATCTTATAGTAGGCTCTTCCTAAAAATATATATTTAATTTGTTACTATTTTAGTTGCCTTTTTTACTTGTACATTGGAAGTTACAAAACACAACATAACGGGCATAGTTTATATCAGCAAACACAAAAAGTTTTATCAAAAGTATTGTTTTTGCTCAACTTCCCAATAATTGAAATAGTTCGACATGTGAGTCCATTTTGTGTAAATCCTGATTTTCCTACATGCGTTTTCGTCATGAAAACGGTTTTGTAATTTTATATATATATGTATCATAAAAAAGTTTTTATGAAAGGCATTGTAAGTGTACTCAGTTAAATGAGTAATTAATCATTTTAGTTGTAGATTACATAAAACATCATCCATAAATATGAAAGCGATTTCTATTTAAAATTTATATATATATATAAGATTTTTTTCCTTCAAACATATTCATAAATTTTCAAATGAAATTATTGGAAAATTGGGTCCAAATGGCAATGTTTCGACTTGGTGATATTAATTCGAGTCTAACGTACATTTATTTTGCGTTTTCTATTGATCAATATTTTTTTATAAACTGTAAATACCCACCGACAAAAATCAAACAGCGTTGCTCTCCAATGCAAGTTACTGTTTGTCAGAACGGCTCCTATAGTATAACAAAATATTTTTATTTTCTAAAAGTCACAAACGTTTAATTTTCTAAGTTTAGTGATTAAAATTTGAAATTCTTCGTGTACGACTGTTTTAGGGAATGTACGAAAAATGTACATAATTTCGTGCTCGATACAGAAGAAATAGCGTTAGTTACACATTTTGCTTCATAGAGCCAAGTGTGTAAATTTTTATCCTCCGCTTTTTGCGACATATCTAACTTGAGGATATACTTACTTCACGAATTCGTCTGTATCAGGAATCAATATTCCCTCCTTTGCGCTCCCATAGATAGAGGAGTTTTTGTATTAAGGCGTGTGAAATGAAACTTAGTTATATCAACTGTTTGGACGTGGAGGCAGGCAAGTATATACGAATTTCATACAGATCGAATATACTTATGTAATAAATTTCTTATTCGTGGATTGGAAGCAGTACTGTGTAGTAGTTACGCATTTCATATTCTGTAAGTAGAACTTCAAAATACTATTTTAAATATCCAAGTCAAGATAAGCAAGAAAAGTCAGTGAAGAATGAGTACACAGAGCCGTTACGTTCAAACTCATTGGAAGGCTTGCTGAAGCCAATCAGAATTAACATTACGTGGGGAGGGCGGGGATAGCTAGTAAACTAACGTTGGGTGCGTATAAGCTGCATAACCTCTATAGGGCTTACAGACTCGATTTTTCGAATTCCGATCATTGGTCGGTTGAGGTATAATCGTGGAAGTGCATTAATAGAAGTCAGTCACAAGAAACTTCTCCAACGGGCCACACACGTTATCGCATGGGCTCACATTAAATGAGATGGAGGAGATTTGAGTCTCCAGGATTTATATGAGTGTATTGTATGGTTAAACCTATTTTACATAGCCTGTAGCGTTTTGTTAGGAATTGAGTACTCTCTCGTTTCAGCCATTTGCACATTGTCTCAGCGTCAGCCTATAGTTATAAGAAAGCTTTTTCGTTGAATGGAAAAAATGCGACTTTCCTTTGTGATAGAGCGTTAGATTTGGTAATTTTTTGTACAATATCCTAGCTAACCTCCCGATGTTTCATCTCAGACAGAGGAAGGGAGCTAGATGGTTGAGGACTGATGAGGAAATTGAGTAATGATAATAGAGTTTGTGTAGTGAATGTGTGGTAGATTTGAGTGTTAGAAGGAGTAGAGTATTGGAAGAATAAGATTTGTGTGCTTATTATGTAGTAGAAAGCGCTTCGTGGTGTAAGCGTAATTTAAAAATAACCACTCCTCAACTTTATTAAGAAAACGTGGTTTATATTGTGACACCGCTATGCTTCTTCGACTGGTTGATCAACACATCTACTTTTGACAGCTACGTAGATCTTATCGAGTAAGTTGGTCATTGTAACAAAATACTTGGAATTTAAATTTGTGCCTATTTTAAATAATCTGTGGGTGGATTTGAGTGATTTAAAGTATCAGAATATTTTGTAAATATGTGGTTTCAGGAACAAAATATGAAAAAAGTAATTTCCGCTACAGAAATTTCTAGATTCTGTGGTTCTATTTCTAAATACGCAAATACTAGGACACTATTTCATTTCCATTTCGACAAAAGGTTTTTCTTTTACTTGACTTTTTAAGGTTGATAAGCGTACGGCAATTATTCCTGAACTTCTGCTCAAGTAATTCGTCATGTCATTGAAATTTTTGTTCTACTGAAAGGCAATTAAAAATCCGTAACTGACAGTTATTTTTAATATTATGTCCCTTCCGTGAAACGGCGCTTTCACTAGGTATTTAGGAGCCAGTCAATCGCGCGACAAAGACAGAGCGTATCCCGTTGCAACACACAGAGTCGCTCTCTAATTGGCAGGTACTATGTGGCACAACTGTACCGTGAATTCGCCGGTTAAGCCGAGCTCCGGGATTTCCTCGGCTTTCAAGCTTCGGTCGGGATGAAATTGTCGATTGCGGGACGCTTTCGCATTTTCCCCTTTTAATCCGGCATTCGAGCGAATTTCTATTTTAATTATTTCACTCAGCGGTGCCTGCGTGTCGAGATCTCGTGCGGGTCAGCGAGCTTGGCCGTACGTTCTTCTCTTCTCGTTCCTCGTCCAACACAGCACATTCGCAGTACCTGCTTAAACCGAGAGCCCTGGAGGTAACGCTGTTAGTCCAATAGGGGAAATGTAAAATATATAGCTTCACAATCAATGCTGGCATTAAATGAAAAATGTTTCAGAGTAATAAACTGTATTTTAATTTAACGACTCTCGTGTAATCATTCGAATTTCCTGGGGTGAGGGTCACGAAATTAAGCTCATTTCTTAAGCAATGATATTTCTCCGAAAAAAAATTGTAATATATTAAAATTCTCTGTGAAGTTTTCAGTGTGTGTCTGAGCATGCATTGCTATTACAACTTCTTACCACCAAAAGCTTGCCAAGTAAAGTGCGTGTTTCAACACTCGTTGATTCTCCAAGGTAAACTCTATTAAAACATCGCATGTAAACCTCGAATAGTTACAAGTAATGTAGAGATTTTAACACCCCCCTCTCCCTCGTATAAAAAAACTTTTTACAGCACTTAAATATGTTAAAAACCAAAGATATAATAAAATAAAGAAAAACAAATGAATAATGAAATGATGGACATAATCTCAAAACATCCGCACTGATAAAGATCTACATGTTAATTCCGCGGCAGCGCTCCGTAACATTAAGCGATTTCCGCTATTGTAAGACCCACCTTCCCAACCCCATAAAAACACCCTAAACCAAAAAATAATTCATAAAAGGGATGGTGATATAATAAATAATAATTAATTGCGTTAAAACAAAATATTTATAACAGGGAAAGTATATATCAACATAACATTTTAGATGTCGGACATTCCGAGAAGCAGGAACGGGGAAGGAATTGACCACGGTTTCTAGTACTAAACCAAGGAAGAAATAAATCTGTATGGCTGTTCCGGGACTCGAACCCATAGTCTGCCGAATGCGAATCCGAATATTTTCCACCGCACAACCTCGATCGGTCGAATAGTTGCAACAAGAGTACGTAACTCGTCCTGGCAGCTGCTTTATCCGTACCACATCCACAAAAAAAAAAAAAAAAAAAAAAAGCACTTAATAACGAAGACTTCCTTCCAAGAGTCAACTTATGTACCTACTTGATTTCAGCAGATGTCTGTCTGTGGTACGTATTTTCTGTCCACCGTAGAGATGGCATCGCCAATGTTAACGTTGGTTGTACGCAGACACCTTGGAAATGTCTCTCGAAAGATTAATAACCAGGTTATTTATCACAACTGGGTCGCATTCTCCGTACAAAGGGTAGTGGTGTTGTCTGTTACTAGAATAATCTGGGTTCGGTTCCAGGTGCCGGACTTTGAACTTTCCAAGTGGTTTGGTGAATCTGGCTTACTTCGCAATGCGGATGGCAGTGGTAAACGAAGGAGGTATTAATTTGCATTTCCAGAATTGGACGAGCCACGTTTTTCAACAACGTTGGCATGTATACGCTGTTCTCGGTAAAATAGGCACTTGCGAAAGATCTGCTTAAGATCTAGTTGTGTGCCTCTTATGTATTCATCCACCGCATGTGAAATATACATTACCACGAGACTTATCGCTTTATTTATGCGTCGGTCAATTGAAACTACGATGCTTTTTTAAAAGTAAATAATTTACAGATTTTGCAATTCTTACTTTCATAAGAACTTCAAAAATATATGAAAAATTATTCATTTCGGTATTTACAAATGTTCACGTAACATTGATAATTCAACATTTAATCATACAACTACTTTCCCTTTGTTTTTACTAACTTTACTGGGCGTATATCGGTAAAGTACCCGTTAAAATATATGCGGGTTGGAGCAGTGGCATTTTTCAAAGGTTGATTTAAAAAGTGCTCACTTTATAGTGAACAGCCTTTAGGTAGGTAGAGCTTAACGTCTCGTCGTCAGCGAGGTCATCAGAGATACAGCAAGCTGCTCATAAAAGCATGAGGGAGGAAGGAACCAGCCATGGCCTTGTTATGAACACGGCTAGGGAGAGCCGTTCAACATAGCTGGCGGAAATGGAGAATCGACGGCGCGCCAGACTATATACATAAGCACTGAGGCAGCAAGAGCCAGGCACTAGAATTATACACACATGTCCCCGAGGGCATGTGTTAGTATAAGATCACTTAGGATAGTATTAGGTCTCGTAGGATTTACGTCATCCTGACTTCCACTGGTCTCCACTGTATCTCCCCGTTCTTGTAAAAACCAGTGGGTGTTGGTGCTAGGCTAGCACTCACTGGAAGCTCACTCTTATTATTTTTAGTTTTCAGGGAACCCACTGTTGGTTCAGGGGGGAGAGGTCCTACAGCGCCACCTCTCTCACAAGAGTGATGTGCTTGCACATCACTCTGGTTAAAGCCATCGCCAAACTTCTCTACTAGTCTTTCCTCTCTGCTAATAAAGAATCATTTCCAATCTTCTTTCTTCCGTAGCGTTTCTATTTAATGCATGCAATAATTTTGAATTATTTCTTGTCGGCTGGGTCTTTACGTTGTCTATGACGGTTTCTCCGAGTCTCTTCTTAGTTATAGCTCATCTATATGCATACTTACGGAGGTATTCATAGCCCCAATCGCTGGCCACGGCTGCCCAAGCACTCTACGCCACGATGCATGTCTCCGTGCATGATTTCCTTCCCTTGTAGGCGTAAGGGATCGGCCCTGAGAGCAATTAGCTGCCGTCCTATCCACCGGCCTTCCACCTAACACTTAGTTATAGGGTAGTTACATATGGAAAACGCCAGGGGTCGCCGTTGCTGCCCATCACCTGCGAGCACCGGTTGCGGAAATGTCACTGTTTTCCAGGGACCGACACAGCAACCACTGGCCCTCCCAGTGACACGGGCCCGACCAACTCGAGATATGATTAAATTGAAAGTGGCGAGTCAATAGTTTAGCAATGGATTTGTTTTGAGCTCTCAAGTGGTAGAGCTTCCACCACATACGCTTAGTATAGTCTACTCCTGGTTTACTCGCACTTTTTGAATCAAACCTTTGAAAAATAATTCCGTGTATGGCATTTTTTGGTAATTTCCAAAATACGCCGTGTATAACAAGAGTTTTATGCCTATGTTAACGTCGGTATCTTATTTTTTGATTTATTGAAGTTTTACAAATATTTCACCGATAAATTATGTTATTTCCCGTATAATAAATAAGAATAAAAACAGTGCGAAAAAGTGCGTGTTGGTAGCGGTTAGTAAGAAATAGTTCACACGCGAAATATTATTACAACTGTGTGCGCATGAATTCGGCGCGCTGCCGTTTGGTGTTAGTTTATAGACCTGGTTAAGCTTTGTTTATATGAGGCGGAGGAATATCCTGGAAGTAGAACTCTAGCAGGGCTTCAGAAAAGTGTGAAGTAACCGTGAATGGATTATACCATGTACCACCGTCCATCAGACGAATGTAAGCATTTATTGTAATCTAAAGGATACAATAAGTAGTTGTTTGTATACTGATGTGTTGTGTTGCATTAATCATTAATCGTAGGTAACGAACCAGTCAGTACAACAGTCTGCAGTAGGAAACCGACCCAGCATTCGTTTGTAGCGATTTCGGAAAACAATGGAAACCGGAATCATGATGGCCAGGCTGTAATTCGAACCCAAGTCCTACCGAATACGAGCACGAAATTGCACCAATGCACACCTCATTCACTTGCATTAATATAATGTTGCCCATGACGCGATTGTAAGCCACGAGAGATTATAATCAGGCATGAATTACTTCAACTGCGATGTCAAGTACGATGATAAGAAGAGATAACTTTATATCGTAACAACGGCGTCCAAATCCTGGCCAGCTGCCGTGCAAATGAAATGCGTTCGTATACGTATGTGTAATATCCATAAATACTAGCCAAGGGTTGATGTTCGCAGCTATATCTGTTATTGATGTGGATTGTGGTTTAACACAAATACTGGCAAGTAGACATCAAATAGAGATTAGATCGAAATGAATTTATGTGTATTATCGGTCCCGGAACATATGCCTTATCGAACTTCACCAAAAAAACATACCAATTAAAATGACGGCAGCATTTGCATCCGTGTAGTGAGATAAATTTTAATAGTATGACATACTGTAGTTTTTGTAATGTTTGTTAACAAATTTAGTAAAATTCCCTTTCACAAGAGATTTGTTTTTGCATAAATCACTATTCAGCTATGTGGAGTTATAATAAATATTTACTTGGCAAAAACATTAAACGTATTTAAGTTATTTTAATATATATATATATTTTTAAAAAATTTACATTAGCAATATCACAAATTTTTGAAGTGTGTTTTATACTTCTATACATTTAATTTTCTCTCATAAATCAGAAGACACATTTTGTGTGCGCTAGGAACAAATATCTGTTTTAATCATTGGGTCACATAAAAAATAAAGCATTTACGTTATATCTCGAAAACTATTCTACCAATTTTTGGAAATCTGGCACATAAGTAATACTATTGTATGCTATTTAAATACAAGTAGACCTAATTAAAATTGATGGACTTATTTTCGAAATGACAGCTACATATAATTAAGGTTTGT
Source organism: Dryococelus australis (assembly GCA_029891345.1). Classification (NCBI taxonomy): domain Eukaryota; kingdom Metazoa; phylum Arthropoda; class Insecta; order Phasmatodea; family Phasmatidae; genus Dryococelus; species Dryococelus australis. The sequence continues at coordinate 219,023,498 of CM056996.1, read as the reverse complement.
TTGGTGTAACAACAATAACGTTTGACCGATTTCAACCAAATAATGTATGCTGACAGTGTTTATTAAAGCTTCATATAATCCAAAAACAACCACTTCTTTTTTGTCATTTTATAAGACAGTGCTACATGAATAAATAATTTTTTTTCGTAATATCTCGCTAAACGATTGACATATTTCTACCAAATTTGGCAAACAAGAGGTACTGCGGCAATATATATGTACAAATACGTTTCATGTATGCCAGACACTTATTTTCAAAATTACGGCGTTCTAGTTATTTTAATATAGTACGCAATATCTTCGAAACATTTACAATCAATTCCAACTTAACTTTGTGAGCTGGGAGTATGTATAACATACATACACGGAACCTCATTGGTTCTCCATTTTGTAAGATAGTGCCACACGAATAAATAAATGTTTTGTCATATCTCGGGAAACAATTGACCGATTCCTACCAAATATGGCAAACAAGTAGTACTGCAGTAGGTGATGTTAACTGAAATGTTATAGGTATATCAGTCATTTACTTTCAAAATGGCGGCAACATAGCTATTTTAGTTCTGTATGTTAAATCTTCAGAACCATTTCATGAATTATAATGAACCTTTGTACGGTAGCTGTGTAAATTTCAACACACTAAAGTGTCCACGTGAAATCTCTTTTGTCCGCCATTTCGTAAAATAGTATCCCATGAAAAGTTAGATTTACGTGATATCTCCGAAAAAAAAAAACTATTTCTATTAATATGGCAATCAAGTAGCACTATGGCAGGCCATGTGAACATATAAACTTTGAGAGGGTCACACATATATTTTCAAAATGGATGCCATATAAACATTTCAGCTCAGAATTTTTTATTTACGAAATTACAAAACAAATTTTAACTTATCCTTGTATTCTGACAGTATATATTAGGCCTATATCCATAAAAATTGTTTTTGTAAGGTCTCGTTTCTCCATTACTTTGTAAGACAGCCCCACATGAAATAATGCAGTTTTTATTTCATATCTGTGGAAATAATCAACCGATTTCTTTCAAATTGGGCGAAGAAGTTGTACAGTGGCAGGCCATATTAATTTTAATGTTGTAAGTGTGCATGCATCTTATTTTCCGAATGGCGCCTATACAGACATGTTAGCTTAGTCTGCTATACAAACGAAACTATGTAACAGATTTAAATTTTACTTTGTGTATTGTATGTATGGCAATCGCCGGTTGTACTAATATATAAACTTTTCGTTCTCCATTTCTGAAGATTGTAACATGAACCACGGAAATTTTATGCCATATATCGAAGACCAATAAATTGATTCATACCAAAATTTCACGAAGTATTACTACAGTACAATATGTAGATTAACTAGTGTTATATACGGCAGGCATGTCTTAATGGTGTTTATATGATAATTTAGATTAATATGTTATATCTATGAGATGTTTCAACGAAATTCAGCCAGATTTTGTACGCTAACACTATTAATAAGAACCATAATTTATGCATACATAGAGCCTCTATTGCAGGAATTTTTATTTGCAAAAGAACCCAATGTAAGTCAATTGAACGTTATCATTTTTCCGCAACAATTAAACTAATTTCCACCAAATTTTTTTGTTTGCCTACAGAAAGCAATGTGAAATTACATTATTTAAATTGGGGTCGTGTAATGTTTTCAAAAATGGCGGTCATTTAAATATTGTGGTATGTTTGGCATATCTATTTAACAAATTAACGAATTCAGCCAAACATTTTAAGCCGACAGAATCTTTTAGAAACATCATGTACAGAGCCTCTTTATAGGAAAGTTTCTAAAATAGCCCCTTTAAAGAAAATTAAGTTTATGTTCCATTTCTCGGAGAACAATCAACCGCTCACCACGAAATGTTTCACACGAGTATCGTTTGATAGGTCATGTAAACGTATGTGTGTTTAGTGGCTTATCCGAGGTTGATGCTGCGAATTCTACCTCGCGATGCAGTTGACTGTACGCTAGCTTATTATTAAGAGTTCTCTGAATTCGAATCACGGGTAAGTCACTCGTTGTATTTTAATTGTGTTGGTATTGTTTCCATTGTTTCTGGTTTTATCTCCAATGATAGTGCAGTCATTGAGATGTCGACGTCTTCCTATCATCTCAGCGTTTCAGAACTCAATAAAATTTGTTTGCACCCTTGTGGAAGAAAGTGGTTTCATTAGTTATAAGTACCTTCTGGTTACATATGGGGCTATATTACAAAATGGCTAAGAAATTAGGCTCTGTTTGGACAAATTTGATGATTGTTATATAGATACTCTAAGCATACAAATTTAAAAGTTGAAATTTGTTTCGTAGTTTCGTACATGTAAGATATTAAGTTAAAATATTTATAATGTCGTAGTGCTGATTGTTTGCCATATTTGGTGTGTATCTGTAGGTTTTTACTGTGGATATGACAAAAATTGTATTTGCAGTGTGATCATATCTTACAGAATGGCAAATAAACGAGTTACTGTGTGAATAAATTTGATGGTTGATATATATACCGCTATACTTTCCTTCGGATAGTATGCTAAAAATAAATAAATAAATAAATACACGCACGTATCCAACGCCGGTCCCTTCATTTCTTTGTCTCTAAATTTCATATTGATCGTTTCAATGGCAAACATAACAGCCTTTTTTTACTGAATGCTTAGTTTTATTATTTTATAAGCATATAGTCTGTACCAAACGTATGCAACTTTAAATAAATAGTTTAAGTAAAGTTACTGAATAAACCAGAGCGGTTTGGTTTAGCGGGACTGTCTAAATTGGAGTGTGTCTACGTGAAAATAGCGTTGTAATTACGTAAATCGAGTGCGTTTTCGTCAATACAGTAACCACGTACCACTTACGTGAAGTAGGATATAAATTGGTATAGGTTGTTTATGGTAAACTGAGCACATTTGAAAGCCGTGTTTGAGATTTACTTCTATGCACATTGTGTATTCCTCGATTTTAGACTGTGGGGAGGAGTTATATAAAATTGTTGATGGGGGGTGGGGATCCGGAAGATTACCCCATCCTTTCTCCCCCCGCCCCGCAATTTTTTTTATATCGATGTTCAATATTGTGTTATTTAAGTATATTTTAAGCATATTGAAATTGTTAAAGCACTAACAAGTTTCATTAATTAATACACATTAATTAGTAGAAAACTCACAAATAAAAATAAATGCAAATATCCTTATTTAGACAGGTGAATTCACTTGGAATCAAAATGAAATTTTGGCAGGGCTTTATCACAAAAGTATGCACTAAGTCATTTTGTTTATCTAACGATCAATACACACGTTACTAGTTCATACGTCATAAAACAATCAGTCTTGCGTGCTGATTTGGCAATTTTAATGAAATATCAGAAGCATTCTAAGGAAAGTGTTTGTGAATTGATGCCCCTGCAAGTCTATTTAATCTTGATTGAGATGTAGTATTTCTCAGATAGGTTTTTTTTATCCGTTTCAGTGAAGAAGATGGTCTCTCCGCCGTTGATGTCAAAACTGGCAGAATGCACAGGATTAGAATAAGATTGAAAATATTAGGAAAAACCTCTTTATCAAAATTTTTCAGGGCTTATAATGCAGTTTTACGCGCAATATTTCGGCCTCTGATTCTTTTTAGTTCTGTGGCAGAATCTTCGGCAATCGTGACAGCTGCTTTCAAGTCCAAGGATTCTTTCTGAAATTGCCTACACAGGGGCAGCCCATATCCATACACTTCATTGAATACAAATAATGATACAAAGAATTCAAAGTCCATTGCATTAGTTGACTTTCTTTTCTTCACGTGTCGATGTTGTGTCATTTCATCCACAAATCCCTTCTAGAACTTCGAGCGTGTATTCTAATAACTCAGTGAAATAATGTACTGCATCATACTTGGCTGTTGATCTCGTAGCTCAAAGTCTCTTTAGAGATCGTGCACTTGGGGAGGCATCGCCGTTTTCAACAACTATTGATAATACTGCCTTTCGCTTAGGAGCGTTAAAAAAAAAAAAAAAAATTCTTAGATTTTTCCCACAGTTCCAAGACAGTTCCTCACTGCTTGGATTTCACTTGATTTTTGTGATTGAAAAATTAAGAGAAAGTACGGCACAGTGCACACATGTTTGAAAATATTTTTATTGGCCCACGCGTGAAAAAAAAAAAAAAAAAAAAAAAGCAACTAGGCAGAAACAAAGCAATATTTTCCAGACGCTGAAGAAAGAACAAGGAGTGTTTTTTTTTGACAGACCTAGAAACAAAAGAGCAATGTGGTGGCAGCGAATTTTTTTAACAATAAAAAGGGGTAGGGGTTATATACCACTTGCCCCCTTTCCCCCGCTGGGTCATACGCCACTGATAGGTAGCATTAACATTGTCATGCGCGGGGTCACATTATTCGTGTTTCGATCGAGTACGATCGAGTGAAACTATCTGAAAATATCTTGAAAAGTTATTATTATAAAAATTATCTCATTCTTACACTTATATGCGTTAAGAAAAACCTGAGAACAAAATTAATCGTTTCAGTATTCACAACATTTTACCTTACACTTTTAATTCTACGTTTATACAAGGTATTACATTCCCTTCTTCATTGCTAACTTAACTGGGAACATGCCAGTCATTTTCCCTGTTAAAATAGATGCAGTTACGGTCAATAACATTTTTCAAAGGTTGATTTCAAAAGTGCTCAAATAAACGTGAACATCCAATAAACACTAGTCAATCCATTTATAGAACGCAGGGTGCGTGCCATGCGTTGTTCGCAGCATATTAATTTATATATACACTTATGCAACAGGGAAAAACTTTTAGAGCAACATATTAGCGTGTTTGCAAAAATACTCTAGAGTTATTATTCTACCCGCGAAATAAGTGATATAATCCATTCACGGTTACTTCAGATTTTTCTGAAGTCCTGCTGAAGTTCTACTTGCAGAATATTCCTCCGCCTCGTGCAAAATAAGCTTAACTAAGTCTGGAAAATTACAGCAAATGACAACGCGCCGAATTCATGCTCACTCAGTGTACCAGTATTTGGCATGAGAACTATTTCTTACTAGGCGCTGCTACCAACTCAAACGATTTCTCCCTTTTTTAATTAGAATTATTTATAAATGAAGCAATATAATTTGTAGATAAATATTAATTATATTTGAATGTAACAGAAAAATAAAGTAACTTTTATAAACACAAGTATAAAACCCTTGTGATATATGGCATAGGTTGGAAATAACTAAGCACCTCACACATGGGGAGGTTTTTCAAAGTTGATTCAAAAAGGGCGAAGAAACCGCGGAATAAATTATATAGGCCGTTCAAGATAAAGCGAGCACTTTTGAAGCCCTAGATACTTTTTTCTTTCACCAATTTATATCCTTCCACCATTTGCGACGTGACTAATAAACACAGTGTATACATTCACCACACCCAAAACCAAAAGTACGAGGCCATAATGAAATATATTTATGGGTTATTATGCCTGATAAATCAGTTACAAAAATTGCTCACTTTACCGTGAATGGCCTGTAACTATTATAACGTAGGGCGCGTGTAGCACTAACTTTGTCAACGAGCGTGAGCTCACCATGTGAAGTCCTACGGCATGAATTATTTCCGCAGCTACAACATTACAATTGTGCGCGGTGCGGCCGTAGCGCGAGATAACACTTGATACACGTGTAAAGGTCAGTGATATCGCGCCTACTAACGCACAACAACACAAGCCTGACAGAGGTTGACCCATAACTCTTGTCACCGCTGCTTATCCTGCTCCCCATTTATAAGATTGACGGTGATGAAATGGTAGGCAAAGGCGGGGTTAATTCCATACACACCAGCCACCCGTAAATGCCTCTTCACTTGAAGGATTTGACACACGAGTACCCACGCGTTCGCAATGTAATAAAACCTCACATTAAGGCTCAAGTTTCCCTCTGTTGCTGAAATTTTTCGTTTTCTCGTCGTAATTTCGGACGCATAGTAATTACTGGCAATGTACGATTATAGAAAAATTTACATTTTTCGAGTTCTTTAATATTTTGGTCCTAAATATTATTTTCGTGTTATCTACTAGTTGTAAAATTTTAAAAACATATACGTATAATTAAACAACAAATTCTTGCATGTTTGAAAGCAATAAATACCACACACACACTCAAATAAATGTTTCTACGTTTTCAAGAAACATCCTTGTATACCCAGTTGCTAAGAAAATCCATTGTAAAACTACAGTGTTTCCTTGTGCAATCTCCAAAAAATGTATTTGTAATATTACAAATGTCAACTTTGTTTTACGATTGATATCATTGAAAAGGGTATATGAAATATTTTTTTCTTCTAGAAAACTAATGTGATAAACTAATAAGGGAAAGTAACTGAACAAAATTTTAGAATATAATTTACTAAAAAAAAATTACACATTACACGCACAGAGCCTAGAACTTACATCCGCTGTCTTAATAGCCACCAGCACCCTCAACCACAAGATAAACTTGACTTACGAACTTTAAGTATATTTTTACCATAAACTAAATCTCCAAGGACATACAAAAAAAACTAATTAAATTATTTGGTTAAGAAGAATAGGTACATTTATTTCATTTGAACAGTTGTGTTGTTGAGTTAAGAAATTTGGACGGCTCTTAGCAACGACGTAATGAGATCCGATTTTAGAGTTCTGTGTAGCTAGGAAACATTAACAGTTAATGAACTATACGGTGAGTGAGTTATTTAATTGTTTTACGTTATTCAAACTGGCAATACATTAATTTTTGCACGCAGCTAAACTTAAAATAACCCATTGTTTTTGCACGAGCAGCTATATAAGGTTATACGTTGTTGAGTGTCCGCCATTCTGCTGAAGCTCGTGTTAACGGGTCATTATAATACAAAAATTTCTTCAGGTATTACAAACAAGGGCCTTGTAATTTTACAAACAATTAGTTTTACAAGAGAAATATTTGTACTGTGACAAGCATTTGTAATATAAGTATGTAATACAAAGTTTTTCTCAGTAAAAATTAACAATTCTTTTTACAATGCAGGGAAAACTAGGTACTAAAGTAATAGTTAATTGAACATTTTTGACAATCAAACCTTTTCAATAATACCACTAAAATTGAAATTATGAGACAAAAAAAAAAAAAAAAAAGAATTTCTGCATAGCAGGTTATTCTGAGCATTAACCCGCCGTCTATGGCTTTGAAAAATTTAAGAGTTAAATAGTGTAAAGTGGATTAGTAATTAACCTAAGAATATGTTTTGATGTGCGTGTGTGAGATCCGTCAATGTGCTCAATATTACAATCATCCCAGAAGGCATCCAATGTAGTGTAATATACGCATTTACACAAAAATAAATCGTGCAATCTCTTTCTAAACAATACGGTCTATTGAGTTAAGCATCTTCTTACGGACATGACTTAAGGTCACATCCGCACGCAAGGAGACTGTTACTCTTTTAACTTTAGCAAATAATTCCTTTTGAGGTGCATGCATTAAGGGGATGTAGCTATAAAAATAAGATGCTTTCAAAGTCTAATTCAGTTAAATAATTCTCTATCAACTAACCATTATATGAGGGGGGTTTACCACACTGTAAATATGTTACTCCAACTACTAAAAATATATATATTTATTAAACTTCAGCCTCATTTTATAAAACTGGTAAATACAATTCCTGTTATTTTACAATTGTGTTCTTCAGTGATTTCTCTTTATAGGGTTACGGTCATAACCAAAATTCGGGCTATGTTCTTATGATCGTGGGGGCAATTATACTCGGATCGTCCCAGTTATCCTAAATAGGTTCGCCACTGGAATAATTCAGTTCGATGTCGTCGAGCCCAAACCGCGGAGAAGGCCACCCTGGTCCCCTCTCAGAGATCGTCCCTCTAGGAAGCTGGCTCTCGGAAACGGTCCTCGCCAAGGCCCACGTCCTTGGTCCTCGAAGTCGGTCAGTGCGGAGACGCCCTCCGTCAGCGGTAACCCAGTGCGGCAGGTGGCAGGAACAGCAGCAGCCCCTTCCTTACATCCTGGTCTCCTTTTATACTGCTCTCGGCCAGTCCCCTCTCTGCCTCTCCTGCCACGGTGCCCCCACAATGCACCCATGGTGCCCCACGCCACATATTGGTCAAGCGGCACCATAACAATTCTGTAACTGTAAACTTTAGAAGAAGAGACTATTCTTCAAACGTTGCTGTAGAATATACGAAAACAGTGGCGTACTGGAAAGTATATCCATTTAACTGATGAAAGACGCGCGAGTACTGCTTGTTATCAAAGGTAACTACTAGCTATTACAACTCAGGTTGGTACGTTGGCTATGAAGGGGGAAGGGTCCAAACGACAAAGTAGGTAATTGATTTTGCTCTCCGGAACTCCGCTTGGCAAAACGATAGATGCAACACGCGATTCGGCAACATACGGTAAAAATTTAATTTGTGGGACATAGAGAGATTATGTGAATGTTGGTGGTTAAGTTCAGAAACTGAGCGACTGGCTTGTAATGTTATAATGATTAATGTGCGAGTAGGTTTGCAGAAACGTTCTACCTGCATTTGCGTCTACGATGAGCTAAGATAAAAGTGTTGTGTGCAGAGTTTCAATACTAAATCTTCTACTACATCTAATATAGAGTTCAACTAGGCGGTATCGTTATTCTCGCATGTTAGAGAATATGAATAAATATTGTAGCTTTCTTTTTTTCTTTGATTCACCGATAAAATGGCGTTCGAAATATCGCTAAAGCCCTAATAACTCAACGAAAAATTTGGTAGGAAATAAAAAATATGTTCGCCATTATCATTTTAAAAATTACTGAAACATAGCTGAATAAATAAAACATATGTGGCTCCCAAAGAAACACTGAAAATGAAAAACTTGACGTGTAGCGACGTGAAAAAAGCTCACTTCAGAATGTAATCCTACCAAATTGGTGAAATGCTCAATAAATGGAAGATATTAGTCATACACTAAAGTACTCAGTACTTAAATCAGAAATTAGTGCAGAAATGATTAAATTGAGCAAGGTAGTAGATGGATAATGTAAGTTCGAGCACACTGGCTTCGACTGGAGGCACGAGGTGCCAGGGGCTCGGTCACCATGTTGGATTCCCGGACTTCCTGCTATGTCCATCCGGTCACGCGTCTACCATCTTGGATACCACCATGTTGGTAACCAGTACGCCAACATCTTTTAAACCATTACTCCCCCATATTTGTAGCCAGTACGCCATAATATTTTTTGCCAGTATGCCGCCATCTTGGACCACGATTTTGGTAATCAGTGTGTAATTTTTATGCTACATCATTAAGAGGGTTTTCTCAGAGTGCTCCCATTTTTTCTCATTCCATTCTTTCTTTCCTTCTCTATTCTTCTATTTCATTCTCTCCAATTCGTTTGTCATTTGTTTACATTCGCTGTCATTTATCTCTCACCTTCGTTCGACCCACTATATTTGTTTACATTGGTTGTTTCTGGAGGCCACCATAATTGTTTTTTCGTTTGTAATTTGTTTATATTTTACTGGAGGCCGCCATCCTGGTTTTTCGTTTGTCATTTGTTTCTCAACTTAGTTCGATTAGTCGCATTTGCTCCAACGCCATTGTATTTCAGCATTGGCCGCTAGATGGCATACCAGTTGTTCGATTAGTCGGTCTTGTTCGATTAGTTCTGGAGTTAGTCGCTAAGGGCTCTGCATTTTAAAACTCAAAATACCATCTGGACTGGTTCGGGACCAAACTGCCGGAACTTCAGTCGCCAGATCAACGCCTTAGACCACTCGGCTATTGTTACATGCCCTTGTACAATTGTTTATAAGAAGTATATATCTAGTGGAAAAATAAACATCTTGTCTCTCATTAAAATACATTACATTTTTTAAGTATTTATTTTTGTAATAGGATTTTTAACTTAAATAATTTATATATATATAATATTTTTACACTATTCAAGTTATTTTAATTCATATAATATTTAAGGATTTTTTTAAACTTGAAAAAAAAATTACAGATATATCGAGCGACACATTGAAGAGCTCGTATTTTCAAGAAGAATTCGATTATGGAATCACAACAGCCACATAACTTTTATAACATAAGAAGGTTATGTATTTCATTATATATATATATAATTTAACTTTTAAAAAACAAGTGTATCGAGTTGTGTGTCTACAAATCCAATTTTTTTTAGACACATAAGAATATGTCGTCAGAAAATATGATTACGTGACTATGACCAACAACGTTTTGGATATTTTGTAATCATATTAAAAAATGTATTAGTAAATATACCAAGTCTTGTATATTTTCGGACTTGTGTTTGCAAGTCGAATGCTAAAGCAACATTATGAATATTTATAATTCACACTTTTTCGTGGCCATATTGAATTAAGTTGGCAAAGGAGCGATTTTTCATTGACACAAATTTTTTTTTACTATACCAGGCTTAAGTATTTCATAGGGACTTTGTTACTCGCATTGAACTTAGGAAAATGTTATACACCCTATGTTGAATGTGGAATATTTCCTACCCCTATGCTAGGACTTGTAATTTTTTTTTCTTCCACAAACCATCCCCTTAACCTAAACATCATGTAAGACTTGTAGTCACTCCACTTTATGTTGCATGCCCTCCACCCAGCTATCTTTATATCATGCTCTATCATTCCACCTCACCTCAGTCGCTCACTTTTTACTCATTCTGCTACCTTTGCTCCACCTTGCTATCTTGAATTTATACTGCCGGCAGCGATATGGGTTGGACTTGTACAAATTTCATTTAGTCACCTTTGTTCCATCTTGTATAAGACACTGTAAATATTCTATTTAGTAATTAGTATTTTTTTCGGCATCAATTTAACTTAACTTCACTTCAGTATCAACTTAACCTAGTCATATTTTAAGAACTTTGAATATATTTAATTTAATAAGTGATTTCTCTCGATATTAACTTAACCTAACCATCGTGCAGGACTTGTAGTCACCTTGTGTAGAAACGCTGTTACATACGTACCTATAAGTTTCAACTAGTATTCTTTCGTTGGTAACATGAGAGCAGTCAATAACTACATTTTATTTTAACCTAAGATGTTATGTTCTGATTGCGGTGGAATATACACGTTTTATTTATTACTTACATTGCAATATTTATTTTAAAAGGTGAATAAAGGACAAAACAATTGCAAATAGAATAAAATAACTAGGGCTTCAAAAGTGCTCACATTACCATGAACAGCCTATACTTAGAGTCAGGAGAGTTAATGGATAGGTATACTTAATGATTTATAAAACTTAACTATAACATATACACCCTATAAACGAAAGACGATCTACCTGAAAACATTTTAAAATATTTAAATAAAGTCATATGTCCTCATTAATATTAGAACTGGTTAAAACACAAAACGATTAATAATGTTACTCTGTAAGAGATTTTAATATATATTTGATGCCGAATGATACTCTAGAGTGTTATCTTATTTCATCAGTGGTAAGTTTAGTGAGGAATTATTACATTCATAATTTAAAAATGAGAAAGTACGATTCCCCTCTTCCTGATTAATATATTAATGGTAGTAAAATAATTGCCATGCTCCGAGAAAAAAATTTATTTATTTGTTACAAAACTTGTTACACATTTCTATGATTTATTTAATTAACTATGGTTGAAACATACAATACTATGCTGTACTTGATAATTGTATTTTAACAAGGGAAATTTGGTTTAAATTGCTGTTTTACATAAAGTTATTTATATAACGTAGACGTATTTTATGCAAAAATGTTTGACGTAGAATGTGTTTCATCATCGCAATTCATATATCAAGAATCTCAACTTTTAACGTATCTGAGTGCATTGGTGTGGATAGATTTTGTCGGCGCTTAACATCTAGGTCTTGAGAATTGATAAGGGTGAAACGAGGTGAGTATGGTGCAGCGCCGGAATGCCAGAGAGGGGAAAACTGGAGATCCCCGATAAAACCGGCCGACCAGCGGCATCTCCCGGCACAGTTTTCACATGCGAAAATCCAGGAGTGACCCCGCCGTGTATCGAACCCGGTTCGCCTGGGTAGGAGACGAGTAGGCTAACAACTAAGCCACCGCGGCCCCTTTTAACTTATCCGAACAATACAATGACTGCAATGCGGCTATGCCGTGGTAGCTACAATGCAATGAAAGATGAGTAAATGGAGGATATAATCGGACACAAAAAATATATCCATGTTTAAAATTTACTCACTTTCCTTACTATCTGTTTATACAGGAGCACACTGCTCAAATCCAACTAATGGTTTAATTTCCATTGAAGGCAAGACGACATAGATATAAACAGGCGATGTTTGTAACAAACTTGAAAGCGATTTAAATGATGACGGCAGTCACCTGGAAGATTTTCAAAAACTTCTGCGGAGGATCATTTGTGATATTCTGTGCGGAATCGCAAGCTATGATGGCGATTGTTGTGTGTGGGCAGTGGAATTCACTACTCTGAAAAAAAAATTCCCTCCGCCAACACTAATTTAATAATGGGTACTCGATGTTAGCATTGTAAATGTATTTTTCCTACCTGTTTGTTTATGAATAATTTCGAGTAAATTGGTCTTAATGATAAACGCAAATGAAAAATAGCAGTGGCATGTGCCGCGCAACAAGAAAAACACCTGTGATAAAATAGACGAGTTCGGTTTTACGCTGCTGTGAACACTATGGCTGCCGCATACCTCTCGCTTGAACTGGGTTACAGCATGTTTATAATAAACATTTTTGACGGATCTCGTGACCCCAATATGTTTACCTACGAAAAAAATACCCACCACAGACTACCCAAAGGTACTTTCAAAACATAAAAATGTAATAGATTCTTAAAAATCGCTTCAGTCTGCTGTTATTTAAAACGTAGTGCAGGGAGACGAGAGAAATTAGAGTAGGAGCCTGTGCTGAACATAGCTACAGACTTTCCACCAATGCAATTGTAGGATCAACTCGGTGGTCTCACTGGTCCACGCATCACGACGAGTACATAGCGACTATGGTGCACCTGATGGGGTATTTCAACGTCACTCTTATCGCGCCCTTAATTCTTATATAGGGTTCACGGAAATCTGAACACTTTTAAAATCCGCCTCTGGAAAATGTCACCACCCCTAGCAGCATATATTTCAACAGGCATACTGACTGGCATGCACCCAGTACAGTTGGAAATGACAAAGGTAAAGTAGTCCCTTGCCTTAAAGCTGAATTAAAAGTATTAGGTAACAACTTCTGAGTACTGTAAGAATTAGCACATTTGTAAAATGTTTATTTCTATAAGAGTTTCAGAGTTTTACCTAACCAACGCGTAAACAAAGTGATGCGTCTCATTGTAATGGTTATTTCACCTTTGGCGAAATATTACACAACAGGCATACAAGTATACCTTTAGCGGGACTTTCAGAAGTGCTCACTTTATCGTGAACAGCATATAGCCACAAATGCACAAATAGCCCCGAGTAGGCAACCCATGGAGGCCTCGTCAACAAGGCCAACTTGGCCTCGCCACTCAGTGGTTTGGATTGGTCACCGTGCCGTCTGAGTGGCTTGGGTGAGCGGGTTTAACTCAAAGACGTGTCGCACAAATAGTTATTATGAGCTTTAAAAATGGACACAAATGAATAAACCGCAATCCTCGTTCCACTTCTGCGTCGAAAGCGGCGTGGCAGACTACGACGATAACTTGTTATTGCAACATCCAGGTTTTTTAATTCTCGAATGAAAATTTCGTACAACTCGTCCTACGCACTTTCTCTCGCCTTTCAATTGTTATATTATGCAGCATATCTGGAATCACAATTCGCAGGACGCGGAGATTTTATTAGAAATTGAATGAGTGTTCAGCAAAGGTACGCCACTTAGTGTGTATATTATATTTTCAGTATGAAAATGGCGTGGAAATATTTTATTGAATTTGTACCTTAGTAACATAGTTTCTATTTTGATTATATTAACTTATCTTACAACAAAATTATGTTTATTGCCACTAGTATTATTATAGATAGGTAAATTCATAAAATATTTTAAAGGTAAATTGTTCTGGAGTTGTAATTATCATATCTAATTCGAATAAAATATTATTAAAAAATACTAAATCCATTAATTCTAATGTTTTCATTTTAAGTTTTATTGGTCAAAAACAGGCATTTGATAAATGAGAAGTGTTAGGCCCTAAAGATTTTGAAAATATTACATGATCTCGGGTTACTGTTTTAAATATCACATGGGTAAAAACGACTATGTTATTATCGAAATATACGAACACATCTCGGGATAAGTTGTAAAATGAATTTCGTTTCCTTCGTGACATACCAACTTTAGGTATAAATGATAGTATATTAACTCAACACATAATTATATAATAGAACTGTGAGTAGAATAATTACTGTGGATTTGAAGTAATAGCGTGATGGCACGGAGTGCCAGAGTTGTTCATGTTCTAACATTCCGGTCGGCTGGCGGCTATCTTGCCCAGAATGTTGGATGTTGGTGACATTTACCTTGACCTTTAACCTTGACCTTGTGACCTTTAACCTTGAAAACTCAAACATAACCCAAAAATTCCAAAAACCAATAAAAATCTATTTAATATTAATTAAAAATTTCTAAAATATTTATTAAAATATTATTGTAGAAATATTTTGAAGCTAGAATTTGGAATATTTGGGCATAGAGGGGACTCGGGAAAGGAACCGATGTGCCAACCGGTCGACGCCATGTTATTACGTCATCCAACCGCCAATTTGGATTTCCGTAATATTGACCCAGTGATATTTGATCTTAACCCGCCATCTTAAATGACATTTGACTTTGAACACAAATATCGACAAAATCCCACAAAAAATCGAAAAAATATATAAAAATTATTATTAAAAATTATATGAAAATTATACAAAACTAATAAAAAATTAATAAAAATACTATCATAAATTATTTTTAAATTATTTTCAAAAATGTACATTTCCGGAGGTCCCCCGCAGTACCACGTCCAACAGACGACTGACGCCTCCAATCAATCGCGTTGTATTTACATTCCCCTCCCCTATCACCTAACCATTGCTCAGTCTGTCGAATGCACTCCACACGCCATATTGGTTTTTCGTTTGTCATTTGTTTACATTTTCAACACCTAAGTGGCACTGATGACTACAACCAATATTAAGATCTGGGTCACCTTTACCTTGACCTCACATCTGTAACTCTGACCTCGTGATGTCCATGACCTTGGATAATATTGAACCCAAAATGAAATTCTGAAAATTTTTATACAGTAAAAAAACATTCTAAATATTAAAAAATTAATTAAAGACTTATTTTTTCATCAACCTTTCGATCAATATTGCAATATTTTCATCAATCAGCATGGCAATCATCAATCCATACCAATCCACACAGATTCACGCCTCCATACAACAATCCACACAAATTCACACACCAATCCACACCAATACACACATAAATATACACACTAATCCACATCAATCCACTCTAATGGACACGAATCCACATACCAATTCACTCACTAATCTACACCAATCCAAACACCAAGCGATACCAATCCACACCAATCCACACAAGAGTCCACACCAATCCACATCAATCCATACCAATTCACACCAATCCCTCGTAATCCTCCTCCACAATCCACAGTAGTCCACGACAATCCTTCGCAATCCTCCACAATTCTCAGCAGCCCACACCAATCCTTCGGTTAGTCCAACACCCGTACGTATAGGAATTACATTCGTTCGCCAACTTTCTCCAAATCTGTACATGTCGACAGAATTAATGTTTTGTGTGCAATCAGCTATCCATGCATTTTTATACTAAAGTGTTTACTATCATTCTATATGCAGACCTTCCCATTAATAGCTGAGTGCTCATAGAACCACTTTATGGTTGCGAGGGAAAAACTATACGACACACAAAAATAGAGGCAGACAAATTATTTTATAATAATAATTTATTATTGTTATGTAATTACAATTTCAGAAGAGAGCAGTTCATCACATCATGCGAAATATCACCAATACTTCAGTTTACTAATGATCGAAGATATCTCAATGTGCATGAGATCCCCGCTATTTTGGTCAATCAAATACCTGAGTTCATTCCGGTCTTCGTGAAACAGGTAGCAATTATTCTCAGCGTCTTCTGATTTCTTCATGTCGCTTGTTGCAGGAAATTTGTTGGAGAGGTGTATCAGTGTATCGAAAAAATCGCCATCATTGTCTTCAGCACTATCACTGTCTTCAGGTTAATTAATTTTCATCAATACTCTCTTCATGGTCATCTTCCCCTCCGGTTTTGTGTTCCATATTAAATTAACTTTACTATGTAGCAAGATTTATATGCTCATCAGTATTAAGAGCTGACGACCGTTTATTTAGAAGTTCGCCGACTTCAAGCAAAAGTATTGCAATTGTACATTCCCCGCATACAGACTCTACCACGCCTTATAGGTCTCTCATTCCGCCTGTCTCGTCATAATCGTCCGCGGAATTAGTACCCGTCAATGATCTCGGTTCGGTTCTTCGATGTATCGGCTTGGATAAAATTCACGTGCCCATTGTCGTAACGCTTCATCATGCGTGTTCCATGGTTGTCTGCGAACACCTTATTTAGTGTATTAACAGTAGTTAATGAAGTCAATGCATTTTAACTCGAGTCAAGCAAATGTGCGTTGCCTTTATACATACCAGAGTGTCTTTTTAAATTATCACTTCTACCTAATGTTGAGGCGTACATATCGCATGTTAGTATTCTGGAGGTCGGTTTCTTTGAATATTCGCTCTTTTCACAGCGTCGTGCAATAAAACTTTCACTGATGTTCTTGACACAGTAACAACATTGTTTTCCATGTAATTGTCTAGCAATCGATGGTGGTTTGCATGTAGTTGTACACGACACACACGTTTGCACATAGTCAGTGGTTTGCATCGACTTCAATAATATGTGAATTTAAACACTTGTACTACTAGCGCTTAGTACTGACTCCTCAGAGCTGACTCCTCAGTGCTGACTCCTCGGAGATAACTCCTCAGAGCTGGCTCCTCAGTTTATACTCCTCAGAGCTGACTCCTCAGATCTGACTTCTCAGTGCTGACTCCTCAGAGTTGACTCCTCAGTTTTTACATCTCAGAGCTGACTCCTGAGATCTGACTTCTCAGCGCTGATTCCTCAGAGCTGACTCCTCAGTGCTGAATCCTCAGAGATAACTCCTCAGAGCTGGCTCCTCAGTTTTTACTCCTCAGAGCTGACTCCTGAGATCTGACTACTCAGGGCTGACTCCTCAGAGATGACCCCTCATTGCTGAGCATGCGATACTGATTGAGGAACGCGCAGAGCTGATTGCGCAACTAATTTCGAAGCATGTGTTGCTTATTGTGGTGTGTGCGGTGGACTCTTCGTACAGATGGTTCTCTCATATGGCTGAGTTTTTCTAGTCGGAGGTAAAAACTCTATTGCAGAATCAGCACTGGCGACGATAAGTTTGCGATGATTCAGGTACTGGTTCCATGATCGTCGAGGTAAAAGTCAGGTTTTCGTGTTCGCATTTCATTTTCGTGGCATGGCGGAAGAACACTTCCAAATCGATGTTTACTTCATGCTGTCAGAACATCTCTTGTCATTTCTTCCATCAAAATGCAGTTATTTTTACAAGCTTTTATTTAACTTGTTTCTTAGTTAGTTTGTACGTTCGGGTGAAATCTTGCAAGTCGATTTTAAACTTCTTCCCGGTATCCAATTGGGCTGAAATATCGCAAAAATTTGTAGTTCTGATGAAAATACAACGCGATGGTACCACTGAACTCATCTGATGATGGAGCCGGAAGTTACAAGCTTATAATGTAACTTCATATGTATGTATGTTAAACCACTTCCCGTTATTAATTGAGCTGAAATTTCGCATACATGTGTATTTCCAATGACAATACAATGTGAAGGTACCACTGAGCTGAACTGATGATGGAGACGGAAGGTGGCCATATGAACTCTACAACTACATGCAGTAAACGTCGTATCGAGTTTGTTGTTCAGAATCGAATAACAGTAAAATGGAGATTATAAGTGTCACTGCTGTTGTGCGCGTGCCTTTTTATTGCGGCAAATGATGCTGAAAACAATTATTTTCCACTATCTACCAAAAAGTGATTGGTCACCCGTGAAGATAGGTAATTCAGTACGTCAGTTGACTTGTGTTCCACGGCCTTCGGCGTAGGACCACTGATGTTGGTCCGTGGTAGCATGAAAATATGGGCCTAGTGTAACATTCTGGATAATGAAATGCTCCCAAAATTGTGGAGTTTTTACGGAATGGACCCGTGTTACTTCCAGGATGACAATGCCAGGTGCCATGTTCCAAGGGCTACTATGCAGTGGTACGCCGACAACAATGTTCACAGATTGTACTGGCTCGCGCAGAGCCCCTATCTCAACCCTATAGAACTTCTTTGGGACGAATTGGATCGCCGAGTGAGGGCTCGTCAGGCGCGGTGGAATGGTTGCAAGAGGAATGGCGAAGAATGCCCGTGGATGTCCTGCAAACACTCGTAGAGAGTATGCCAGACAGGGTGGATGCTGTTATAGCCGCAAAAGGTGGCCCTGCGAGATTATAACGGGGTGACAACCATCGAGCAATCATTGTGGACAGTTGCCCAATTACTTTTTGGCAAATAGTGTAGTTTGCTCCTACAGTATGTCCCGTATCGGAAAGAAAGTGAACTACTGGTCTATCACGATACATCATGGGGATCTTTCTTAATAAGGGAAAGCCATATTCGTGATACAAGCACATGGTTGGAGACTAAAAAGTAAAAAATAAAATAAGTGTAAAAAAAAATTTAAAACAACCTTTTATTTATGACTATAATAAATAAAGTAAAATAATTATAACAGTTACACATTTTGTAGAACTTGTAATAAGTGGTCCAACAGCCATAATAAACTTTACTACAAATTAATTATGTTATTTACCATTTTATATTTAGTACAGACAAGATTGACGTGAGTAATCAAGTGACTTACACACGATATGTTCTTCCTTTGCTTACGCAAATGTGATATACGTTCTATGTTGTGAATAGTTAAGAGTCTTACGCAAAATATGAGCTTACTACGCTTACGCAAATGATGTATACGTCCTTCATTGCGTCAACCTTTTATATACTAAATATAAATTGATTCAAACATATTAATTTGTAGTAAAGTTTATTACAGCTGTTCAACCACATCTTATAAGTTCTACAAATAGTGTAACTGTTTTAATTATGTACCTCATTTTAGTGTATTTATAGTTAAAAGGTTGGTGTTAAAAGATTTTTTCATTTATTTTTTTCAGTAAAGAGCATAGCTTGTGCCTTTAAAAGAGCATCCACAATATATATATATATATATATATATATATATATATTTAAGTATGGGAGCTCTCAGAGATAAACCCACATACTCGTTTGCCCCAGAAGGAAATTCGCTTGATAATACAATACATTAAATGTTCGTAGTTCTTAGGATGATTTTTCAAAAGTTTGAATTAAAAAGTGTGAATAAACCGCGAATATACTGTACTGAATGCACATCAATGAATATATCTTGACATAGCAACAGATCCATTTACATCGTTTTGCTGAAATAATATGGCAAAACACTAGCTTAATTTAAATATTAAAAATATATCTACTGTTACGTGCTGCAGCTGGCACCTACTCAGCTGCCCCGCGCCGTAATCGGAGACATATTTCGACCTCCCCTCTTCTTGGAACGATGCGCTCGCGGCCTCCTGATTCCCCTTCTGGGAATCCCGTGAATGCCGAAAGCGGCGAGACTTGCTGGCGTCACAGACCCCCTCTCGCCTGCTAGAGTTTCCGATACGTTTAGCGACGAGCAAGAATGTTCTGGTAAGACTGGCTAGCGCCTCAGCCCTCCGCGACGCATCACGCGAGTTGGAGAAGATTCTAGGTGGCGGCCTAAGACTATATATATATACTGCCGCAACCCAAAGGCCGGCAGTCTTTGGCGGAGGCCGTCTGGCGAGTGTGCGCAAGCGAAATGAAGTGTAGACGACGACTGGAGATTGCAGGACGACGGCGGACGAGGTGTTCGTGGCGTAAATGGACGAGAGGGTGTGAAACCGACGAGTGAAACCTACTGTGCGTGAGGGCGCTTGGAGGATTCTAGAACATTGCGACTGGCGGGACATGGACTGAACTGAGGTGGGACTCCATGGAAGTGTAATACGGATTTTATTATAAATATTCGAAATGTCCATTTGGACACATATTTTAAAGAATATCTGAATAGGTTGATACACTGTCTATTGGGACTGATCTTTGATTACTTAATTTAATTGATTTCTTTGTGGAAATTATAAATTGCACTAAATTGGAGTAATAAGTTGTAAACTGTAAGTGATATCAATTTATTGTGAGATTTTGAGCTCAGAGAATTTTGCCGTAGTTATTTTAGATAAAATAAGGAAATTATAATTGATTCTTTTATTTGATTAGAACCGCCATCCCTTAACGAACTTGTTGTAGCCCATTTAATTTCCAGAGAGAGAAATTGTAACACTAACAAATGGTAATCTCCAATAACAGTAGTCGTGAAGTCGAATATGCTTTCTATGCTAACTTGTAACTCTTACATACGTTATCCTAGTAGACAGTCAAATTTGAAACCTGGAAAACTACTAAATTGAACTATTGCAAAGCTACCTACGTTTTACTGTAAACTTTGATCGGCACACGTGCCCATACCGAAGGATTAGAGAGAAACAACTTCTTCCCTGTTTTTACGTACCACTAGATGTACGCAAATGAGCTATATCATCTCAGATGGTATGGTTTTCACTAGGCCTTCGCCTTATTCGTTAACGTTCAAGTAATTTAATGAAACAAATTTTACTGCGTGACTGTCTAAAACAAGTGATTGGCAAGTAACGAATATCGACTTCACTATAGTTAACTCATACATTGCATGACGTCGGAATGAAAACTGTAATTTTTTTGTTTGTAGAGTTATCCAAAAACAACAGATGTAGAGATATAATGGGCTAGATCCAACCTCGAAGGCAAAGAAGAACTGCATAAAAGATAAGGGTTGTTATATAACAGACGTCGTAAATTTTCATAAAGTATATGGGGTAGTTTGAGGCGATGAGAAAACATACGCCGCAATTCTAAGACGTCTGCGAATAGGACATCGCCCACTAAAGTTGGTAACAAAGAGGAAAAGTAGTCCCATGCTTGAAAGTTGAAATAAAAATATCGGGTAAACATGAATACTGCAATTATATTTTGTCTTTCAAAATTCATACAATTCTGGAGAATTAGAGAGTTTGTAAAACATATATTTTTCCCATTAATTGTACAGTTTTACTTGACTGGCGCATGAATAAAGCGACCAGGCCCAAAGCAATGTTAATGATACATATGGCGGATGAATACACTGTGTGCATACCAGTAGATCATAAAGGTGGCTTTCAAAAAATTTCACTTTACAGTGAACAGCCTATAGGCGGTATGCTGCAAATGAAAACAGAAAGCGTGACCGATTCTTGCATGCCCAAGAGCTCTTATTCTTTCTCATGTTAGATAGTACTTTCACTTCCTGGCGAGCTCCTCGGAGGGAGAAAGTATTGAATCATGCGAGAAGGGGGTAAATAATTCCCCTAAGCACTAGACGGCCGCCTCGCTAAGTGCAGCACTCCCGGCCAACCAATCACGCCTGTCTGCCCGGGAAGGCCTTTTTCACCTACGTCGCCCCTTCGCTATCTTCACAAATGCATTTCAATAACAAACGCCTTTTAATGCACGCTAATATCAAAGCTCAACAGAAGTTTTGTGACAGCATTACAATTATTGTTTAATTCGTCATTGGTCTCGCTATGAGCATTCTACTTACTCTCAGAAATATTATCTCACTGTTTTTTTTTTTATTGCTGGATATGGGTCTCCTTTTTTCTAGCTGACTTTTGAACCTTCCTTTGTCAGTCGCTTGGCAGCTGGCGAGATGTAACTGATCCTTGGCCTTGAGATAAGATATTGTTTACAGGCATGCACGCTGCATGAGCATTTTGCTCACAGCACGACCAGTCGCGTCTGCTACACTTGTGACGACTGTTCGGTATACAAAATGCTCTGCTTAGTCGTCGGATATATTCTCGTAAGTTTTGTGTCGTATTATTTTAATGAGTGGTTGTTTTACTTATTAAAATGTATCGTAGGAAGAAAATCGTGGATTTGACATTTCAACAAATTACTGAATGTTCCAGAACAGGTATGTTATTATCATTCGGTATTTGGATTTAATACTGTAATATTTGGTTTCTGCGTGCAATATTCATACTAAATATTAGAAATTACCAATATTTACAGAAGACTGCTGGTTTTTCTTACAACATAAGAGACAATTTTCGATAATTCTGCATGTCTAAATAAAAATGCAAACAGAGATTCGTTACGGAAAATAGCCGATGAAAACTCTAAATTTGATAGAAAGGAGAGGCAGGATAAGTCAAAATTTGGAGAAAAAAAAGAACTATATACGGCAGAGTATATATAAAAAAGTATAGTTATTACATTACAATATAACTTAGTTTAATGTGCTAACATATCTTTCCTTTAAAATTGCCATTACCGAAATCTCCACTTATTCTGTTTATTCGGTGCTTTTGTATTACAGAAGTTCCACCATGGTTGCCGGACAAATAACGTTCTGAGAATCAAGCAGGAAGCAGCAGTGAAAATCAAGCAGGAAGCAGAGATCAATGTTTACACCAAGAAAACAATGGAAGTGACAGTGAAACCGAAGAAGATAATTTGGCATAGTGATACAGTTCAATCCTCTGCTAGTGAAAATGAAGATGAAGAACCTGCGGGAATTCCACTGGGTGTAAGTGTTATTTATTTAGGAAAAGATAAGGAAACCGAGTGGTCAGTACATCCTCCTCGTCCTAATGTACGCACCAGAAAGCATAATATTGTGATTCATCTTCCAGCAGTGAAGAAAGTGGCAAAAATGCTGTCTTAGACTGTTGGAAATTATTTTTTACAAGCAATATGATCAAGAAGTAGTGGACTGTACCAACATTTCTTTAGACAAAAGGTGCGTGAACTATGGACGTCAAATAGATTGTGACAGGTCAACATGTGTTAGGCTGAGTGCCTTTTTGGGTTTACTCTACTCAGCAGGCGTGAAAAAATCTCAGCATTTAAATATGGAAGAATTCTTCAGTGACAATGGCACAGCACCATAATGTTTTACTTGTTTTGCGTGCTCTCATGTTTGATAACATAAATGACAGGGATGCAAGGATACTTACTGACAACCTAGCTCCTATAAGAAACATTTTCGAGCAGCTTGTTACCCAGTGCTTGGCAAATTATCAAGTAGGTGAATATGTAACTATTGATGAAATGCTGGAAGAATTTCGAGGACGCTGCAAGTTCCGGCAGTACATGGCTAATATACCTGCTAAGTACGGAATAAAAGTGTATGCCCTTGTACACTCAAGTACATTATACACAAGCAATTTGGAAATCTGCCCTAGTA
This sequence comes from Dryococelus australis, assembly GCA_029891345.1. NCBI lineage: Eukaryota > Metazoa > Arthropoda > Insecta > Phasmatodea > Phasmatidae > Dryococelus > Dryococelus australis. The sequence continues at coordinate 218,999,908 of CM056996.1, read as the reverse complement.
GATAACCTGAGGGGCCACTTAAGTATGACAACAATGCAAGTAGCGTGGTAAATCGTATTGCCGCCCCAGTCTTAAATACAGGCAGGAATATTACAATGGATAGTTATTTTACCTCACTGCTCTTACAAAGAGATCTTCTTACACAGAATACAACGATTGTTGGTAAACTGCGGAAAAATAAGAAGGAAATCCCTCCTTTATTTGTGAACACAAAGGAAAAACCACAACGAAACAGCATGTTTGCTTTTTCGTCTGCAGGTACACTAGTATCTTACGTAACAAAAAAAAAAAAAAAAAAAAAAAAAATTGTTGTTTCTGTCTACATTTCGCAGTGACGACAAAATCTACGAGACTTCGGGAGAGCTTGAAAAACCTGAGATTATAACATTTTATAATCTAACGAAATGCGGAGTGGATGTTGTAGATGAAATGAAGGGTGAATATTCTGTGTCAAGGATAAGCTGTAGATGGCCTCTTACAGTATATTTTTTCTGTGTTGAATATTGGTGGGATAAACAGTTAAATAATATAAACTGCAAATACAGAAGAAAAACTGCCAGGACGTGTGTCTGAAGAACTTAGCTTTGCAGCTAATGAAACTACAACTCGTGTCTCGTGCCTCAGTCACTACGTTGCCTTAAGCCTTGCGAACAACTGTAGCAAGGGCAGCTGGTAGAGAAGGGCAAACAGGAGCAAAACGAAAAACTGTCTTAGGTATTTTTGTTCAGTCTGTCCTCGAAAGAAAAACAGAAAAACAACTAAATCGTTTGCCTCTTGCAACGAGCCTTTTTGCGATGAGCATACGATATTCAAATGTTCTGAATGTTCATAAATGTTGTTACATTATATAGTGTTTAGCGCATGTATATTTTATGTGTCATTGTTTTTAGTGTATTACAAAAATGTTTATGTATCAAGTAGGCCCTCAAAACCAAACTCAATTATTTTAGAGCTAGTTTTGTACAAAAAAATTATGTTATGAATGTTCATAAATTAAGTTAGTTTAGATGTACAAAGTGTGTGATGTATAGTGCATAGTGCGTATTTTATTTGACGATGTTTCAAATGTATGATATGCATTTATGTTGATATATCAAGTATACCCTCAAAACAAAATTCAGTAATTTTAGTCAGTTTTGTACTAGAAAATGATCATAATGGAGTTTGCCAAGATATATAAAGTGTATGCTCCTTCGTGTATAATGTGTATTATTTGTTGTTTCTAACCGTTGACACTATATAATTTAATAATAATGAATCATAACGTCCGACAAAAACAGTGCATTTTACAGTCAGGTTTGTGGTAGAAAAAGTTTCATTGTGTAGAACAGCTATGTAAAAACAATAGTAAACTTTAATGTGGAAATAATATTAAAACTCAGGCAAAAAGAACAAATATTTTTTTCATTTGCAATAAGAAAATGTATTTGTCTCCTTGAAGTGTTAATGAAGGTCCCAAAACATAAAATTAAATCATGTGAGCAAAATGCTCATGTGCAACGAATGGTGTTACATTTTACAATGCGACCAATAACGAGTTAGTGCGATACTTCGAACAAAATAGTGTTGATAGTTTTATGCATATGATTTTAATCCTCCTATAAATATCTAACTACTTGTAACAGACTGTTCGAAAACTCTCTTTTAACACATCACGCCATCTCCAAAATACTGTAGTTAACATTTATAGAAATGTGAGTGTGGAATCTTATAATAGGATATTCTAACAAACCACATGCAAAAATCTAATGTTTACGTTATTCCTGCCGCAGTTATCGTGCTACAATTAACCACGCTTTGGTAATACTAACTCTGCCCCTACTCACTTATAAACACTACACTTAAAATTTCACTAATAAATGTATTCTTCCTATTACTTTTACTTCGTGGTACTTAAACGTATGAAGTGTTAGTGTGTAACGTATCAAGCCTAAATTTAAAAAAATCTGTTACTTGTACTATGCTGGGCAACTTTAACCTTCTAATGTAACGTGTACACTTCCATGAACACAATGACCTCATGGGTTAAAACACAACATTTCCTTATCATAAGTTAAAATAAATCAATTTTCTTCTCACTGCAGCCATGTTACACAAAAGGAATCCACGCACGATATTTGTCACGCTCCTGTAAGAATAATGATGTTAAATTCAAACAATTATTATGCAAAAATTACATAATCATATAAGCAGGAAATAGTAATAGACTGAGCAATTCGTTTAGCCAATGTTTAAAAAATGATAGAAAGGAGCATAATACATCCAACACTAATGGGTTTGTATAACGGAATACAGCCTACCGCTTCAAATATTGGGCCTAGCTGGTTTGGTAGAGAAAAATAGTCGAATTCCATTATATGACTACCTGCTATCCTACTCTACGAAAAACTTACCAATGTATCTCGCGTATAAATTTACTTTTGATTTTACATTCAAGAATTTACCAAACTGTATACCTCGTTCATTTTTTATTTATATAGAGCAAGGAAAATTTTTCGGATTAAATTCGGTACAAGGCGGACTTATCTTCAAGGGACGTGTTACCTTTTTAATTGGTCCAAGACTTAATTGAAGACCCTTAAACCGAGAAATAATCATGTAAGAAATTGAAAGCCCTATTACGACCTTCTGCTAATTTAGTAACTAACCAATAAGCCATAGATATTAACTGAATTGTAAAGAGGATTCTGAAGTATATCTTACAGGTCAATAAAATAACTAATTTTTCTAGTCTCTAGAGCGAATAAATTTGGAGAGGTCTGGAACATACAGGCTGACCACACCAACTGGCCATACATACGACTATACTTGTTTGTCAAGCAATATGCAGACCAACTGAACATACGAACATAGAACAACAACGAGCTGGCAGGACCAACAAACAATACCAGTTTATAAGGCTGACTGGTGAACCATCCAACACTAACGGTCAACAAGCCCGATTAGTATATCCAGCCAACAAGACCGCCAATACCAACCGAACATACCGACCGACCAGTAATACCAACACAGACTATTCATACCCGTTGGCAATACCAAATACCCATATCAACTGGCCATAACAAAGGTACATATCAAATATTACACCCACAAATCAACATGAATAACCATCTATTCTATCTATCTAATCTGACAAACAATACAGACAATAATAACCTTCTATATCAAATGTATATACCAACACACCTAGCCAAGCAGCCATCAAAGCTGAGTGGACATACAAACTGACAAAATCGACCAACTGGTAAAATTTAAGGACAATATAAATCATACCAACCGACCATAGCGAACATACCAATTATACAGATTGACCAATCCAGCTGGCATCACTAGCCGACCATGCCAACCGAACAACAGGAACTATAGGCCATACCAACCATTAAGACTGACCAACTTAAAATACCAATATGCAAGGCCAACTACCAACAGTAATTAAGCCAGCAAACCAAATCGTTTAACCAGACCAATCTACCAAGACCGACCGACTAGTCCAATCGACCGTACAAACCAGTCATATGAATTATACGGTCTGGTCCAACAAAGAGACGATGTTGACCAATCTCGAAACACATAGCATTCCAAGAATATCATTGCGAAGCACTTGATGAAAATCTTTGCAAGACATCTCGCGCATCTTGATCATGCAACGAATAGTGTCATGATATTCGGAACATTATGCGAAGCGCATCGCAAGCCACATCGCGAACCAAAGCCGAAGCCAATATGTGAGCTACGAAAAAATGCCTAAAGACATGCCGCTAGCTATTTCGTGAATAAAGGCCTTGGCCATGAACAAATGTCTCAGAAACATGTAGAGAGCTCTATCGCGAACCAAGAAATGAGCTACGAAAAAAAAAAAACACATTGCAGTTCCATTAGCGCTATGCTGGCTCTAACCCACAGAACAAACACGAACCTTTAGCACCTCATTAAATATGTTAGTTAGGTTATAGCAAATCAGTTGAGCTGCCTGCGAGGTCCCAGACAATTCTCGATATATATATCATAATTTCAATTTATATATATTGCATAAATTCCCTTAATATTATAAGACACATTATGAGTAAGATGAGAAACACATCGAAAGTCCTGTAACATGTCGCGAAACACACAGCGAACGTCAATAGAGACCTGTTGCGCGTGTGATCCATTTGAGGTGTCTCTAAACTATGTTTCTGCCATGCGGCATATAACCTATGCTGTCATAACAAGTTATTGCCCAACGAAATCTCGATTCAAATGGGCCAGATGCTGGAGGACACGCTATCGACACCCCATGCTTTCGAGCATTCCCGCGACCATCCAATGTTGCACCATCTGATCGGTCTCCAACTGAAGATATGCCTTCGATGCCCAACAGCATGTTTACTGTTGGTGAAGCACTTTGCAAAACTGGTAGCGAACCATTTACATATTGTGCTAGCCTGCTCTCTCGAATCACGTGACGAAACACTTCCCGAACGATCCATATTGTCGACTTAACATTTAAATGTAAAAATATTATAACAATTTATATGTAAAAATATGAGAGCAGTCTGAGAAAATGTATGTACACTGTTCGTACAAGCAGGGTAATAGATAATTTTAAAATCCGTTGATGCCGTCACATATGCAATACCATTTATTTATAGTCCCATATTGTAATATTGTATGCCTGCAAGCTCATGATACATAAATATATATAATGTATATAATCTGCAGAAATTAAAATTATATATTATATATGGTTTTGTAATATTTCTGTGCATATAATGATATATATATGCATGGGAGTGAAGCCATTGCCTGCTTCTCAGCTCCTATCCCACGTGCCATTGCCTTGGAATACACTTTTCATTTCACTGCCAGCAAAATAATGAAATAATCTTTGGTTTCTGAGATATTCCAATGTAACGTCAATTATTTAAAAAATAAATAAGTAAACTTCACTAGTTATAAAACAGCTATGATGATTTATGGATTCACAATCCTCAATAGCCGTAGATACGTGTATATGGGCCTAAATAATATAAACTGTTCTTCATACTCGATATTATTATAGCGACACGCCGATATTATGTCTCAAAAAACTACTTAGTTCCGCGTTAGGAACACTTAACATATTATATTAGAGTTTGCGCCAACTAAGGCATCTAGGGGCCACGCTCTCGGTGGAAAGTCTCCCAATTCCAGGTATTGCGTTGTCTATTCTCGATTGCGGAAACCTTCGCGACTGTGTGTTTAAATGCGTAACTTCTGTTTCTCGGTGTCCTGTATTGAGCGGTTAGAATGCTCGCCTCCCTCGAACCGCGTTCAATCTCCAGCCAGGTCGGTCACTCCCGGATTTTCGCGAGTGGGAATCGTGCCGGATAATACTGCTGGTCGGCGGGTTTTCCTCTGATATATCCCGTTTCCCCATCTCTTGTATTCCAGCGCTGTTACATTCTCGCCTCAGTTGACCCACATCGGCTAACAACACCTCGTTGTTAAGAGCCGCCCAAATCTCTCATCTGAACTCAACTGCTCTGTGTGCATTAGTCTTGTTGTTGATGTCGCTGCTCTACCATATTCGTGGCGATCGCCTTTTTTTGCGGTTTTTCAACTGAAATTAGTTTACCTCGGGACTAAAGCTTCTCGTGACTTAGAATTTTAGTAATTAGAAGTCTTCACGTCACCTGCCTTTAGCCAGTGATCTTTTCTCGATAGAATTTCGTTGCCCACCGAGAGTTTAAGTGAGCTTTTAAAAGCGCCATCCATAAAGAGCAGGTTAATTATAAAAAATATTTACTGTGCTTTCTGAGAGTAAAACTAAATTATTCATAAAATTTATTTTAAGATGTCTTCTTTTTGTGACGTTACACATTATCGCGCACAGTAAAACTTCTACATTTGCAGCATGCAATCACAATAAATTCGGCTGTAATGTATACTACTAAAGTACGCGCTTTCTTTACACATTTGGAGCGTAATATCTTTAAAATAATTTTAGTTTAGGAAAAAAACACGTGATAAATTATTTGTTATTACAAATATGTTCTAAGAAAGCAGTATTCCTTCCACCAGACGTAAGTTAGTGAGATATGTGTTCGAACACCAAACATTTTCTTGCAACAATTTGATGTCACCGGAAGGTTCAGCAGATATTGCACATGTTCTTCAAATAACATTTGTATAGAATCTTGCTGTGCCGCCTTTAAAATTATTGCAATATTTGCATTAAGTAATATTTCAACACAAACTTAAAAATAATATTTTACCATTGAAAATCAGTTTAAAATGTTGTCCTCTTTAATGCCTTATTTTTTTCTTTACAAACGTACAGCGGTGTGTGATTTATGTTGTACAGCTACACGCTGCATTAATACTTATACTCGGTTTTGCAAATTGAAATTCTAGAGGAATCCATTAAAAATACTTTAATTGAAATTATTTAGTTTCTGAACGAAAGACCTCCATAGGCGAGGTCTCAGAGCACTTATATACGTACTAAAACATTTGGGTTTGAATCCCAGCTAAGCCATGTACATGTGTCGCTCTTTGATTTATAAGTTCATGTTCGTTAAATTTGCAAGCCACTCTATGATATGAATTGGACTCCCGTGAGCCCAATAAATCTTCGTTAACGAATCTTGAATAGCATCCAACTAACAGATTTGGTACAGATTTTAAGACTATCATGTGCCAGCAAATTATCTCAAACGGAAGCAATTTTACTTAAAAGAAAAATCAAGAATTTATCGCGCTTCAAAAATTATGTTAAAAATAATGTAATAACTTTCTCAGAATCAGTTTACAAAACTGTGTACATAAAAGAGAGGAAAGTTTTTCTTCGCCGGAAATGTACACTCCCAGGCTCAAATGTCATTCGCTTTGTGTAATTGACACGTAAACCGTGTTACTTTTCCGGGCTTCTTAGGGTTCGTGTGACCGTAGCGGAAAACAAAGTCAACAGCTCATTGGCTGTGATAATTAAACAAGTGCTATGCCGGCTTAAGTGTAGCACGCACAAAAAAAGCCTTATTTGCAGCACATGAAGGCACATATTAAGTGGGGGTTTAATTGTTAATTTTGTATGAACATCGCGTGAGAGATAAATTCATATGGGTTCCAAGTTCTTTGTTGAGTCCCGCTTGTCCATGGGCCTCGACACTGAGAACAAAGAAGTGAGCAATTAGCGGAGTACAGCGGATCTAGTGAATAGCGATCATTTGCGACTTCTTCTACCGCGGAGTCGACAGTCTTGCTTCTTCGTGCATCTTGTCGCTGTGTGCCGCATTAGAACACGCATCGCCGAGGAGGGTGAGTTCTTCGAATACAACTGCGCTAACGAACGTCTTGCAACTTCCCCATCCGCTGCCACTGTGCCGGAGTAACCTTTAACTCCTAATTATGTCGTGCTCTGTGGAGTCGCTTCGTGTTTCGCACCGGAGTGACTTTTGAAACATTCTGATAATTGTTATACTGGCAGTAAGGTTGTATTATACGCGTCTCTCTTAACGTTCATAATTGGCTTTAACAGAATATTTTCAAACATATTTTCAGCCTCAGTAGATAACTGTATCGTGCCATACGTAAAATAAATTAAACAATCTGAAGGTAAAAAACCAAGTTATTTGATTCGCTTTTATAGTAAGTATCAAGTTAATCTGTCTTAGATTCTACTTAAATTTTAGGTTACCTGAAATATAAAAATAATTTGGAACATAGAGGCGAAATATCTATCACTTAGCATTTTTTTAAAATATTTTATACTAGGGAACAATTAGAAAAATATATTTAGAAACTTACTATTAAAAATATTTGTGAAATATGTCAAGACTTTCAGAACGTAGTTTGTAGGCTTTTGCTGATTGGTCGTATTCTAAACGCTGATAGACCTATATAATTCAGTGCTGTTCTGGTAAAAACTGCAGTCGCCGTCTTCATGGTAGCAGATTAGTAAGCACCTTATTGTTAAACCTCCACACGGCAGAAAACTATATATATATATTTAACACAAAAAGTTAATTTACAAACTAACAGGAAAATATTAACAGTGGCTACATTTTACATTTGTATGTTCCTGAAGTGAATACGAGTATTTTTCGTGTTCTCGTATGTAACACAGCTTAAAAATAAGCTCCTTCAAATATCTCACGTTTCGCAACTCGAAATTTATATTCTTTATTTTACATTTTTAAAACCTAGTGTATTTAATGTATGTATAGACCAATTCGGCCCTAGAAGAGTATAAAGGTTACACCGATAGCTAAAACACACGAACTTGCATGTTTGCAGCATCGTAATACATGTTGTTTCGTTATTTTATCCATGGCTGTTCAGAAGTCATAATAAATTATAAAAGTGTTAGTGTGCGGTCCGATGAAGCTGAAGTGATTGCTGTTAATATGCAATATCGTTGAATTCTGCACAACTAAAAACAAAATACATTTTATCATACATAATTGACTGATTTAATAACTAATTTTTCGAAGAACTACTGCCACAATTATTTCAAATATAGAGTAGTGTTAACCAGAATTTTAATGTATGTGAAATTTCGAACACACATTCCGAAATGTAAGCAGGAGTTTGTGAGGACTATCGTTTGTTTTCAAATCTTTCTGTCTTCGCAATTATCAGGAGATCCTGACGAGTGTACCCATCCTTTCTGTGTCTAGTCCTTGACGTAAATTACTTCATATCAGAGAATGCAGAATTCGAAATCAAAGTTGTTGATGCTCTGATAACACTAAGAAGAACTCAGCAAGTGAAATACATTTAAATAAAATCTATGTAATTACTTTCGTAAGTGTATGATTGTGTTATATAACTACGAATTATAAAAGTACAACCCAGACTATTCAAAATGTTGTAACAAATTCGAGAATCCCATGTAGCATGTAGCAGAGCAAGATTCGAATATGTGTGTGGACATGTCACTTTTCATTGGGAGGTGATTACCAAAGAATTGCTCCTTGGGAAGATAGTATAAGTTAAATATAATAGTAAATAGATAACTCACATACCACGATGGAGACTTTCCCCGTAGTTTCCAAATGAGTGAATTAAATATATATGTTTTATTTCTGTGATAAATTTAATATCAATACATTATTGTTTAGTGCTATTATTTTCACGGTTTGTCTAAATCATCAAATCTATTGTTTATCCGACTTCCTACTATATGACAAGACACATCGAATTAACACGGCAGCCAAATAGTTGCATTTGGATTATTACCATTAAAATTTGTCTAACCGTATAGATGAAGGGTGATATCTATATTGCTGTTATTACATAATAATTTCAATTTTATTTATACTTGCTTAACTTGGGTTGAGTAAGGATTTTATTAGGTAAATATACGTTGGTGAAATAAATAATCAAAAATAGAAAACTTGAGGTGAATTGAGACGACGTTTACAACATATTTAGTCAAAAATAAATTAAATTTAAAAAAAATCATTATATTATATCTCTATTATAAATACATTTGAGAAAGTAATATATTGCCTCTAGACACGTCGCAAAATGTATTGCACCGTAGTTTCAAAAAAACTTAGGTTTAGGGCACATATAAAGAAGTTTGAAAGAAAATCGAGCATTGCGGCTATTACAAGTTAATTTCTCATCCGTCGCTTTCGAAATTGCCTTTTCTTCTCCTATTTTTCTCTTGGAGTCGTTACGCGCGCGGAGTCCAAGCAGATATGAAGTTCTCGTCTTGTTGTGAAACTTGGTTCTTGTTCTTAATTCGCTATACCCACCCTCCCTGCGCAGTCCTGTGCGGAAGCCGTGAGCTCCTATCAGAGTAATGGGTTCTGAGCACGTTCGCTTCCTTTCTCGATCGTTTCCTTTTCGTTTTTTTTTTTATTCCCCGCTGTGCAAGCTCCAGGAGTTTCCTATATGATTTAGCAAAACCCACCTGCGGCGCCTGAGATGGGTGTTCGCTTTCCGAAGTACTGATGATGATATTGATGTGGAGCTTACAGTTCCTCAGATTCCTCCTTTTGCTGATGGCGAACTCGCGGTTGGAACATTACTTAACCCTCGGTAACCCACGCTTCCTGCCTTACACCAACACACAACTAGCTCTTGTAGACCCGTCAGGAAAACTGCATCGAAACTCTGCTAGGCTGTTCATGGTAAACTGAGCACTATTGAAAGCCCTACTATCTAAATCGTAATCAGTAGATATCTACATATTGCCAATTGAAACTGCTCCATCCAGAATTAGTAGAAAAAAAGAACTATTAATATCTTCACTTAAATGAAATCCACTATTACAAACAGTAGAAAATCGGTTATTTATAGTCGATTAATAAAAGAATGAGGATTAAAAACCGTGCATTACGGTTTGAAATAAATTAAGTGCAATTATTTTGTAGCCAAACAAAATAATTCCATCTACAAGGAAATCTTGGAAGTGGTTGGTATCGAAGCTCCACCCCAGAACGCAGCACATTCTCTTGTTTATTTTGGCTGACGTTCTACCAACTTTGCCACTTTGCCACTGAGTTAAATAGTCTGGTATTTGCGTAGTAACATAAACTTGCAATGGCGAACGGCTGTAAGTTTCGTAATGTGAAAGTACTACATATTGTCTAAATATACACATATTATGCGTACGTACATGTCTTTGTAAGGCTCGAAATTCATTCTAAGTTAAGTTTAGTTTAGATTGTGTGCTTTAAAAGAGATATATAGTGGTTTTAACGGTGTTGTCGGTATATTATTGTATCTCCCATTTTACAATACAACGAGATTTTACAGAATGAAATTGTTATTTTGAAGAGACAGATTGACTAGTAATAACTGTGCTAATTAGACAGTGGAACGTTAGAAACATTGCAATATTTTATAAAATTGTTCGTTTCCTCATTATTTGATCTGTTAACTTGCAGATCACAAAACTTTTGTTAGTGTTGTTTCACCTTTCTTATTGAATCACTTCACTATCGAGTCAGTAAAATGATCACTGATCTATCCGTCACTAAAAATAACAGTTTAAATCTGTAATGTCTCGTTGCATTGTAAAATGGCGGATACTAGTGGACATCGATAACCTCGTACATTGAAACCACTAATTTAAATTTTGAAGCTCATAATCCGAACTAAACTACGCATATATTGACTTTAGAACTTTGCAAAGACTTGTACTTGCGCAGAATATCTATATATTTCGATAATAAGATATACTTTCACAACACGAAACCTACAGCAATATTTGACATCACATTTTGTGGTTCAGTGTCCATAATACGAGCACACATTTGGCAGTGGTGAAGTAGGGCACTGGATATGGCTCACCGTGAAAGTTTCAGCATGCTTTGCTTTAGGGCCTGATGCTCTAGCCCAACTATGTTCAAAAACGTTTTTCTATAGACAATATTTTGTTCTGCGACAAAATATATCGTACCTAACTTACATCACATAAGAATGCTCTGTGCTTGTTCATTAACTAACTCTAAATAACTTGTGTTCTACTGATCTAATTAGTAGATTTCTTTTAACTGATCAATTAGTGATATATTTTTACCAGATTCCGAATGGAGCAGTTTCAACTGACAATCAGTAAAAAATAACTGATTCCAATTTAGAGTGTACCAAGATCCAACGATAGGCTTGTGTATTCTACCGCCATATATAAAATATGAATGGCAATTTACATCATCACTGTATCCATACATCAGTCAAGTAAAATTATAAAACTTAGGGAAGGAATCATTAATATATAAATGGACTAATTTGTACACTTACATACATTTAAATAAAGGGAAAAAAAATTCCAAGATTATCATATGTTTACCTAACATTTGTAATACATCGTTAAGACATGGCACTAGTTTCCCTGCATCTTCACCAACTTTACTGGGCGAAGTTTATCAGCGTGCAAGTTAAAATATATGTAGGTAGGAACAGTGGCATTTTACGAATGTTCATTTGAGAAATACTCAAATGACTGCGAAAGTAATTTCGCCAAACTCAAGTGACTGTTGTTAACAATCTGCCAGCATTGTACTTATTTTCAAACAAATAAATTGCAGCAAAATTTCTAGTGCTAAATAAATTGTTTACAATTAAGAAATACTGTAGATGATTTACAATATTGTTTGATGAATACTTTTGCTTTAAAAATGTGCTTTTAAACACACGAAATAAATAATTCTTACGGGTCGGTTTCATTTCTTATGCAGAATTTCTTCGTTTTTGTGTCGTTTCAGAGGTATTATTTGAAATAGTTTAGTATAGAAAATTTACAATTTACAAGTTGTTTGATATTCTGTATATTTAATTTTCCTTGTTTGGACTAGTTATTAGTAATTATTCTTCTACCCTGCACTTGATACATTTTACATTCGAACATTTTAATTTACTATAAAAGTTTGCAAATAGTTTCTGCAAATACAAATTTTGGATTTTACTGTTCCTGCTGCGTCAGAAAATGTCATACTTTCTGAAGTAATGTGTGCTGTTCCTCGGAATGTCAACAGCTCACAACAAGAGCATGGCTTCTATGTGTTAGTACAGCTGAGGTGGCGGGATACATTAGCAAAATCTCAATGCTGTCATTACATTCATAGAAATGCCAAAAAAAAAAAGATGCGTTCGTAAATAAAATGCATTATACGGAAAGTTTTATTTAATTTAACTAAATGGTTTTGCAGATATTAAATACAACCTTAAGAGGCAATAAATAGTGTACCTATAAAAGAAGTGCTTGACCTACTAAAATTGCCCAAATTATAAGTAAATTCAATATGCCCAGATCGTTAGTAATATATGAAATAATTTATTACTTATTCTGGTGCCACTTCCTCCTAAACCATTTTTTCATAGTGGTTAAAAATTTACAGAATTAAGTGCCTAGATATAGTATTACCGGAACACCGTTTTTATTCAGTTCTGTATTATATTCTTGAGGTAACAAGTTATTATAAAAATATTAAACAAGTCGCCATTTCGAAAATAATGTAACATCTCGTAATTTGTAAATATTTCGTGGGCTTGTTTTGTTAGTTTGATATGGGATGAGCTAGTAATTTATTGAATTTCTTCATATTTCCAAAATTACTATAGCGGGGTGTGTAAAAATTATAAGCAGGACGGTCTCTGTATGCTGGTGAAAATGTTGTCCTACCATATTATTTATTTTTGATGTAGAAACGTTTGTTTTCACCTCTATGAAATTAAAAATGCATTACAAATGTAAAGAGATGACACTTACTATGATCATTTTTTTTCTGCTTGTGTTCTTTTTTTGTTAGGAATATTATTATTCCTTTTTCAGAAGGGCAAAAAGAATGTTGAGGAGTCGGCCAAACTGATATGGAAAGTTAATAATTTTTTATTCTGCTGTCCAGGCCTAATTTATTGAAGTGATTATTATGATATAATGTATCGATGTCAAAATTGGACAATATAAGGTGTAATGAAGAAGGGCTGTGAAGAAATTATATCAATCCCGGAACTGATGATGACCCGAGGAAGGATGAACGCATGCCACAGCTATGGGTCCATCGCAGCATCCGGAGTGTAACGGTCTGCAAACACCTAGAGCCACCGCGGAAGCCCAGGGACCTGTGTTCGAACAGAGAGTTTGAATGATCAAAGGACACTGAATGAGGATCATAGTCACCTCTAGTCGGTATTAAATTCAAAGTTCTATATGGCCGTATAATAAATGAAAGTTTAATTTTATCATTTTCTGAAAATGAATACGTTTTCTTTCTTCTCAGTATGTTAGGTACATTATTAATTTAACCTAATTCGCAACAAGTAATGTCGTCTCTTAATTAATTGTTATTTTAGTAAAAATGTTGTTTTTGAATGTGGCTTGGATTGTGAACATATGCCTAAGTGTTCATATGAAGATTTGATAGGAAGAGCACATTTATTGGTTCTTTTTGATATTCATTAAAATAACAGATATACCTCGTTCTAGTCCTTGCCGTTGGTAATTTAAAGAAGGGATATTAATTATGTCTTTATTTTTGCACGTTTGTTTTATATAGGTATTTTTTGTCCTATTATCTATATATATATATGTGTCGAATTTACATGGTGTAATGTTGCCTACACTTAAATGAGGAATGTTTTTCTCACTATTGAAACTTTCCGAAGCTATCCGTGGCAAAATTATACAGTATAATTAAATTTGTGACGTTTGGGAAGTGATAGTTTAAACTCTCACATTTCTCCGTCACAGAAAACAAGTGGCTGCCCAAATTGTGGAGCATATAATGGCGAGGATCGGCGACTGCACATATATTTAATGAACGACGAGTTCCGTTGTAGAAAAAGTGTCGCCGACCATACGTGGGGCGTGCACTATATTAATTAAGTACCAATTTTTTCTTCCTATTTGGTACAATAAGTTCCTGCCTTTTTAAAGTTTATGGATATTAGATACATAGTAGAAGTGATTGCCTACCAAATTTGACAAATAACTCATAAGTCGTTCTTGAGCTATATCGTATGAGAATAATTATTAATATTAGGTTTACTCACCACATAATGTTAAAAAAAAGTTTCTTAAAAGTTATACTAAAGACCATGAATATGTACTTTCTGCTAGATGTTAATGTTTGGTTCACGTCAGAATCACTGTTCCCAAGATTTGGCGTAAACATCTTTAACTTTTTTGGCTGAGAAAGGAAAATATGCACACTGTAGAGTAACAAATACAAAAGGGAGATTTTATTTCCTGGAAATTAACGTTATAATAAGTACGATGTAATTAGGTATAATATCTGAAAAGAATTTATTAATTGGAAATAAACATTTTCTATAAACATTTGGGGATTTGTTCACATTTACTCAGACGTATGTAGGTGCCCAGAGATATGATACATATATGATGTTCACGATAAAGTGAGCACTTTTTAAGGCCCTCCCAACAGGAAGTAACCTCTAATAATTATGTCTTATTGCAGCCTCGGGCATTACGTTTTGATGGTGGTGAATTATATACATTGGATTTATTGGTCACATTGTAATATTTATACTAAAAAGCAGCAGGAAGATGTAAATTGGATGAAAGGAAAATTTGATAAGGGCCTTAAAAAGTGCTCACTTTACCGTGAACAGCCTACCTACTATAAATTTATTCATTTGGCTCTAAAGACCTTGACGTTATGAACCGCTCAAATCTCTTCACTCATCCACTCATATATCCTGAAGCGCACGCACGCACACACACATATATATATTTATTTATTTATAACTGCAAACATACAGTAATATCACAGTTTTTACTACTTTCCAAGAAAATCGGCATTGTTTACGTTATCTTTTAAATAGCTGAGGAGCCTTTCGTCTTTTGTAATATATCTTTGTACTCTCATGTGCCAAAACCAATGACGGGAGAGGTTTCCATATGTAACGTCGCTCAGCAGAGTTTTATGTAGGTAAAAACATGCCATAATATTGTCGAGATGTTGGAATATGGGAAAAGTGAACATCGTTGACCAGGAGAGGAATACAAAGTATGAAAAATACCTTTAATCAAAAGTGGATTCTGAATACAGTAGAAGAGGAGATAGACATATCCAAATGACATTTAGAAGACAAGAAAATGCAGACCTCAGTAGCGGATCTGATAATGCACCTCTGACTGCGATACAGAATTTGCATCGCCTGTCTATGCTCAGTATGAGGTTGTCTACGAGCTCTTGAGGTTTCATGACCCATCCCAATCGTAGCACCAACCGCAGTTGCGGATTCGTAGCTGGTGGTAAGCGACGTGTTGCCAGTCGTCTATTGACAACATCCCACATGTTTTCAACCGGACTCAGGACCGGGGACTGTGCAGGCCAATCCATGAGACGAATACATTCACTCTCCAACAGCTCAGTAACATCAGCTGTACGATTATGTGTTACAAATGGTTTCCTCCATTTTACGTAAATGTTCTGATGTTAATTTTCCAAGGACATTATTTAAACCCTCTGTAAATATACTATAGGCTCTTCACGGTAAAATGAGCACATTTGGAAGTCCTGCTTAAGATCTACTTGTATGCACGTTATGCATTCTTCCGCCTTATGAATGATTAACATTGCCATGGGTCTCATCACTTTATTAATACGTCGGTCAGGTGAAACTGTGATATTATTGGAAAAGTAATTATTTTACAAATCTGGTAACTTTAACACTCTGGTGCATTAAATAAGAGAAAGCAAAAAATAATAATTTTAAGTTATCACAAATGGACACCTAACACTTTTTATTCGACGTTAAGATATGGAACAATTTTCTAATCTATCGTTAACAACGTTACTGGGCGCATATCACTCAGTGCGCGAACGTTCAAATATATGCAGGCAGGGACAATGGCTTTTTTCTAAGGTTGATTTCAAAAGTGCTCACTTTACCGTGATCAGCATTTAGTTGATTTTATAAAAAATGTCATAACGAAGAAAATTTTTGATTTTCGTTATGCGGGTGTTCGACTGCGTATACAAAATAAATTTTAAAAAGTTGAAGTGCGTAATACTTGGGCGATAATTGGACCCGAGTCAAAAGTTTTCTCTTCTATGACTAAACACTAATATACGACCTTCTCAAAAATGTGTTGTATAACATTTTAATTTCCATGATGGTTACGTAAACAACTGTATAATGCTGTTTCTAGTAACGTTTGTGTATTTTAAGTGTTGCTAACAATTACAGACGCCTAATAGCATTTTCTGACGTTTGAAGGAGTGTGTAAAAGTGGCGTGTATATATCTAGCTGCCGCAAAACCCCGAAACCCGACAATAGATGAAATATGGGAACATCCCGTATCTTGTATTTACGGATCTCAACACCGTTTTCCGTCATTACAGATTGCTTTTCCCCATGTTCAGTGTGGATTTTCGTAAAAGTTCCGTAAAAGTACGGGACATTTTTACGGTGTTGAGAGGAACTCAGGGCCCGCAGAAGTCCGTAAAAGATGCACGAGAGAAAGGAGATCCTGAGAGCAATAACGGTCACCAGTTATTGGACCTGCTTGGATTCTTTGGAGCACCGAATGGCCACGAAACATGATATTTCCCTAAACGAGAATTCAACCAAGATCTTGTTTTTAATCTGGCGTCATTAAAAGTTGTGGGTTAAACTATTGATTTATTTTGTGTTTTTGTAAATATGCTTTAGAAATGCGAGAATTACGTCGTGATTCGTTTTTTACCTACAATATAACATTTGCATGAAAATAGGATGCTAGATAGTATTATCAGTTCGACATGGCTGGAAACAAGAAAAAAATTACTTTTATCAGCCCATCAGATTAATAATAAGGTTACTCTTTGCAATTAGGCAGCGAGATGAGTGCCAAGCTCATATGTGAGTAATTAGTAAGTGAAATTTCTTATGTAAATTTTGGCGAAAGCCATACATAGTATTTAATATTATGGTAAGGAACCAAATAGGTTACCAAACAATTTATATTTTCATGTTCAGAAAAATGTTTACCCGCGTTGTTAAATTTTTTTATTAAGTAATGTTGTGAAATATGTCCTTTCAGTCGTTGTTTTACATAATTACATTGGGGAAATTCTGCAATACTACGGGAATTTAATTCCCAAAAATTGAAACGTAGCTTTCAAAAGCAAAATTTTAATATGCATGGAAAATTATATTTGGTGTGTTCAAATTAATCTCACGATGGCGGATGGCAATCACTCTCGAACGCAGTCAACGATTTTGACAATGACACTTAAGATCGAATGGAAAACTATAACACTGGTTGCTACTCAGGCAGCAATGCTGCACCGGTAGTGTCTAAAACCAACGTATAATTCATGTGTCATAAACCAAAATATCCTTACGAAAATATTTTACCTAAACTTTATTTACATTCGCAAGTAAAATTTTAAAAATTTCCAGGACCGCGTAAAGTGAAAGAATCCTAAAACAAAATAAAGCGAAGTATTCATGCAGTTAATCAGATATGTGATGAGAGTATTATTTTTTTAATGGCTATGACTGAAAAGGGCAAACACAAATACAGGTATTACAGGATCACCTCTGGTTGGACAAATATGATTTCCATTCCTGTTTAATTTTGGACTGAGGAAGCTATCGTCAAATTATTTCATTTGAGATTCCATTTTGAACTGACTCGTTATGTTTGCTACCGAGCGAAATAGCGGAAAGTTTAAACGATTTTTACGAAAACTCTTCCAGTAAGTATTCTTGTTTATATTTCAATATCCGTTGGAAGTACCCATTTAAATAAAGTAAAGTTTCGCAAATTCGTGTTTCTGTTACATAAATATATTTATACTCCGTTATATAAAAACAATTTCCTCTCACCGTTAATCTGTAAAAATTATTAGTGAAATACGTATTAAAACAATTTACAGAGTTGAAATGTTATTTCCGTATTACATTGAAGCTAGTGATTTTAATAAAATTCACTGTATATATATATATATATATATATATATATATATATATATATATGCACATAATAGACATTGTTCATTTTAGCGATAATATCCACTGATGTTAGTTGTAGGATTTCGCATATAATAAGCTTAATTATCGCGTAAAAATAATATATTTTATATTTTTATTTGGTTTCGTTAATGTAATACGATAATTTGGAGATCTTTATTATTTATATATGTTTACTGTGAAAGGTAATATTAAACTGAGTTTTCTAATATCAAAGGGGCTGCGGTAAAGACGCGACTTGGGAGCTTGCTTCCCTACAAAAGCAAACCGGTTTCGATTACTGGTGGAGTCACTCCTGGATTGTTGCATGTGGCAATCGTGAAGGACGATATAGATGGTCAGTGGGTTTTCTCAGGGATCTCCCGTCTCCCCCACCCTTGCATTCCGGCGCTGTTCAATTTCCACCTCTTTCACCCTCATCGTCTCTCAAGATCTCATTGTTAAGAACCACCCTAGTCTCTTCACTCTTATGTGAGCAGTGTGGTAATACAATTACTCGTTTAACTAGCGTTTTAATGGATGTTTTGGCAACTTAAGTGGACTCCTTAAAATTTCAAATTTATTATTTCCTATTTCTAAGCATTCGCTTTTTAAAATATATTTTGTTCGGTTGTGGTTTTGGTTTGTCTGCCACTTTCTGTGTTTTAGTGTGGTACGAACTTTTAAAATTTTAAATTAAAGAATACGATGCAACGCCCTTGCCCACGTACTGTGCAAACTCGGCCGAGGCAACAAAATATCTTGGAAAAATGCGGTTCTGTGGGTCTGACCGAGAGCGAGAGAGAGGGCGGACGAGGGTAAAACACAGCGAGCCAGTCAGAGTCGAGCAGCTGTGACACGTACACGGACAGTCTGTACTGCATGCAAATAGACAAGGCCAGTCTTGGTTGGTGGTAGTAAATATACGTAGTCTGAAGGAGCGCCTATTTACTAGTACGCAAGTAGTTGATTGTTCCAAACGTGTACATGTATTTGAACACTAGTGTAAATGTTAATAACATTAAGGCTTCATGTAATAAAAAACGTCCCAATATTTACAGTGAAGGCCGCGAAAATAATAGCAAACTTTATTTCATTTTTTGATAAAGAGAAGATACCTGGCAAAACATTCGTATCCAATTGAAAACGCAACAAAGCGAGCAGCAGCTGCAACAGGAAAATCTGAGGCAACAATATGTAAAATACGTAAGGATATCAGTGTAGGAAAACTAACAGGCCTGGAAAGAAACGGAAGAGAATCGCCCGAAAAATTGTGTTAGATGGATTTTATTTGTGAGTTGTTCGACGTACAATCTGAAACTTTTATGCTCATAGGAAAGATGTGCCTACATTGAAGAAGTACTACGAACAGAGATTTATTTCCACGGAAGCAAGGAAACGTTGTGGCAAATCGTGATGAAGATTGACTTTCGATTCAAGTAATGCAATAGCAAGAGACTTGTATTAATGGAGAAGACAGACAGTGTTGCATGGAGGGAAAGGTATTTAAGGAGAACGAGGAAAAAGGATAGTCTGGGAGAGAACAGGTTACCGGTGGTTTACGTTGACGAAACGTGAATTCATGTTACGTACACTTTCAACAAATGTTGGCAAGATCCGCACACGCCAGGTGTGCTGAAAATCGACACGGCAAGCCAACGACTACCACGATGAGATGAATTTGGCGAATTTTTCATAAATGGGTATCCGAAAAACTCTTACCCAATCTGTCCCGTAGATGCACAATTGTAATGGATAGTTCATCCTATCACTCGGTGCAGACAAAAAAAAAGCCCCTACAATGACATCACGTAAGACAGAAATACAAGAGTGGTTCAAGTTAAATAACATTGTGTATGAGGAAGAGACGACTAAAGCAGAACTACTCCACTTCGTGAAATGTAAACGACCGGCTTCGAAGTATTGCATAGACGAACTTCTTAAATAACATGGAAATGAAGTAGTCAGGCTGCCTCCATATCACTGCAACTTAGATTCTATCGAATATATATGGAATATTGCCAAGTCTCGTGTGGCGAAGAGCAACGTTTCGCAAAGAGCCGACCAAATAAAGCCACTGACAGATAAACAGTATTCCTGAAATGATTGGAAATCAGCAGTGTTACATGTGAAGAGGGAAGAAGAGCAGTATTGGAAAAACGATCGTGGCATGGAAGAAGAAATGGAGAATATTGTAATTAGTTTAGGTGGAGATAGTGACTGTGACTGCGAAAGTGACAGTAGCCATGATACTGACAGCTTCAGTGACTGTAATGTACATGGAAAAATAAGCGATGGTGATCTTTCAGGTATCGAAGAACTTGAGTAGACTTAAGCATACATGACCGAAGCTGCATAACATTACAGCTCACAATATATCATTATGTGTTTCCGTAATTTGTGACACATTCCTTACAAACAGTCCGCATTTCCTCAGTGTACATTTATTGACACGGCGAATGCCAGGAACGTACGCCAATATATGTTCCCGGGAGGCAGAATATAAACAACACTTGTTTAAAGATACGTAGTTATTAACATGAAACTTTGTTAATGATATGTAGCGTTAACAGTAGTATATTTATTATGTATGGAAACATGTTATTGCTATTACGGGGTATTATTTTTATATTGATCTGTCAATTGTTTAAATTATATGTACACTTACAGTAATGTGGGCATTGTATAATAGGATAAGGCATAAAGGTGAGGAACGAGTGTAATAAACATAACTTGTTCACAGGTGATTTGCATCTACATTTAATTGTATTTTCTGTTAACATCATTATGCCAAGCTAGATGGATGTTTTTAATATGTAGTTTTATGTACCGTATGTGCGGAACTAACTGTGATTGTTTGACTGGAACACGGAAGGGGGAGGGGGGCTCTAAAGTGTGTTGTGTAGGCGCGTAAACAGCTTTTATCAGTACGAGATTTACGAAAAATACACTGCCCTTTAGTGAGTGCAAATGTACTGTTGAGGGTCCTCAGTAACCTGTCGTGAGTGTACTACTCTCCACCTGGGGGTGTCGCTCTAGGAGGGGTAGCACTGTACCTTCCCCTTATGGGCTGTTTTGTTGTCGTGGCCGACTTATACCTCAGACTGCTAAATATTACCAAAAAAACGGCAGAGATAAAGGAGCATTAAACAAAGCTTAAGATTTGGCATAAAATATTCTGATAAGAGAACCTCAGGAAATATTTGCACTGATTATATATAATTATATTTTCAAAAAAATTACTTCAACATAAGAGCTGGAAGATCAAGCAATATGTTATTGATTGATAATTTTCAAAAACGTTCAATCTCTAACAAACTTTAGAAATATAAATAATACTGTTAGATATCCATGGCTCTATTAATTAAAATCTTATAAAAAATTTATCAGCTATTTAGAAACCATGATAACACATACTGGTTAACTTTATTTGCAATTTCATAAAAAAATATAGGTTTATTAAAGATTACATTAATTTTTTTCCCCACAACAGAACATCTCTCAAATATTCTCGTGCTGCATATAACATTAAAATATCTAATACGATTTATGAAACTATCATTTAAAATCATTGCCGGGGAAAATTATTACTGTCTCCTTCAAAACGTGCATATTTTCGTCTTTAAAAGGCACCTCTTTCAACATGGCGTTTTATTTAAAATTAACAAGATAAAAGCCATTAATATATACCGATATATTTGTGTGTCCTGCACGTGACAGTACTGAAAATTAATTTTAAACCTGACACGAGAATTATAAGTTTAACTGTATTTTGTTCACAAGTAAAATTAATAGTTAACTTTCTTCATTCTCATTTTTCAGTTACATTATTTGTACGTTAAGTTTCGGCAGGTAAAGAAAAACCTACATAATATTTTAATTTAACCACCTTACTTTATATTCTAACCATGTAAATTCCTTTGAAAACCTTATTTCCTGGCTAGGCGAAGGAATTTCAAAATCCCGTATTTATCCGATATTACGACCTGAAGGACCAATCTCATATGAAAACATACTTAACTTCGTTTTCACATCTTGATCCAGGAGCACTGTTCTCTCTCGAGGCAACAACGCACCTGGCTTATATACACAAAATCGTCGTTACTACATCCCCTCCAGACTAGTGGTAATTTAAAGTTCAGCCAATCGGGCATAACCGAATTTTCCACCGTATTCAAAAATGTTCATAAATATGGTGGAAAACGTAGCACTAACGGAGCTTATGGCACGCATTGCAAACACATTCAATTTACTGACACGTCACGTGACTGTGACTCCAGCGCTCAGTGGTAACTCCAGGAACTACAGTTGAAGAGTAGTCCGTGACATGCGTGGACGCCATGATGTTAGCCAGCGGCCGCATCGGTCGACAAAACTTTGTCCGTGAACAAAGCCAACGCAGACCTTCCAGAGATCGTCAAAGGTGGGGTTTTATTATTCAGAAAACGCTCACGTAATTAAATAGCTTCTTCAATTAGGGTTTCCTTGCAGGAATTTACATTTGCAAACTCCGTGATTTTTCCAGTCATCGTAGCGCCGTGTAGAAGTAACTGGCTTGGCAATGCGTAGTCAAACAGAGCTGCGTAATGACGTGACCGTAATTTGCACTTATAAGACACAAGTTGTCTCAACGGACATAACTCTGAATGAAACTTTAACGTATCATAAGTTTTAGTATTGGAAAACGCCTACTTAGACATTTTAAGTAAGGCTAATATGGTTGAAGCGACACGATTATAGAACACTTTGGGTTATTTTTCCTGCCAAATCTGTTACGGAGCGAACGTAAAGTATATGTCGTACGTTTATTGACTAAGTAATTACAATTATTAGTGCAGCTGAAATTGCGTTACGTAACATTCAGAAGTTTTCTTCCCTTACAACGTCCAACATAAAAAAAATATTCCACGATGAACCTGGCGTTTGATATTATAAAGGGATTCCATATCTTGAGGACCTCAACAGCAAAATCAATAAACAAAGGAAATTTAAGAGGTGGCCAAAGAACACAATTTTAAAAACATTCTAGCAAACCATAGCCGTACATCAACGGTTCTTGGTAGGTGTGCTTGCTAAGACTTTGCGCCACCGAGGATTATTCGTGACGAACCTCGGCTTTATTACTTATGATTTATGAGCACCAAATCGGAAGCTGATGAGTTCAGAGACAGTTATAATATTGATATAAAGATGTTCGCCACATTACGCGGCCGCTTTCCGCGTGTTCTTGTCTTCTGGATTGTTGTCGTATTTTGTACCGACCTTTCGGAAGTTACTGTAGGCTCCATCTTCGGAGGAAAGTAGCAGCAGAATCTGTTTCTTGCTCTATAAGTTGAGTTTCTGATTCCACTCTAATCTGAATATGGAGGCTGCAATATCTTCCGAAAGGTCTGGACAAAATATGAAAGCGGCGTGGCCACAACCTAGATGTCAAGAACATATCATCTTGAAAATACTACAGTCTTTTGCAATAATGAGTTAAACGCGCGACGTTAGAAGAAAATTCACTCACTACTCATACGATCTTTTTTTCTATTGTCTACATACGTCAAAAGTAGGTCTGTGCGATTCGGCATACTTTTGTAAAAAAAATTTGACCTCACGTCAAAGACGAAATTTGTTCCATCTCCGTACTGTCAGATGGACACAAACCGATGTCTGAGAGTTACGTGCTGTTTACTAATGTTACTCAATGTTGATAATAAGTTGCCAAGTCTGCTTTCAAATAGATGCAACCTACTAACGAAATCCATTCTCTCCAAAGTTGATTGTTTGTAATTTACGTGCACTGAAGTTACTAGAAACCATCGACGGAATTTCAAAATTACATAATAATAATATAAATTATACGTTTTTCCACATCGCTATCAATTGCAAGTCATGTCCAAAACAACAGAGTTATAGAATAACAATTACTGTTAGCATGATAACATACAGAATCAAGGGGTGCACTTTGATTCTGTATATCAGAAATTATTATTATAATATACTACAATTTTAAACGTAATAATTTAAATCATAGTACCTTAATTGTAAGCCAAAGCATATATATATGTATATAGTACCACAATACGAAAATTAAAACTTTAGCCTCTCATGAAGCTGCGAAAATAAATTACAACTAAGAGAATTCACTGGATAATTTTTTTATTAATATGTTGGTCAAAAGTTTCTTAATATTCAGGAAAGAAATGTAAAATTCGTAAATATTACGTACGTGTTCAAATTAGTGTGGTTCAATAGAAGGATACTCAGAAGTGGATTGTGGAAAGTGTCGGCCAGTAGTTCGTGGTCGCTCAACCAGCTGGATGTTGGCCTTGTTGCGTACGGTCGCCGCCATTTCGGTTGCTCTAAACTTGGAATATTTTTTAACCTTGACCCGCTGGTTATATAAAACATAAATTACAAAAAAAAAAAAAAAACTCCTGTATTACAATACCAAGGAAACACACAAAAATTGTCTTGTTTCTTTTTATGGGCTAGTATAAAAAAAATTATATAAATATTCTAAATTGATTTTAAAATTGTGTGGCTTTTAATTTCTCGCGAAATAATTTACAGTGTGTTGCAGCAATGTAGAACATATCTGAGCTTTATTTCATTTTATCTTATACTAGCTTTTATTTTCCGCTGCTTCGCCAGCATGTACATTACCAGACAGCTATTACTAGAGCTCCGAGTGTGCGCGGATTGAGTTGTCAGCAATCTAGGCTGGACAGCCCTCTATACACACGAGACATTGTCGTTTGTGTATTGGTTGCTGTGATCAAGTGAGGCCTCTCCACAAGACTGTAAAACACTCACTCACACTACAGCCCCTGCTTATCACCAGCTCACAGTAAAACAGGGCGTGTCACCCAATCACAACAGTAGGATAAAAGAACAAGTGCTTACAGTCTACCTCGCCTGAAGGACCGCCTTGTAAACCACAATAGTGGTTATACTCTCAGGTGCTTCAAGTTGATATGTGAGCTTACTCTGGAGCAGGCCACTTACTTAAAACTGCCAATGAGAGACGCCGTACTTTCTTAAATCATTACCAGCCACCTCTAGCGACTGTCCCTGGACCTCACTTATAGTAGCAGAATCTTAAATCCTCCAATGAAATTACTACCATGTGCAGTATAAAACCTAATTCCCCTTCCTTCTTTCGCGCCCCCCCCCCCTCCTCAGCCCTTTACAAACGTAAACATAAGGCAAGCAACAGCTATACGTGGCTTCGATCACATATTTTTAGCAAAGCATCCACTTGCAGCCTGGTGTTATCGCAGCGTTTTGGCATGTTAAGTGTTCGCAGAGACGAATGGATCCCCAGACTTGAAGAGAAGCATAGTGAGGTTAAAGGTCTTGAGGGTAGATATTGTTGATGAACTGCACATGGTGATGGACTGCATCATCCATTTTTCAATTTTGTCCATAAATCTGAACTCCATTTCTAGGGTTTTCGAAGAACTTAATAAACGTATGCTTATGATTTATCATATTGTTTACATTGATGGAAAATTTTTTATACAATTTGTTGAATGAAATTAAAACTGATTTTAGTCAGCTCAGCAATTCTAGTATTACCGCTGTTGAAGTATAATAAAATTAAATATAAATTTCTCCAGCAAAATCTCATAATTCTTTGAGAATAAAATGTGAAAAAACGTCCTCGCCTTTCCTATAACATTTGATTTTTACAGTTCCCTATTATTTGTTAGTTTTTCGTTCCAATAGTTCCGTTTGTGAGGAACAAATTAAGTGTTGCAACAACGATTGGTTTATGCATAGCTCGCATATATTCCAGTTCAAACTTCATCTATAATGATATATTAAATTATTTACTGAGGTATAAAATGCGATTTATACACGTTTACAGAATATCATGAGGAAAAATCATAGCGCGATGTATTGCACTTACCATCAATTTTCGAAAATGTAATATTTAATGATTGATATTACTTATTTACAACAGGAATGGAAACTATGTAACGTAGATAACATATCTACAAAATACATTTTACCCATTTCATAATCTTAGGTTTTTGAATGTCTAAAAAATAGGAAATTAATGTTTTATTTGTACAAGCTTCTTTTTTAAGCTAGGGGCACAGCAGTATCTCATCGGATTAATAATCGTTGTGGGGAGTCCTCGAAAACACATTTCGTCCGTTTCAGCCTATTAGGTTTTTAATTTGAAAAACTGATATTAGTTTTTAGGTACAGGAAAAGCACCAAAACTGACATTTAATTTTGTTGATGGTCTCTAGCGTAGAGCTGAATCAATAAAAACACATCTTGGTATGGAATTAAAGTGCATAAAATGTAACATTATATTATAACTTAATTTAAATAATAACTTTTCAATATTTTCATAAATTTGCGTTTTTTCCAGCCAAATAAAATACCAGTTATGAGAAAATTGTCCCTAAAACCGACATACTATCAGAAATAATGGAAAAAAATTACAATATAAATTAAAAATACTGCAAATGATATGAATTTATTACACAATTTACAAAAAAAATGTACTCAGTTCAACAAGTAACATTTTTGTAAAATATTTATTGTTCTGTAATAAATATGTTATTGGTAAAAATCACAAACATTCATGTCATTCTCGGCACCACTGCACTCACTGTATGCCCAGCCTTGACATGCGAGCCAATGATCCCACTCTTTCGCACTGGTATCTTGAGAATAAAGTCCGTGACAAAAAGTGCTAGCTGCATCATCACATTCAGGGGGTTTTGTGACATCACATTTGTCATCAGTTAAGTCTACTCCACTTGAAGAATTTTATCACTGGTTATTTAAAACATCAGCCTTCGTGCAGTCTTTCCAGCAGGTCCTTCAACCGTATCACGACGACTCGGACAATAGCCTAAGCCACGATCTGATACACGATTTGCAGCACTCCCTCGATATATTTTTGCTACGGTGTTCATCGCGCCACTTAAGACACTCTTATATGAAGATGTTGTTATAACTTTCGATTCTGATGCTTACGGCCCTTGAGTTCCACTGCCGAATTCTTGCTCCTTTAGTAGGACGTCCACGTTTATAATATTTCTTGCGCGGCAACTAAAACGAAAATATAGGGTTGAAATGAGCAAACGGTAATTATTTGTTCATCGTGACGTGACATGTCCAAAGCAAAACATCAGGGCATGTCGGTTTACAAACCTCCTACCTCGATAGGTATGTCGTTTTACAGAAAACCCTATTTTTACTTTCCTCATATTAATATAGGAGACACAGTATTGATAATTAAAGTAAACATTAAATAATTTTAGAATCGTTTAAACCAATATAATAACGTTAGTATTGCTAAGAAATTGACTCACCGCTTAAGAGTTAGTCCGAAATGGACTTACCACTCACAGAAACAAACCTTGAATATTCGCAAACCGCACACTGTTCTGTTACGATGAAAATACGTGAGGAAAATGGTTGCCGTGTGCTTTTTGCAACGCGTTTCTCTAATTGCGATTGGTTTAGAAGCGTAAGTCAATGTGGATGTTGTGTTTCACGGAATGCATCGCGATGGGATTTACAAAGTATGATGATGTGTTTCGCTAGATAATTTGTGGCATCTTTCGACTTTATCGAATTTTCACAATGCAATTCCTTACGTAAGATATCATTTACACTTTACGAATTTCTTCGTGATGAGCTCTGCGATTCAATCTCGGGCTGCCTTGTGATTGGCGATTTTCACAAATTACCTCGTGATAGGTTTCAATGATCGTAACTTTTTCGCACTGTGTTTTGTAACATATATGAGAAGAAATAACAATAAAATATTTTCATAAATCTAGGTTTGCTATTATAATAAATGTTTACTAATAACACTGAATATATCGACAGGGTGTGAAGCCACTTCTACTCATTAAATGGCTTAAAATCCATCAATTTCAATGTTGGATTTTCATACGATTTTAATTTGTATGCTCACCTACAATGATTCGAGTTTGACAATCAACTGTGGATATATCAAAGATTAGGGTACAATGTGTCAATTCAGACTGATCGGGGTAGAGAGTGGCACAGACATTTTGAACTTAGTTATTCTGTCTCCAGTGGTGGCAGTGTTTTCCAACTATTAATAGAAAATCTTTCAGGCCCTAACATGACATATATACTCATTCAGGGTCAGTAGTGTCATCTACACCCTGAATTTACCGTGTCTACCTCCAAAGATTCCATTTAATACAGTAAGTTGCAATAAATTATTATTGTACTGAATGTAAACTATCTCTTCACTGTAAATAATATTTGTATATATACTTGTTCACTGAGAAACACAAATGACCTAGACGCTCGCTTTTGTAATATATTGCATAATGGGTGCACCATGTAACTTTTAATATGTTGGATAGCGAATTTCTTCCCATTATGAATGTCTATTCTGTCAACTCGTCGCCATTTAAACTATAATCGAGTATTTCATTATGTATGACACATGTTTTCCCATACATATCATAACTGACTTTACTACGAAATATAACATTATTTAATTTAAACTTATTGTCAACAACTTACAAAAAATTGATAGATTCTTCTTGGAAATTTATGTCGGTTCAGTGTAAATTTGTGGAGTTACTCCATCACACTGATTTTCTACGCTGCCATCCTAAGGCAATAGTATCCTTATTTGCGAATTTAAAATCAAAATTTTCAAACGTTTTTAACTTATTGCCAGCTGCTGGCTAAATACATATTATCATCGGAAAAGACATTCATAAGTCACTAACCCAAATATTTAAAATGAAAAACTAATATTCCCTTGAAAACTTTAATCAACTTAAAAGAGAAATGCTGTTCAGTGGATGTTAGTTTATTGAATTCGTATAATGCATAACTTACAACCCATATTCTCATTAAATTTAACGTTATTTATTATCAGTAAAATTCTTTTCTTGTCGAAAACTGCCGGTATGTCGCTAAAGATTTGTATTTGGATTCATTTTGTAGGTACGAATTTCGAGTTAATACACCATTTTGTTTCAAATTGCTTTATTTTCGATGTAGTATTAGTATGTAAGGTATCGACGGCCAGCCTTTCTGCATAAAACTGAAAGCATTAAACGACAAGAAAATGCGTACTTTGTTAAAAGTTTTCTCCTTTATTATTCTATCCGGCCAACTACACATGTATCCCAGTAGCAATATCATTTTCTCGCCATCCGCTGTAATGGTTTCATAGTGTTAATGAGATGGATAATGGCGGGGGGTGGGAGGTGTGTGACTGATGCAAATATCGAAATGTATTCCGATCGTGTCTCTCCCACCTTGCCCCCCCCCCCCCGCGCCGTCATGGTCCTGGACGCAGAATTCCTCGGCGAAGGATCTCATCTCCGCGGACATAGATGTCGGTTGGGGAGGTGGTGGTGATCCATTCACATCAAGCGGGCGGATCACGTATGCGTACTAACCCCATAAAAGTATTTCAACTGTACTGAGTAAGTGCAGCGCCGATTCTCCCTCCCTCCCGCCCCCTTAAAAAAGGCAATCCGTCTTCCACCATCGCTCTTCCATCACGGCCCCCAAGATACCTCCCCGAAGAAATTCGCGTTCACACTTCCCGGATCTGCAGACGGCGGTTCTAATTGCGTTGGAATGCAGGACTCGAACCTTCTACTTGCCGCTCCGAGAAACTCCATCCTCAAACTAGAGCTTCGTTTTTCTTAACTGTACAAGCTGCAAATTCTGAAATATTTTTGACGTGAATACGTCTTTAAATTTGAAACCGTAGTTGGCGGCAATCCAGAAAATCCGATGATAACGAAATTGGGGGACACATTTTGGCATTGCCGCTCGAAATCTATCATCTACGTTAAAAAATTGGTTGCCACGGGATCAAGGAATATGTTACGTTTATTGAGGACTGCGAAATATCGTGCGGGTGAAAAAAAATGGGGGGGGGGGGGAGCCGTCAGCGCAATTTTCAGTTCGTTTCGCCGCGTCTCAAAACTTCAACGTAGTATAACTTTTGACTATAGTCCCTCCCGATTGGAAGCGACTTATGAAAATCAACCTTTGTAAAAACACTCTAGGCATAACATGTCACCTGTTTTTTCAATAACCCGTATTACACAAACGTATAACACTGTGGTTAGCTTTAGAGTACGGTATATTGAAAAATTAACCTTTACCTTAGTATCTTCTATAAGATGTTATATTTATTTCCTTTTTAAATATGAATTAAGAACAGCGAGTGCAGCGACGTGCTGGTAACGACCGGCAAGAAATAGTTCATAGTTAAAATATTATTTTAACCTCGTTTTTTAATATACTATATGTAAATTACACGGTGCCTATCGAAATATTTAAATATTTAAGTAGCCCCGATGGCAACATATCTCATTTTTACAGTTTAAAATAACAACGGAAAATATCTTGAGTAGGCCGTAATGGTACGGTATTGTTTTATCCAGCGAGAAAGCAATTGAAAAACTTGTCTGCTGGCGAGGCTTGTCGCACTCTTTCTCTTTCTTCGTCTCTTTCACACTCGGGAAATTTCACTTCGCTAGTAATTTCACATGTTTTCAATTGTAGCATATCTCATACTTTTTACAGCAAAATAATGATTTTTGAATTTGTAATTTACAACTGAAGAGATATTTCAATGTTTGAATACGTATTTTAATATATTTAGATATGATAGCGAGGCAGTTTCCTAGTGAAGTTGGCAGACGTGGCGAGCCATGGCATGGCGTGTTGCTTTTCGTCAAACGTAACGTAAATTATTCTTACTCCAAAAAATTCTTCAAATTAATACATCACGTTTGTAGACGTGTTTTTTAAACCTACCTAGGCAAGTTACGATGTTGTGATAAATCTGTATTTCCACGGCAGTAATAAAATTACTGTTACATGTGTTTCGTTAATCAATGCGTCTGTGAAATGGCGTGCCTTTGTGCATCGTGGTCGATACGCTGGCCCCTTGTGTACGAGATTTCATATATTTAGTTAGCACTATTTATACTTTTTAAATGTGAACTGTTTTTATGACGAAGTTATTTATTTACATCCAAGTCTATTTATTTACATCCACGTCTATTTATTTACATCCACGTCTATTTATTTACATCCACGTCTATTTATTTACATCCACGTCTGTTTATTTATCACAACGTTGTACCTTTGCCCTAAGGGGTTTGAAACACAGTCGTGTAGCGTAATTTGCAACTATCTCAGAAGAAAAATAATATGGTCCAGACTGATAAATTTAAATAAACCTAATAAACACTAAGTAGCAATACTTAGAAATATGAGCGGAATAAATGTAATCGTAAGCTTATTTGTGTGCATTTTCACCGGTATCTTTTAAAGTTTGCATGACAAAAATGAGCAACAGGAGTTGCGTGCTTGAATTTAATGTGCCTTTTTCACTGGTTGTTCCTTCGTTTTAATATTTATTCCAACTGAGGCCGTCCTTTTAGAGAAATGACTAAACACAACAATAACAAAAGGATAATTGCTATTAGTACAGCCCTTTACCTCGCAGTTGTAACATAGTCGCGGCCAGATACTAACGTGCATTACATGTATTGTGCAACGTCGTGGAAAACAAATATGTTCATGTAAAATAACCGTAAGAACTATCTTCAATTCAGGCATTCTTAAAACGTCATAAAGCTGATCTAAATAATGTTGGAGGCCTAAACTGCGAATATTCATACAGAATGGTTTTTGGAATATGGCAGAATTATTTAAAAATCTGTAAACAGTAAACAACATATTTGACAGGTATTAAAGTAGAAGTCACACTTCAATGATTATTTTTAGGTGTAGCGAAAGTATACGAATATATTAACACTCTCAATGGAATGTAAACATTGATTTTGACAGATACCACTTTGCAGTCACATGGCAATGTTTGTTTACATTTGGCGGAAGGATACGAAACGGGCCTGCGAGTAGATATTTAGCAGGGCTCCGAGTAAGTTGCTTCCAGTGGGGAATGGACTATAGGAGAAGCTATGACACTCATTTGAGTTTCAATCGACAGCTCTCGTCAATACCAATCGATTACTTGCGTAAAAACATTTGTGTGGCGTGGTAATTGGGAAATTGTATGCGTTTAGTAATATAAAATTAAGATAAGTTAACACAATTTCGGCCTAAATTCGCTATAAAGCTAAGTCTAAACATAGAAATAGTATACGATAGGAAAGAGCATCTCAAAAGCAATCCAGTGATACCCATAAAACCCCATATGATAGCGTGAAGCGGTGCCGGGAACGTAAAATAAACATCAAGGCGTCCGAGGGCGTCAACGTAGACGTATTCACGCAAAACAAACGGCCGTGTCCCCAACACAGCCACACCCCATTTTTTCAGTAGTTTTTCTTTGCTTTCACGGAAATATTTAACTTATATGTAGATATAATCCTGCGGTCACCATACCGCACAACGTAATCTCTTATAGTTAGTGAACTATTGAGGAGTCTTCGATAACACACTTAATACTTATTTACCCTCTTATAATTTGAATTTCGATAAATCCTTTCTTAGTGAGAGCCTGTACCCTAATGGGAAGACTTCGCTCAATTTTAAATGCATTTTCGTCCAGCGGTCTGGGCTATGCTTTTATAAGTGAGTGATTTAGTTATTCAATTAATCATTCGGGACATAGCGATTTAAAATGCGAGGTATTAAGAAGTTTTTACGGGTAATTAATTCAACCTTTCTAAAGTAAGATTTTCAGGGAGACGTATATAGATCCTTTGTTTTTTCTTTTTCTCCAAGAGGGTATTTTTTTTTTTGTATGTAAAACTGAATGTAACTCTGTTTTATAATATATAATGTTATATTTAAGGTTATTTATGGAAACCAAATTTTTTTTACCGAATGTGTTTTAAACAAAGTGCGTTAGTGACTCCAGTGTAACACATTCGTTAAGTTTCTGTCATTTCATTGGAATATTTTCGGAAAATCTTC
This sequence comes from Dryococelus australis, assembly GCA_029891345.1. Classification (NCBI taxonomy): domain Eukaryota; kingdom Metazoa; phylum Arthropoda; class Insecta; order Phasmatodea; family Phasmatidae; genus Dryococelus; species Dryococelus australis. Next base: position 218,966,595 of record CM056996.1, on the reverse strand, counting down.
CATTTTGAATTTTATTGATGTTCACTAGCAGTACCTACAATTGCCAGTCATTTCCCTGCACCTCTCTGGATTTTAAGGTTCCGTAGCTGACGCAGCAGCTATACGAACTATATTTATGATGTTTCTAAATGCCATGGATTTGCGTTTCTATGACTGTACAAGCTAATCAACTAAACTCCAGTCAGAACTTAGTCTCTTGCAAATCCCGCTTCGATTTTCTTTGTAACTTCGAGTTAGGCGCCGAGTCTGGAAAATATTCCACAAGTTCTGAAGCTGATGCCGGAAGTAAAAAGTGACTGAGGTCCTAATATCTCTCTCTTCATTAATTTCTTCACTTTCGAGAACGTTATAATAATACTCCAAAATAAATTAAGTTTTTAAAGTGTCCGTTTTTATTCCCATTATTAAGTCTAGCTCGTTAGCCGACGTAGAAGTTAGCTGTATTCTTACACTCAGTTTCGCTTTAAAAAAATTGCTTTGATGAGTAACACCACAACTCAGGAATACTAACAATGTTTGCTAGTGTTTGAGAAAAGCGAATATAATTCTTTTTTTGATTATAAAAGAAATCCGCTCTAGATATTCAGCTTTTTACATACATTATGTTCCAAATTACCTGTAAATATTTCTTTATTATTCGTGATTCTTCTTATGCCTATATAAGATTTTCGAATAACTCATCCTTTTAGGTTTTGCATTGGTAAATAATATTTGGCGAAAAAATTTCATTACAATTTTATTATTTCTAAAAAAAAAAATATCATTCTTTATTATATTTAGAAAGTATTTTACGACTGTAACGATAACTTCATAAGATACGAATGAAAATTGCTGTCTTAAAAAAAAATAAACATTTATACGGGTCACTCGAGGATATAAAAAAATTATATTGGGAGAAATTCCTTGACTTAGCAGAATCAAGTTTATTCGAGATAGTTTTATTACTATATTATGTTTTGGTTAGGAGTGTGCAGATACATAGAACTCCAAACCACGTACCTCCCTTAAAATAATTTTCAGGAGTTACATTTGCTTTCAACAGCACGTTTTTAATATTGGATACGTGAACTGAGAAGTTTGCGCCGAATATACTAAACAGATTTTAAATTACTACTTCATTTATTATTGGTACTATTATTCTAATCTGTTTAAACAATAGCAATTTAATGGCAACAACGGGAAACAAATTCACAGTTATGTAACAACTTTTGTTTATACTACTATTAAAGTAATGTAATTAAAGTAATACAATTAATGTTTCGTTATTTTTATTCTAAACAATTTATCTGAATGGGACACGAACAACGTACAGCTGAAAAACAGTTAAAACTTTTGTTCCTTTATTTTTTCTCTTTAGATTTTTCAACCTTTTAGGCCCTTGACTAAAACCAGCAGCCTGGAATTGATGTAGCTCGGCGAATGCAATATTTAAAATGGGGCACAATATTGTGATATGGCTGTGAGCCCTGTGAATAAATGGACCGATTATAACAGATCATAACCCACACCTGCGTCGCAAGGGATACGAGATCGGTTTGTCATATCACATTATACATCTTGTTGTTTCCCCTTTCTGCCTCGCCCTGCCTTCTCGTGTCTCGAACACTGTTCGAGTATCGAAAATGTGTTCTGCGATCTGTTATAAGTATCGTTTTCCTAAAGCTCGTGTCAGTCGTTGCGTATCTTTACGAGCGACAGTAGTAACTTCAGCACGATATCTAACACCGCAATGAAGCGTGCGAATTCACCGTGTAATAAATAGCTCGAGAATAACGCACTTGGGCCCACACTGGAAATATATTTGCTCACAAAGCTAGTGAAAAATATTTCCTAGGATTAGTGTTTCTCAGAATTTTTATATTTGATTCCAAAAACCTCTTGGTTATTATTAGTAACTTTAGTGTACAGTTATATACCCCATCCTCTTACCGAAAATATTAAATTTTCTACTATTTGCAGTAAAGTGAGCATTTTGATGCCCTAGTTATTTTATACTTTCAACTATTATTTTATCCTTAAACCACCTTTTTAAAACAAATATTGCTACGAAAGTAATAAACACAGTGTGTATTCCACCACACACAGAAGTTAAGATCCAGGGCTAAAATAAAATATATTAATTGATTATCTATCAAATCAGAGGTCTGTCAAAAGTGCTCACTTTACTGTGTATAGCGTACGGATGGAATTTTTCAAACTATCCACCAGGAATTAAGAGTATCGCTAGCCTACAACCCACTATAACGAGTTAATTATATTTTGTTTATGTTAACATTTAATGTATTTTTTTATGATTTCCCATACAGGTATTTTTTGTTTAAACCCTATGTTAGTTAGCATTTTGTATTTAGGATTACCTTCCTTATTTGTTGTAATAGTTATATAAATTTTGACCTCTCTGCAGTTTTCAAGTGTATTCTGAGCATTTCCAGGAAGACATTTTTTTTGTATAATACTTTGGTGCCCTATTTAAACAACATTTATATGAGCTGTTATCAGTTTCCACCGACTTTAGTAAAATACTTATCTGTAATATACAAAAAAAAAATGGAAATTTCTATGTCCTGATTTTCTTTAAGATAAGAATAGAGGTTTTTTCAACTCGCAGCCATGTCAATCCAACATTGTTTGTGGCAAAGATTGAAAATTTTATTTTAAACTGAAGAAAATTGGAATATTATGTATAACTTCAAGTTGAAGTTAAAGTTGTCCTTTGTTTGATCCGGCAAAAAAAAGAGCCCCAAACTCTGGAACTGGAAGATATGATTATTTTGAGTGTTAGAAATCAGCTGTCTGCTAAACTCAATGAAGATGACGCCATTGACGGTATCCGCTGTAATACTCAGTAAGGCTGCTAAATTAAGCCCCTAAAATCTTGATCAGTTTTTTTCATGCAACATCAACAGTGTAAATTTTTTGGAAAACTTCTGCTATGGAATTTTTTTTAAAGTCTACCAGGATACTTTATTTTTCCTTCGTATAGTCATATTAACCGCCGTAGCTAGCTGTCATCAATGAAATTCACGGACTTATTAGTTTACATAAGTAGAATTATTATGTAGGTACTGACACAAGAGAATCTGCCATCAGAGCTGGAGCCGGCCGGCCGGCCGTCATATTGGAATTTCACTTTTTCTCTCAAAATTGCCCTTTTCCCATAAAAATAGATTAAATTTCCCTAAAAATTCCCTTTTCCCCTGAACAAAATTACCGTTTTCCCCAGTGCAGGATACTAGAATTTGTGACTCCGGAGACTAGGTCTACGTGACCCTGGAAACTAGAATTTGTGCCTCCAAAGCAGAAGAGCAGGACTCACGACCCATGGCCCTTGATAGTTGAAAAATTCCAGGCCACCAGCAGAAATTTTTCCCATAAATGTTCCGTTTTTACCCTACAAATTACCCATTTTCCCTTAAAATATCTATTTCTTCCCTAAAATGCCTCTTTATCCACTGAAAATATTTTAAAAATCACAAAAATATGTCAAGAAGTATATTAGATTACTGACTACTACTATCTTGTAAGCCAAGTACCTTGACCTTGACCACATGTCCTTTAATGACCTTGAAAACAAAAACCCGTAAAAATTATAAAAATCAACAAGCATATTATGTTATTGACTACTACCGCCATATTCAATGCAGATGAACTTGAGCTTGGCCGCATGGCCTTGAACGATCATGAAAACAAAAATATAGAAAAATTCATTACAGTCAGCAAGCATATTATGTTATAGACTACTAATGCCATTTTTAATGCAGGTGACCTTCACATTGACCCAGTGACTTTGAACGATCTTGGAAATAAAAACTCGATAAAATACAAAACAGTCAGAGAGTATATTAAATTATTGACTACTACCACCATATTGTGTGCGGTGACCTTGGCCCCATGACCTTCAACGACCTTGAAAACCAAAACTGGAGAAAAATTCACACAAAATTAATAAGCATTTTATGTTACTGACTTCTACCGCTATAGTGGGTGCAGGTAACCTTGAAATTTTGACCCTATGACATAAAACGACCTGAAAGACTTTGAAAACCTAAACTCGAGAAAAAGTCACAATAAACCTGCTGGCAGTAAACCTACTACCGAGGTACTGAACGAGAAATGCAGATCACCTTTACAGGTCTTTGCACGTATAAGTAAACTGTCCTTATGGCAGAACTGTTTACCGCACCTGTAACACAAATATGACACATGACAGGTAGTCTTGGCACAATTAAAGCACACATTCTGCCATACATTATGGTGGAAAGTAAATGTCTTATCAAAAAAAGACATTGATAACGACACAGTGATTCAGGCAAAGACTCGTATGGAGTTGTTGGAGATGTAGGCACTGGAGCTTATGAAGCAGGTAATGTCGGCCGCAATAGTGTTCTAGGTATATAAGTCGAAAAGTTTGAAGGCTCTATTGAATATTTTGTAGGCTACCTGCGACGATCTCCCTTTCACGTCAGCCGATTTAAAACTAAGCCTCTCAGCTGACCTCCATACTGCCTGTGATATACGAGTATGTCATATTGACTTTGAACCGTTTATATTACAGCCATTAATATATTGTTCAGACACCGATCAACCAATCACTAAGTTACAACGAGATTGCAGCTGACCAATCGCAAGAATGCATTAAGAGATCACATGGTGGAGGCAGTCTCTGGCTCCTGCTGACTGACGCCTACAGATCGATCTCTCCCAAGACTGACCCATCAAGGACACCTAATAAAGCTAAAATGGCACCTAAATGATTCCCAAAATGATGCCACAACTACCTCGACCCCTAATGACCTTTAATGACCCCAAAAATACCTCTAAATTACCCAATATTACTTCACCACCAACACCTTGAGTCCTAATAACCTCTAATCACCCCAAAATGGTTCCTAAATGACTCTAAAATGACACCAAAACCTTGACCCTAACGACACCTAAATGATTCCATAATGAAACCACCACCACCTTGACCCCTAATTACCCCCAAATGACATGATTGTGGTGCTGATAGCTATTGTAGTGCTGATTGTGTTGCTGATTGCAAATGTGGTTCTATTTGTTGTGCTGATTGTGGTGCTGATTGCAGAGAATGTGTGTGGGTCGCAAGTTGAAATAAATTACCCCCATTTTGAAATAAAATTACATAATCCTACCTGAAAAAGCTGAAAGGTGATACTTTTATTTAATAATCTCACTTTGAAAAGTATATAATCAGGTTCCTCGGTATACTTTATTGCTCCCTGGGTAAACTGTATCTGCACTTCTCAATAATAGTACCTAGAATTACAACAGGCTCCCAATCCACTTCCCTATTGGTCGATGAATGACTTGGACTTTGTACTGAACAATGCCGCTCCACGACAGGCCAACACCATGCTTCCCAATTGGTCGTCGTGTGAAAAGGATTCTGTACAGACCATCTTATTATGCCGAAATACATTTTGCACATAGGTTAAAGCACGATCACAGAATCGGCACTGGCAATAGCCAGTTAGAGATGATACAAGTTGCTTCTCTTTGATCGACGAGGTCAAAGGCAGCCTTTCGCATTCAAAAATCAGCTTCGTGGTATGGGAGCACTCTGAGAAAACCCAAATACTTGTTCGCCCCACAAGTATACATGCAGGTATTATCATATAAGATAGTAATCTATTAATTATGTATTGCATATATATATATATATAAATAAGCACTACTCAGAAAATAAACACTTTCGTTTATTCAGTGAAAACATATATTTATGTACATCGGACTACAGACATCAACACAGAATCTCTATAAATTCCATACATTCATGTAAAGTATTTGCAGTTATATTCTCTCTTTTAACATAATTAATATAATCTGCTTATATGTGGCTCGAGACAGTCTATGCTAGCAAGCATCCACCCAGAACCTTTAACCATATATTCTTCTTCTTCAAGACAGTTTTTCTTTCAAGGCCCTCTATAGTGTCTGGAATGCTGACTTTTTTGTACAATGCTATGTACGCAGTCTTGAGTACCCGCCACCTAATAGCTTCATGCAAAGGTTGTGGCTTTTTGTAGGTATACTCCAGCGAAACATTATACTTTATGGGACCTTCTTCAACTTATTCCGTTAAATGATTGATAATCCTGTTCTTAATATGGCCCAGTTGTGTATATATGATTTCGTACTAACAAAGTTATTTCCAATTACATAAAATTTTGAAATGTCCTTTTATATCTTTATTTTTTTTTAGACTCAATCAATTCAATGTTATATCGCCAATAGGCAGTGTAGGGCGTTTGTTAGCTGCAGAAACTACCTTTACGAATCTTCCCATGTCTCTTTAGCTTATCACCTCATATGAACAGATGTTTGCGTTTGGCACGTTTCTGCATAGCACAGGAAAGCCCCTTCTCACAAGTAGTTCTTTCGTGCTTCCTTGCACCTACGTTGTAGGCGAATATCTTTTCACACTAATAGCAACGAAGCCTTGACGAAATCATTGATTGTAGCACTACTGTAGATGAAGTTCGAAGAAGTCGATGACCTAGTCGACGTCATGCCTGGCGTCGATGACTACACTGCTGTAGATGGCCCATATGAAGAAGTTCATGGGGGCTTTGGTACCATGCCCATAGCAGATGAAAGCTGTGCTATTGTAGGTACCTCATCCGAAGAGGTCGTTAGCAATACTACTATAGGAATGCTGCTCAAAGAAGTCGATGGCACTGCTGGTACCACTCCCGAAGAAGTCTATGACTTCGTCGGTACCATGTCAGAAGAAGTCGATGGCACTGATGAAGCTGCCATTAGCTCTTGAATTTCGAAGACATCGCAGATTTAGAATAAGACTAAGATATAAAGCTGCAGAAGCTACCTGAGACAGGCCTCTCACAAAACTGACCTCTAAATGACCCATAACAAACTATAATGACCCATAAGTGACCCATTAATGATTTATAATAACCCATAACGACCCATAATGACTCCTAACGACCCATAATGACCAATTATCGACCATTAATGGCCCATTAACGACTCATAATGACCCTTAATGACCCACAATGCCCAAATAACTAAAAAATTACCCTTTAATTTCCCATATATGACCCATTGATGACCTATAAATAACCACTAGGGAACCATTAACCACCCATAAATGACCCCTGCTCGTGGAGCCTGTGGAGCATCTGGAGCATGCGGTGCTGATTGTGGTTCTTATTGTAGAGTGTATAGGTGTGCGTGCATATGTATGTGTGTGTGTTTTTGTGTGTAGGTATGTGCGTAGGTGTGTGTGTTTTTAGGTGTATCGTGTTTTCTGTGCTAATTGGTGAAGACTGCAAAAATTGATGGAAAGACCGACTCCAGCAGACTGACTTCAGTAGACTGATTCCTACAGACTGACTCCTACAGACTGACTCCAACAGACTGACTCCAGCTGACTGACTACTACAGGCTGACTCCGGCCAACTGACTCCTACAGACTGACTCCAGCCAACTGACTCCTACAGACTGACACCAGCAAACTGACTCCCGCTGACTGACTACTACAAACTGACTCTTACAGAGTGACTCCAATCGACTGTCTCCAACAGACTGACTCCTACAGAAGACTAACTCCTGCATATGATGTCTCAGTGCCTGCTAATGATTGGTCAGCTACTATCCCACGGGAACTCGGCGATTGGCTGGTCGTTGTCCGCACAATGTATTAATGGTGTAATACGATTGGTTCCAAGTCAATATGGCGTCATAGGGCTTACATATATTATTGTATTATATGCATTATAAGCAATAGGGAGGTTAGTTGAAAGGCTTACTTTGGCAACAGCCTCGCCTCGGCTAGCTTCTTCAGCTTTGCATCAAAGTCTTATTATGAATCTGCAACGTCTTCAAAACCCAATATCTAATGGTAGCTAGGGCAGTGCCATCGACCTCTTCGTACAGTGTACCGACGAAGACATCGACTTCTTTGGGAGTGGTAGCAACAATACCATAGACTTCTACAAGCGGCATTCCTATAGTAGCATTGCTAAAGACCTTTAGGATAGGGTGCCAACAATAGCAACGCTCTCATCTGCTACGAGCATGGTACCAATGCCAACATTGACTTCTTAGAATGGACCATCTACAGCAATGCAGTCATCGCCGTCTTCAGGCATGACATCGACAGGGCCATCGACTACTTCGCATGGGTCACCTGCGGCAGTGCTGCAATCGATGACTTCGTCAATGCTTCGTTGCTATTACTGAGAGAAGATATTCGTCTACAGCCAAGGTGCAAGGAAGCATGAAATAACTACTTGTGAGAAGGGGCCTTTCTGTGCTATGCAGCGATGTTACAAGTACAAACATCTGGTTATGTAATTGGAAATAACTTTGTTGGTACTAAAGACATATGTTTATACCTGGACTACATTAAGTAAAAGATAATAAATCAATTAAAACAATAAGTGGAAGAAATCGCATAAATTTTAATGTTTGGCTGGAGTGTACCTACGAAAAGCTTTAACCTTTGGATGAAGCGATTAGTCGGTGGGCATTCAAGACTGCGAACGTAGCATTGTCCAATGAACATAGCATTCCAGGGGCTATAGGGGCATTGAAAGAAAAACTTTGTCTTGAAGAAGTAGAATATATGACTAAGTGGTCTGGGTGGATTCTTGCTAGTGCAGACTGTCTCGAGCTTCATATAAACAGATAAAATAATTATGTGAAAAATGAGAATGTTGCTGTAAATACATTACATGAATGTACGGAAACTATATAGATTCCGTTTTTTTTGTGTGGTAGTCTGATGTCCATTAAAATATATGAGTTCAATGAAAATAAACGAAATTGTTTTATTTCTCGCTAGTACTGATGTACCTCATTGTAGCATTACTACATTGTTAAATATAGATAGTATGATAGCCTTGGTTTATCTATAAATCACTACAAGCCGATGCTGTGAGCATGTTAATTAAAATAAATGAAATGGTGTGGACAAAACATGATGATTTGTATCTTACTATTTCAATATTTACCATATAAGCGCACAATCAGTTATATGGTATCGAAGGTATGATATTGAAATTAACTGTACATAAACTAGAAATGAATTGCCATTATAATACATTTCAAGCATTTGGATGCAACAGCCATGAATAAATGCTGTTGCAGTGGTAGAAATTTGACCTTGGGATGTGAAGGGGAGGTCGAATTTCGAGTCGGGCCTGGCCAGACCTTCTTCAGTGCTGTATATTGCGGAGAGAGTTCCTATATAAATGTCTGCATGACTGGTGTTGCTCTAATACACCACAGTTATTCTCCTAGCAAATGTCAAACTAAATGGAAGATTTTGAAGGTTAAATGCCAAGACGATACGGCATAATCAAAGATTACGTAAGTGATGTGACCCAAGATGGCGGTTCTAGGGGACCGAGTAATCAGCAGGCTGCTAAGTCGAAGCGGAATGACAGAGCATGAATACAATGTTAGATAATGGGTGGAGCACATGTGACTAAATCGTGGTGGCAAAATTAAAAATTAATAATAGAAAATTAAAGGAAGGTAACTAAAAAAAATCAAAGATGGTGAACATGACATGAGAGCATGAGAGAATATTTCATCAGCTTGCCTGGTAACTCAATCGATAAATGAGCACCACTTAGGTGATGAAAATAGAATTCAATATGCAGAGTGCCGACAACACCACTTACATTTTAAAAAACGTAAACAAATATGGTTGTCACCTGGTAACTAAATTGCCAGTTTACATAGTTGGTAAGAAGATCATTAATACACTAGAGCCACCTCGGTATTGAAAATGTATAAAAAATGACAAACGGAAAAACCAAGATGGCCTCCAGTAATGTAAAAACAAATTACATACGAAAAAAATATAATATGACAGCCTCCAGCAATGTACAAACAAATGACAAACGGAAAACCAAGATGGCATCCTCCTGAAGTGTATAAGCAGATGACTAACAAAAAACTAAGATGGCAGCCTCCAGCTATGTATAAATTAATAACAGACGAAAACAATATCCAAGATTGCAGAATGAGTATATAAGTTGGTGATGGGGAGGGGGTGATTTACCTAAATGTAAGTTAGTTTTTCTTTTTAATTATAAGTTTCAATATTTTTTTAATAATTTCTTTATGATATTTTTAGATTTTTCTGATTTTTAATTTTTTTTTAATTTTTGTTTTTTCGATGATATTCAAGGTCACGGGTCAAGCTCACGGTCATCTGCGTCCAATATGGCGGTAGTAGTCAGTGACTTAATATACTCGCAGACTCTGATGCATTTATTCAATTTTTACCATTTTTTCTCGAGTTTTGATTTTCAAGGTCATCTAAGGTCACGGAAATTGGGTCTAAGTCCTGAGTCCTGACGAGCCTCTCAAAATCTCCCAATGGATGGTTTTTGCAAAATAGAAACTCAGTGTTTTATTTAAGTAAAACAATACATTTTAAGGGAAATTTTGAGAGAAAAGGAGACATTTTTAAAATAAAAGGGAAATTTAATGTAAATTTAGTCGATTGTGAAGATAAAAGAGAATCTTTTTAGAGGGGAAAGGAAAAATATGTTCATTTTTCTCGGCACCTAACTCCTATCCCGGATCCTGTTATGCCCGAATGCAGATCATCCTACTACTCTTATGAATTTTTGTGAACGAATATCCAGAGGCTAAACTTGGTGTGTCAGAATTTTATGAAATAAGACCTCGGCAAGTACTCCCCTCGTCAAACGGACCTCATGCCTGCATCTGTCGCTACCGTGCTGACACTTCCTTTTATAATAACTTAAATTCTTGAATTGTTCCCCCCCAAATATTGGTGCTTTACTCTAAGCAATCTGTTTTGACGTTCAAAAGGAATCATGCATGACAGGATATTGCAATTCATGTAAAGATAATATTGAAGATATTTTTCAAAAAGAAACTGATTTAGATAAGACTATTATGTTTAAACAGTAGTGTGAATTTGATGGCCATTAAAAAATAATTGAAAGTGAAGATATAGTTGAGGACGTACTGAATCTCATTCAGAATCGGGTTACCACTTTCAAGTATCATTATTTCGTATATAAGAGTCAGCCGAAATTCTTTGGGGAACAAAAATAAAATACTATTTATGAAGATACGATGATCGTGCAATTAGACTTTGCGGAGAATTATGGTGCAGCCCACCAAGACAAAATACTGAGCGTTCTTTGGAGCCACCATCAAATCACATTATTTGCATGCTGTGCTAGGCTAAGTGATGGAAAAGTGCGATACTTTGCTGAAATCATTAATGAACTATAACACGATAAGTTTTCTGCATATGTTTTCCTAAAGAAAGTGATCAATTGTGTCAAATAAGAATTCAAGTAATTGACAACTGTAAAAGTGATCTAGGATGGTTGTGCTGGGAAAATAGAAAACAAATAAAATTTGTATAATTTATGTTTCTTCTTGGATGACTTTGGGGTAATTGGGAGTGGCATTTATATGCCACGTGTCATGGCAAAGGGGCCGTAGATGGGGTAGGAGGAATGTACAAACATAATGTGTGAAATGAGGTTAAGCCGAGTCCCTCTGTAGGATATTTAAAAACAAATTTTCATTGTGCCTCATACATGATTTCAGGAATAAAAAGCATATTTGTAATGCCAGAAGAAATTCATAAATGCGAAGATATGTTAACAGAGTGGTGGAACGATGTACATGATATTCCTGGACTTAAGTGAAAACACTGTTTTGAACCATCAAACAACATATTCTGTCTCTTTTTGGGCACAATATTTTTTCCCAGTTATAGAAATGCTGTATGACAAAGGGAAAAGTGTCTCAGAATGAAGTTGTGGTAATGAAAACGAACCCATCCCTTCAGCTTCTAAGGATTATCTCGGAACAGGACAATGTGTATTAGTAGAATATTAAGTAAAATAGTAAATTTATAAATTTTATGGGATGTGCCAAAGTGAGCATGATAGTGAAGAGGTTGTATTATGTTTTTACATAAATTGTTGTAAAACTATTTTTATGGTATTAATGCACATGTTTAATCTAATAATTTGACATGGCTTATGTTTTTAATGGAAATCAAATCTTGTAAGAAAGATGACCTTAAGTAATGATACTGTACAGATTCACACCCGTATATATATATATATATATATATATATATTATATATATATATATATATATATATATATATATATATAGCCACATCTGTAAAAACTAACTATTATTTTGTGTAAAATAAAGGAACATCTTCACGAAAATAGACTCCCAGTAGGAAACACTGCATTCCTTCTACTGATCACACATTGTTCAATTTTGCAGAATTTCATAAACAATTCACAGATAATTCTGCATAAACACGTAATTTCTTATTGTAATGTCCAAAATATGTCACACCCGTAACACAATTTAATATGTCTGTCAGATATAGCGAGTAGAAAACACGCATGTACAAAAATTGATTCTATAAATAAGTACGTGTATTCCAATCTTATTTATTATTTTAATATAATTTATATATGAAAATAAAATTCTTAAATGTATTCTACACATAATAATGTACATTCATATCTAATACATCATAGTACCTGGGTGTTTTCTTCTGGGCCGAACGAGTATTAGGGTTTTCTCAGGGTACTGCCATACCATGAAGATAAATTGTGAATACGGTCTTCTAATGATTTCAACGACCATGGAGCCGCGACAGAGCATCATGGCTAACTTGCGATTCAGCGATCGACTTTTCACATACGGTCAAAATGCTCGTCTGCATGAGAGTGCGATCTGTACGAAGATTCCTTTTCACACGACGGCCAATTGGTAAGCACGGAATTGGGAAGCATGGTGGTAGGCCGCCGTGGTACTGCATAGTTCAATACAAATTCCAAGTCTTGCAGTGACCAACGGCGAAGCGTGGTGAAGCCTGATATAGTTCTAGGCACTTTGATAGCAAAATCCAAGTACAGATAACCGAGGAAGCGATGATATATACTGAGTCACCAGGATGTATAATTTTTAAAGCGAGATTATTAAATAAAATGACTTCATTTCAGCTTTTGGAGGTATGACTATATAATTTTTGTAAAAGCTGTCCCTGCACATCGAACGAAATATAAAACCGACGGAGCCATATTGAAATTGAGAAAATATTGGCCATTTGGGCGGCTCCTGCGACGGCGGTGTGTTTGACGAGCTCCACGCTTCACGTCCACTGGGCGGGCCTGCTGGTCTGCAAGTGTGGGCGCCGCGGGGCTGTTGCCGCCCGTGAAAACTTGGGGCTGCCTTCCCCTCCCTTGTAAGACACCTTGATCACGTGACGCCAACCAGTCACGTACCCCCAGAGTGCGCTTCCAGGACTTCCGGATATCGACGGAGTGAATATCTTTTTGTCTTGTTCTCGATCGTTTTAAATAAAATATAAATACAGGTGTCTCGCCCAGGTTCGGGGAGACAGCACAGGGTTTTCACTTAGGCAGGAACTGCTGTTCCGTCAACATTTTAAAAAAAGGGGGGCGCATGCTACCATTTTATATAAGTTGAATATCATGTAAATAATTAGTAAAGCCATATTTTTACATATCATGTAAATTTTGGCAAAGGCATGTTTTATATATAATTTAATTACTTGGGTTACTACTGTTTTTATACCAAATGTAATCAGTGAGAAAATTGAAAAATTATATTTTTATATTAAATTATATATTGTGAGATTGGGGGAAAAAACCATAAAAATGTTACAATTTTGGTATAAAGTCAAAGACGCCGAATATTTCAAACCTAAAATCGCCTCTATAAATATTTGTGAGGTCGTGCTTTTGTATGCCGCTATATCGTTCAAAGTGCCACAGCTTTTGCAACGTGTAGTGGGGCAGACGAGAAATGAAGGTATGCCATCTCGAGAGTTTACTCAGGCAATGTTGTAACAGACTGGTTCATCAGTAACTATCGCGCACCAACGTATTAAAATATTCGAAAGTTTTCAAAGTTCCAATGAATCAACGCAGCAGTTTGTCAGAGAGACTATTTGATGGGTAGAAGTGTTAGGTATGCCGTATGCGGGAGCGTATTTGGCGGAAATACTGTTTTTTAATATGTTGCTGGAAAATAGCAAATATTTTACATTTGCTTCAAAGCCGAAAATGTTAAATGAATTACTAGATTAGTCATTCAAGTGGAATTAACGATTGGTGATTGTAAGCAAAGAGAGCCTTAAGTAACAACCCCTAAACGGCAAAGCCAAATCGGTTCTCGTACCAATCATCCGACGGCTAAATGCTTTTATAAAACGCAAAAAGGCGAAGGAAATGCCGTGCAGGAAAAGTTAAAAAAAAAAAAAAAAAGTCAAATTTTTTTAGGAACAATGAACGGATGAAAAAATGTTCCTATAAGAAATCGGATAGTGACAGGAAAGAAAAGCTACGTGAAAATGGGGGCCAGTCAGTCGTAAAAGTAAATTCAGAAACTGTTACAAACTCTGAAGGTCGTAAAACTGTGAAAGAAATCAATTGATTTAAATGCGGTAATCCTGGGCATTTTAAATTTTGTTGTCAGTTAAAGGGAAAACCTGCAGGAATTTGTTGACTCGGGTTCTTCAGCGACCCTTATAAGGAAAGAGACGTCGGATAAAATCATGCGGGACGTGCCGTTTGGAACTGTACAGTTAAAACGGGGCGAGTCAATGGTATTTTCCTTAGCCGACGGAGGTTTGATAAATTAAAACATAATAGCTAAGATGAAAGTGAAAATAGAAAATTTTCATGTAAGAAGCATTCCGTATTTTTGAACATCTGTTACATTACGTGATTTTAGGTATCGATTTTTTGGGTAATACACACGCATGCGTTGACATAGCAAAGAAGGAACTACGGTTTAGTTTTTCCCCCGACACGGTAGTAAATTTGCGACTAAAATCGTCTCATTTCCGTAAATTTCAATTGCTTCAGCATTCTGAAGAGGTAGTGAAAGCGTCATAACAGCTTAAAATGGAATATCAAGATGTGCTTACGTCAATGTTAGGGAATTGTAAAGAGATTCCAGTAGAATTAAAACTGGAAGATAATGAGCCCGTAGTGTACGTGCCATATCGTGTGTCAGCACACAAAATTAAAATATTTAAAAATTTGATCACAGAATTGCATAGCAGGGAATCGTAGAAAATTCCAAAAGTCCGGACGCAAGTCATTCTTTTCTAATTCCTAAGAAAATTCCGGGACATTTTAGAGTTATCTATGACTACAGGAAAATAAATAAAAAATTGTATGAGGATTCCGAATCAGTACCCAACATGGAAAGTGTATTTTAAAATTTGCAAAAGGCAAAGTATTTCACTATCTTGGATTTAAATTAAGCATTCTTAGGATTTGAGCCATATCCCAATAGTAGGGCACCGTTAGCATTCTGTACCCCGTGGGGTTTGTGTTAGTGGACTCGTTTACCGATGGGAGTAAATTCCGGACCCCATCGTATGTCTAGGGTGTTAACTCACGTGTTAGGAAAATATCTGTATGAGTTTGTATTCACATACATATATGACGTGTGCATATACAGTAATATGGTAGAGGAACATATTCAACACTTGCGGCTAGTATAAGACGTTACGTAAAGCTGGACTGATGGTAAATCCGGAAAATATAAGTTGGGCACAACATCACGTACGTTATTTGGGATTCATAATTTCCGATATAATTGTGCGAACAAATCCGGAAAAGGTAAAATTCGTCGTAAATTTTCCGTAGCCTAAGAATGTATGAGGAGTGAAAAGATTTTTAGGTAAGGTAGCATTTTATATAAGTTTATTCCGAATTTTTCTGATCTTGCAGAGCTGTTAAATGAATTGAAAAAAAAAAAAAAAGCAGTTACAATGAAACGAAGAACACGAAAAATGCTTTTCAATAATTGAAAAATATGTCAGCAAATCCTCCCGTTTTGCATTTACCGAAATATTCTGAAGACTTCTTTTTGCACTCCGATGCCAGTTCTGTAACAATAGCAGCGTGTTTAAATCAGAAGATAACTGGTCATTTTGTACCGATAGCGTATGCCAGTAAATTATTGACCCACGCAGAAAGTAATTTTACTATTTATTAAAAAGAATACTTAAGTCGTATTTGGGCTATGGAAAACTTCGCAGATCATTTGTATCACGCAACCATTCACGTTGTACACGGACATCCAAGCGCTCAGCTGGTTATTAAAATCGAAAAAGCCTTCAGGCAGGTAGGCAGTCACGTTGGTTGGTAAGATTGGCCAGTATCAAATTTAATGTGCAACACGTTCGCGGGTCGATAATTCGGTAGCAGACGAGTTGTCGCGCATATATTGCGCGGAAGATGTTGAGCAAGGCGACGAGCAGGTGAAGAATGGGGCAACTGAAGATAGTGTAGTGAGTACATAAGTAAAAAGGACGGAATAGTAAAATCATAAATTTTTAAATGTATACAGGTATACATCAAGCCCACTGGGCAGGCCTGCTGGTCTGCAAATGTGGGCGCCGCGGGGCCAATGCCGCCCTTGAAAACTTGGGGCTGCCTTCCCCTCCCTTGTAAGACACCTTGATCACGTGACGCCAGCCAGCCGATCACGCACCACCAGGGTGCCCTTCTAGGACTTCGGATATCGAAGGAGTGAAGATATTTTTGTATTGTTTTCGACGGTTTTAAATAAAATATTAATACAGGTGTCTCGCTCACGTTCGGGGATACAGCACAGGGTATTCACTTGGGCATAAACTGCTGTTCCTTCAACATTTTAAAAGTGGGGAGGGGGGTTGCTGCCATTTTTTATACATGTTGAGTATAATGTAAATAATTAGTAAAGCCACATTTTTATATATCAAGTAAATTTTAACACAAAAGCATATTTAATATATCATGTAAATAATTGGGGAAATAACTGTTTTTATACCAAACATAACAAGAGGAAAAATTGGAAAATTATATTTTTATATAAAATTATATATTGTGATGTTGGGGGGAAAACCATGTAAATGTTACAATTTTTATATTTCAGCCAAAGATACCGAATATTTCAAACCTTTTCACTGGAACCACCCCAAAACCCTTTTTTTGACGTCGTTGGGGGTCTCTCGGCTGTTATCCAACTTAAAACACCTACATTCAGGAAGCAGTTGAGACACAGACCTCGTCCTGTGTGTGTTGGCAAACACCGTCACATTTTATTTTAAAATAAAGGGAATTATTTCAACTTGCAACCCACGGACATGCACCACACTTAACACCGCACTTAGCACCGCATTTATCACTGCAATCACGGGTCATTTTTGGGTTATTAAGGGCAATTTTATGATATTGTGTGATTAATGGGTAATTATGGGTCATTTTAGTCATTATGTCATATTTATGAGTCAATCGGGGAATGGGTCATTTATGGGTCGATAGGTAAATGGATCATTTGTGGAGCAAAATGGGTCGGTCTTGTGAAGGGTCTGTCTGACGGGAATCCTTTGTCTGTTTTAATGTGACCATAATTTAGAGCTGTGCGAAGAACTTGTCTAAAAGAAACTGTTAGAGATAAACCAGCAAGATAATGTAATCAAGGAACTATATAAAATGCATATTTAAACAGAGGCATAAAACTGTTTAAATCTCGCCGATGAAATATGTTAGTAATTATATATATATATACTAACATAAATAATAGCTAGGCAAAGTGGCACTACTGGTAAAGGAGATCTGTTATTTTCATGAATATGATGCAAGCTAATGATTGTACGGTCTACTGTAGAGCTTGCCTCTTTTTATGTATGTTCACCCACTTCTGGAAAATTACACGGACTACAGTGTTGCTACTTGATAATACTAAAGTTGGAATGAGTGCAGTAGAGTCGTTTTGCCCAGAATGTACACTTGCAAGATGTTCGCGTGTAGTCAACGGACTTCAAAATAAACGGTCGTCGGCTCTAAATACTGATAAGCATACAACTCATGTTACAAAGAAAATGTAAATATGATATTGAAGATGAAACAGGAAGTGAATACCATCACTAAAACAGCATTGATCATAATGACTATGACGGCAGTGATAATGTTGAAAATGATGATTCCCTCCATGTTCCCACACATTTCACCGAGTTTCCTTAGACAAGGGATGCGAAGAAGGAAAAATACGCCGACAATATTGACGACATATTTACCGAAGACCCGAAAGAACTACTTCTTAAACGCAGCTATTTGACTGACCTTCATAAACGTGAGTATGACATGTGCATTGTATAGATATATCTCCAACCATTAGTAAACTGAAGACAGAAGACTACATCAAATGATGTGACGAACAGCATGCTTCTAACATTATTACTACAATATAATATATTATGTGCCGACAGCACCGCCTATACATTAAAAATCATAAACAAATATGGCTGCCACCTGGTGGGTGAATTGATACACTACCGCCACCTAGGTAATGAAAACATATGAGCTCGGAAATGCCACTCGAACGAAAATGAGAGACTAACTCCAGAAATGTATAACCAATTGACAAACGAAAAAACTAAGATGGTGGCCTCCAGCTGTCTAAAACAAATGACAAGCAAATTAATCAGAGGGCAGTCTCCAGCAATGTAAAACGAAAGACAGACGAAAAATCAAGATGGCGGCATCCAGCAATGTATATACAATTACAGAGGGAAAAACCAAGATGGTGGCCTCCCGCAATGTAAAACAAATAACAGTTGAAAAATCAAGATGGCGGTCTAACGAAGGTAATAAACGAGCTCCAGTAATATACAAACAAATGACCAACTAAAAAACCAACATGGTGGAATGCACCGATTAAATTGCCTGACGGTTGTACCTTCCAAGATGGCGGAATGATTATAGATGAGGGGTAACTCCGTAAATATAAGATTTTTAAAATAAATATATACATTTTTTTAATATATAAATTTTTTTAATATATAAATTTTTTTAATATATAAATTTTTTATAATTAAAAAAATGTTTTATATATTTTATACGTTTTTTGGGGATTCTTTTAGAATTCTTGAAGAAAAAAGGTAGATTTTTAAGGAAAAAGAGAATATCTGATAGATAATGGAAAATTTTTAGGGTTAAAAGGGAAATTGATAGTGATAAGTTAACACTAATAACCAAAATTTCATAAATAATTTTTCAGTATTTTTTTATAATTTTTTAGTATATTTAATAATTTTATAATAATTTTTAATATAAAATTATTTGGAATTTTTTGAAAATTTGTGCTCTTTTTTTTTTTGGAATTTTTATAATTCTTTTTAATGTTTTATTTTTTTGGATTTCGAGGTCAAAAGTTACACTGGTCAAGGTCAAAGTTCAAAGTCAAGATCAAAGTTACTGGTTACTGGCTTCCAAGCTGTTGGTTGGGTGACGTCATATCTTGGCTCGCCGGCTCCTACGCTCCCATACCCTGTTCCTTTACCAGTAACATCCCCAAATCCCTCTACTAACTTCGCTTCACAGTATTTTACACCATGAGGTTGGGATA
>CM056996.1:218926868-218947042 GCA_029891345.1 Dryococelus australis | reverse complement strand
AAGAAAACTTAAAAAGCTTCGAGGCAAAAAATGGCGCGAGTATAACCATCGCCCTACCATTTCTGAAGCAAAACTTATTTTGAAAGGATATCAGTTATTTATTTTATTAGTACACTTCAGACAATAAAAAATAAAACAGGAATTTACTGATATTAACTAGCCTACTTTCCTCTGCATGGGTGCAGATAAGTTTTACCGAAATTCTTGAAAACTTAGATGGTAGGTAGTCGTTGATGCCTCATTGACAGCAATTTGATTATATATGAAACCAGGAACATGTGAGATATTACAAAGACAATTAAAATACTTGAGCGATTTACCCGAGATTATAATTCAGAAAAATTCGTAAAAAATTATCTAGGTTGCATTCAACTGCATCATGGAGGTATGATTCGGAGAATCAACTTCTGATGTAATCGGTGTAATGTTTTGAATAATAGGGTTCACTAACTTGCAATATTTACTCACCCATCATTTTGGAAATAAGTGTCCGAGCCACTAAAACACATAAGTTTACATGACCTACCATAACGCTGCTTGTCTGAAAAATTTGATGGGAATTAGTTGATTGGTGTCCGAGATATGGCATAAAACCTTATTTTCTAAAATGGTGCTATCTTACAAAATTTGCTGAAAAAGAGGCTATTTGCAAGATGTTTTTAATAGATAGTGTCAGCATGGAAAGTGTGATGGAAATGGTTAAATTATTAAATAGATTTGCAAAACATATGAAAATATTTATCTGGCAGCCGTTTTTAATTAATTGTATGGCATCATTTAAATCATGTGACTTTACTTGGCCTTGTTTAAGGGTGCAAAATGTAGTAGAAATTAGTTGAATTATTAAGCAAATATGACAAAATGTTTGAGTTCACTCACCTGACACTACTTTACAAAAACAATCCTGCAAAGAAGGAACTCTGTATGCATATCGGGTGATTGGTTGTCGAGATATCGTATAAAACCTCCACTGATTATTTGACGATCTTCGTAAACAGAGGGTAAAAAGTTTATATATTAGCACATTCGATTACTGTCATACATACTATATACAAAGTTAATTTTAAATATGTTACATAGTTTTGTAGATAAAGCACACGAAGCTTAATGTTTGTATACGCGCCATTCAGTAAAAAATTTGACTTACATACTTAAACAATACAAATTAATATAGCCTATGAGAGTACAACTTATTCGTCAAATTTGAAAGAAATCAGTTGATTGTTTCTCGAGATACGACATAAGAACTATATTATTTCTTGTTTGTATAGCTTACAAAAATGGCGAATAAATGATGCTTTGCATAAACAATTTTGATCAATATAACTGATACTATCAGTATATAAAGTTAAGTGGAAATTTAGTTTGCAGTTTCGTAGATAAAAAATTTGGAACTAAAATGTTTAAATGGCCGCCATTTTAAAAATACGTTTGCAATTCCTCAAAATTGCTTAGTTTACATAGCCTCCAATACTGCTAATTATTAGCCCAATTGGGTAGAAATCCGTTGTTTTTTTGGAAATCACATAAATGTTATTTGTCAATTGATACTATATTACAAAATGGCGGACAAAAAGAGTTTTAGTCTTAACACATTTGATTGTTGTAATATATACAGCCATCATACAAAGTTTCATTGCAATTATTTACATTGTTTTGACGACGATAAAACACACAAAACTAAAATAGCTATACCCTATGGCCTCCATTTTTAAAATACGTTTCTGACATACCTAAAACATATCAGTTAACATTATCTATTGTAGTACTATTTGCTTGCCGTTTTGGTAGGAATCAGCCAATCGTTTCCCGAGGTATGACATAAAATCTTTATTTATTCGTGTGATACTATTTCGCAAAATGGAGGACAAAAGAGGCTCCGTGTAAACACATTAGATGTTTGTAATATAAACTCCCTGCATACAAAGTTAAGTTGGAAATTATAAAATACGACATACTATGCTAAAATAGCTAGTTGGCCGCCGATTTAAAATAAGTGTCGCATATACTTGAAACATATTTGTGCATAAAGACGGCGGCAGAGCTTCTGGATTGCCAAATTTGGTAGGATTCTGTCAGTTGTTTCCCGAGAAATTACACAAAACTTTATTAATTGACGTAGCGCTATCTTTGAGAATGGCATTCAAAAGTGGCTGTTTTATTTTGTGGCTTATTTGGCGCTTGCAAATCATATGGTAGTTATACCAAATAACCCTAAAATACTTGTATGACCTCCATTTAGAAAATAAGTGTCTAATTAAGTTCAATCACTTACATTTACCTGGCCAATCATAACATCACTTACGTGCCAAATTCGGCGAAAATAGGTTGAGTATTTTTCTAGATATAACGCATAAGCCTTATTTATTCATTTAGGACCATATTCCAAAATGGCAGACCAACAACAATATTCACCTCTGAATTTAATGCTTACAACTTGAGCTGTCAGCGTACCAAATTCGGTTAAAATCGGTTGAATGATTTCCGAGATATGACATATAGGCCTAAAACAAAATAGACACCTTTTGTAAAGTAAGTGTCCTGTGTGGTCGACAACTATAGAACTCAGTTGCCCATACTTAGTACAATATGTGTACAGAGTTTGGTGAAATTCGGTTCTCGAGATCAAAAATGTTCTGCTTGGGGGGGGGCGCCCCCCCCCCCCACACACACACACACGCACTTCAACACACCTACACAAACATACACACACAGACGCACAGAATTGGAAAGTGATCTCACATGCCTTTCTTTCCTTCTGAAAGTGGGCTAAAAAGTGTACTCAATTGTGACCACATTAAATTAACTTAAAAATGTGTAATTTGGTACTGTACGTCTGATTTAGTAGTTATATAGAACTGTCACTCGAATGCACTAAGACACTTAGTGGGAAACACGTATAAGTAAAATATAAATATTTAATATAGTGTGTAGGGAGCTGAGAATAACATACACAAGGCCTCCTCTCGTTGCGATAGCCAATATGAGATATAATCATATTATATTCGAACATATGTGTGCTGTGTATGGTGTAGAATTAGCATACGCAACAATGGGACAACACATATAACACTTGAGTGACCAGGCTGCACAGCTGACTCGCAATAAATCAGTGGGAAAGGATGTGATCTTACATAGGCTACCTCTGTATAATTGTCCGGTGCAGTCCTGGACCGATATGGGAACAAGTTAATTACCATTAACACCCTCTATAAACTAGCATTTGGCACGTACACCATTTATATACGTACGTCAAAATAAGGCAAACAATATAAACTGAAGTAAACACATATGTAACACCCTGGGTAAGAAATATTTTAACTTGACTACAGTGGAGAAAACGACAAAACAGATACGCTCTTTGAATAAATTTTATTTATTTTGCTTTTCAATTCCTTTTGTATTGTATTGCTTAAATTCGAAATAATTAAAACCCTGAAGGCAACATCAGAAAAGGTATAAGACAACACACTATCCTAACAACGCTAAAAGTGGCCATGCCTGGCCTACTTGAACCCTTTTACGGTTACGTGACATAGCTTGCCAGAGTCTGAATATACTGGTTTCAAGATACTGGTTTCAAAATAAAAATGATTGAACTCTTCTCTGTAGTAAATATTACGTTAAAACAAATTTTGTTCTCACTGAACAGTCTATCTCTAGAAGACACTACTCATATTACATGTTTTGTAGTGGGCGTAGGTGTGCTGGATATTTACGCACTTTTAAAAGTCAAGATGGCGTCGCTTGTGTACTGATGCTAACGGACATCGAGCGGAATAAAACTGTAAATAAAATTAGGTTCAGATGAAAATGTCAGATATTTTTGTAGGACTTATCTTTTAAACACCAAGCGGATTGAAGGTAGGATGTTCTTGTAGGATTTGGCGTAGCAGGAATAAGGTGGAGATACGTGGAGCTCCGCTCTACACGTACGTAGGCGGCGTATTAAAACTATCTAGCTCCTGACCACTTAACCTCGCGAATGGGTGACCATTGACACAAGCTCCATTGCTGGTTAGAAATTTACTTAATCGTTGGTTCAGGGACACCTCTACACACCCTAAAACTAATTTAAAGTACTTTCTCTAGGTTCAATACAGACGTGAGGTCCTGCCCTACGTCTGACGTCTTTGGAGTCTGCTAGAGAAGAGAGCGTTAGTCTCTGCAGGCTGACCAATCAACAATCAGGATTTAAACCTGAGGGCCAATGGGGATCAAAAACTATTCAAACCACCCACATGAACCACATCTAACGACCTTAATTGAAGAAGAACCCAAGAATACGTGATCACGGAACTGAGATATAATACAATTAAAAGTAGAAAGACTTTCAAAATTGAGATCACACCAAAAATAAATTTTAATTTTATAAAAATAAATACGCAATGAAAAATGAACTAGCTTATCAAAATTACACATAAATATTATTGCCGCCATGCGTCTATGTTTTAAAAATCTTACGTGTTAAGAAAAAATTAAATTAATAAAAATATATAAAATTTACATAGGCAGTTAAAATAATATTAGTGACATGTGTGAAAAAATATTACATTAACTCTTACATTACAATACGTGTACCAATAAGAAAATAAGAACAGGAAAAATAATAGGATTTAATTCTATGCCAAAAAAAAACCTATTTCATTGGTGTTACTATATATATATATATATATATATATATATATATATATATATATATATATATATATATATATATATATATATATATATATACACGTATCACACAGGAAGTACTACAGTTTTATAGGTACAAAAGTATGGATACCATAAGAGAAAAATTAAAGATTTACATAATTTTCTTATCTTTTTGTATCAGAAATTAATAAGAATTAATATCCTGTTATTTAATGATATTATAAATATCAAAAAATTTAATTCGGAATATACGAGGTAGGATATTTTTTGAATAATTATTAAAATTATTCAGTATGCTTCATTTACGAAATTGGTATCTTATTTAAGTTTTTTGTCAAATGACTACGTTTCTATTCACAAGCTTAGTATATATTATCCAAAAAAATTTGTACTGCTGTCAGACAACAAAATTTTTTTAAGTTATCTTAAAAATATATAATAATTTCAAGGAAATGCTTTGTACATTTTATAAATTAATAATAAAAATGTATTTATAATAGTTTATTATCAAATTCAGTCTATTCTTATGACTTTGAGAGCAAGCAATGTAGTATTGAGTATTCTATATGAAAATATTTTAAGAGTGTAGAAACTTTTTATATACATATCGTAAGAGAAGGAAACACAACATATACTCTATTTGTATAATATATGTCATTTAAAGCATAAATAAGGTATTTCATAAATTATATAGTAGGGCTAATACAGTGTAACTAATACAAATAAAAGCAAAGGTTTTACATGAATGTGCAATAAACATATTCTATTGTGATTTATTAAACCATTTAAATAAACCATTTTGGTTATTTTCAAACTAAGAATATGGTTAAAAAATGTAGGATCGCACATATAAAAGTTTAAGTTAGGTGTCAAGAGCAATATTTTATATATTGTAAAAGCATGCTAAAAAGTTTGTTAAATAAAAACCTTTGACTCTCAAATATTTGTATAAATTACACCATAAAACATTTGGAATGAAAATTACATTACAAAATTTTAAACATATATTTAACTTCACAATAAAACGTCAATATAAAAGGATTTTAAACACGCATGCACACTGTGTAGACTATATAAATAACATAAATGACATAATGTATAAAAATCTAAAAGAAAAAAAATATATATTTACTTTCGCAAACATGTTACAAATATAGTATTCAAACTACTATTAGTATGTAATAAAATAGAGCATATGAAAATTAAAATTAAAAATTATATTTATTTAATTTTAATTAGAAAACATTTTTCATAGTTAGTTAAAATCGGTTTTAACATACAAACTTACATTTGTAATTACAAAATCTTGTTTAAAATTTAACTTAATAATTTTAATATATCGTTTTTATTTTATTAGTTATTCTAATAAATCAGTTTATACTTTCATTACAGTCATATATTTATACGTTATGGCTTATAAGTTATGACATTGCGTAATTTAATTTCTTTAATAGCTTCCGTTTTTCCTGTAAGAAATTTTTCCTTCTGACTTTAATTATATTTGCTGAAATCATCGACACATTTTAACAAACATTATAGTAAAATTCACTCATTTATAATAAATGTTTATTGATTTGTTGTACAAATGTAGTGGTTTAAATTGTGGTGAAGTTTGTAACTTATTCGGATATTTATTTAGAAGAATTTGAGGGATTATTTCACAGCGAAGGGTACCGTTTTATCACTCATAGAGGATATGCCTGACATAAAGAAAGTGTGTGTGAAGCATGGATTACGTGACTGAGTGATAGACGAAAGTGGAGGAGAGAGGGTGGCTGCTATAGTTAGGTGTTTAAAAGCGTGGCGAAGCGAGATACATCAAATTCTCCCAAATTTAGCAGCACAAAACATGGATAACCCTTTTAGAATATTCCTACCAGTGGACTGTACGCTACTGTACAAATTCTCCTGGAAATACATAGCACTCACACTATGCAAAATGCCGCTAATCACTTATTCACAGAATCGCAATTGGGAATCGTGTGGGTCGATGCGGTTGGTCGGCGGGTTTTCTCGGGATCTCCCTTTCCATCGCCATTACATTCCTGCGCAGCTCCATTCTCACCTCAATCATCCTCACTGGCTCTCTAGACCTCGCTGTGAAGAGCCACCCATATCTATTCACTCACTCACTCTAATTAACAGAGATTTTAATTAGGCTTTTAAGAGAAGAGAATAAAATGAGGAATATATAGACTAACTATAACGAACTGACGTTGTATTTAGAAAAATTAAAGTTTACAACAGATGAAATATAATCTAAAATTAGAAAACATTTACCTTTCTACAGCAATTTGCATACGAAACACTCTTTTAGTGCAGTTTATCAGGTGCAGTTATTTAAATTTTACCTAACTCTATTTGGTCCACTTCAAGTAACGTCTGTGTGTTTATTATATGTGTTTAACCTTTCAAAACCGATAGGAATAATTAGAAATGTAATAGTTCTTAAATGAGCTGTTGACACAAAATTTGAAAAATTACAAGCATGGCAAAAAAATAAACCTTGTTTAACGCCCGTGTCACTGTACTAAATTAACATACATTCTTTGACCTCTGGATAAGTAGAAATATGAAAGTACCGCATTACAAACATTTCTAAATCCATAACAACTTGTAACTAAGGTAAAGTTATCTGGATAGTATAACTATATAACGTACATTCCTTTTAATGTAGCTATGTAGTTGGGCTTAAGCTCCAATACGGTATGGCATCTGTCGGCGTCATCTAAGTCAAAGGACGCCGCCCTTCGGCGAATACTTGCAGCTTCACGCACACCAGAAATCTACCAATTTCAGTATTTGGTGGGACTCTTCGGCCTTGCTCATGCTCATAAAATCTAAACTAAAACTTCTTGTATGATTTTCAAGTCAATGTAACAATAGCACATCCTGATAAACACGCTATTCTCTCAAAAGTTCAATGTTGCGTCATGCTGCGGCACTGACTAGACCAAGAGTATTACACAAAGATGGACAATGGAGAAACATCACAACACTAGTCGCAGTTAAAATCCAGATGTAGTAATTTCAATTCTTTTAAAATCTTATATTACCTTCGCTTTTTACAGTATAACTTATTGTAAAACTCATCATAGCAATAAAAATAATGAAATTATATGTGACACTTCAGCGCATTCCAACATATTATTATATATAAATGTCCACCGTTTCAGCCGTGAAAATTGCGTATGTTACCGAATTTCAGTAAACAAAATATAAACCCTACTAAGGTACAGGAGATCATAATATTGTTGAAATATAAATTAAAATGAAACTAAACATGAGTTATGATCGTATAGAAATTAAGACAAATATTATTTAATAATTACTGAAAACAATTTTAAAAAATCAACTGGAGTCTTCTTAATAAAAATTTGTTTATCTCTAGTAATTCTTTCTTAGAAAAGACAATACTCTATATCTATAATCATTTATATTGGAGCATTAAAATCTCAGCAATCTACAAATGATTTATTGAAACAAGTATTTAAATTAAATCGAAAATTTACAGTTTTATATATTTTTCTTCAAATATAGATTGTCTATAAAAATATACAACAAGGGGAATAAAAAGCACACACCGGTAGGTATAACAAGTTCGACGATATTGTAATCAATATTATTATTTTCTTGTGTGCAAATGGCTTCCTGTCTGTGGTTTGAATATTTTACTATTCTTTATGAAATTACTGTAATATAGTTTTATAATTACTCATTTGTATCAGTTAATTTTAAGATGTCATACTATTGAAATATAAAGTCTTAAATTACCTGTTGAAATTTTTCATTGTTATAAATTTCAAGAAACTGGTTATGAATAATTACTTTCATTTTATAATTCAAATACCTACCATAAATTTAAAATATGTATATTTTTAAATATATATTAATACATAATTTACTAAATTATTTGTATTTACACAATTCATTGGATTTCATTAGAACAAAAATAATTTTTACGCTAGAGAGGGGAAATGTTATTATGAGGTGATTTTTTAAAATATTATTAATAACCTATGTCGATTAATATTATATACGGTAACGTCAATTCCTTAACGAAAACAAATGCAAATTATAATACACTTATTACTTATAACAACACGTGGTTTAACAATAGTAATTATATTTGTTAAATTAAATTAAACAAAATACGTGAACAAAGATCATCAATATCTACTTAAATTACTTTTTCTAATAATTTTCTATTATCCTGCAAATAAATTTGGAAATATTTTAGTTTAATGAATTATATTTCCGAAAATTATATTTGAATACTAAGTATTCAATCACAAATAAATATACGTTTAAGACTAAACTAGGGAAATTAATTATGTAATCGGAAGTAAACAATGTAATATCTTATAAGCAGTACTACTTGTAATAAATATCCATTACTTCAGTAAGTTAATATATTTTTTTTTATATTATTAACCGCAATGAAATAATTTATTTCACTATTACATATTTAAATACAGTTGCTATAGATTCTTTTGAAATTGAGGTGAATGTGAAAACACTACATTAAATTCAGCAGACAGAATTACTTTTCCGCAAATCGATGACATGCAGCTGATGTAATATACAAAATTTAATAATATGTGAGACACATGTTTATCAATCCCTCGTTACGCCACTCCATCAGACATGCTGTGAAAAATTGTCAGCTGTGTAAACTACCAATGCAATAATAGCAAGCTGGCAGACTAGACGCCAGTTGGTACGATAGCTGGAACCAATGCAATGAGGCACTTCCCGGCAGTAACTTCCATTCACAGTCTGGTATAAAACATGTTGCATTACAACTAGAACATATGCCAGGTTGTTGGATGCCACGGCATGCACGACAGTTCTACCGGCAGCCTAACTCCGAGGCATCCAATAATCTGCTTTCCAACTACATTAACCATGTGATTTCCGAGGTAACGATCGGGATTGGTGGACACTGCCAAGATGACATTGTGTGTTAGTTTTTACATGTTGTTGCTTCAAGCAGGGTTTTATGAAGTTCTAAGAAATAGAGGTTGCCAACCCCTATTTAATGTATCAAGAGATGTACTCTCCATAACACCGATTTCTGTGGTTACCTACCTTGTAACCAGCATCCTATATGCTTCTTTTCGTTCCGTAATAGCAAGTAATTTACAATTTATAGTTGCATAACACACGCACAATCTCTACTTTCGTAGGCTTCTATCACCCTCTGAAATCACCGTAGACGTTAAATCGTATTTATTTTTCCTAAGTTTTCTCTTCACGCCAGGTTAGCATACTTAGCAACTCAAACTGAATTTACTATATAAAATACACAACTCACATACTATTACTCGCCTTCCTCCAATTACAAACAATATAATCTTAAGAAAATTTAATGTTATACATTGATTTTCACTTTTAGTTTCTGTCCGTCCTTTGTATGTGCGAGAGTAGCCCTTATTATTTGTAACTTTCCAATCATGATTATTTTTTTAAATATTTGTATGTCTTTTAGGTCAATGAACATTATTTTTGTAATATTGAACACGGGGAATTTTCTTGTCTAAGAAAGACTTTTAAACATGAGATAGCATTCTTGCAAAAATACCTCGTGAATGGGGTAAATATTTTTGTAGATCGAGTTCAGAAATACTCAACGAATCTAAGATACATAATAGTAATCAAAATCACACATTTAAAATGTAAATTATAAATATTGTGGAGAAACAACTTATAATAATTTATTTTATACACATCATTTTCACGCAAAAAACACTCACATATATATAAACTATATACAAGTATAACTTATAGGTACACTGTATGTCACAAAAATCACTATATACTGTAGTACAAAAAGAAGTCCCTGGCGCGCGTCTGTCTGTACGACTGCGCTAATCTCAAGAATCACTGAACGGATCTGGATGCGTTTTTACTGTTACGATCTGCATTTATCTAGGAAGTTTTTCGTGTGTTAAAAGTTGCTGTAACATGTATTAGGGCTGATCATTAATGGTATTAGCGAACAAGTCGGGAAAAATGAGCAATTTTGTTGCTTTCTAAGTATGCTCTGTCATAACTGCGGGCCGATTGTTAAAATTCTTTCATTATTAGCAAGCTACATTCTTCAATATAGATATAGACATATATCAAGTGGGGCCACAAAGGCCCAGTGGGTAGAGTAATCTCAAGTGGAGCTGCAGTGGACCAGTGGGTAGATCGATCACATGTGGGGCCGCAGTGGTTCAGTGGATAGAAATATATGAAGTGGCGCCGCAGTGACCCAGTGGCTAGAGCGACTCCAAGTGAGTGGCTAGAGGGATCCCAATTTTCCAAATAAATCAATGTCCAACAAAGCGAGCAAGGGTAAAGCTAGTAAATGATATAATCTACTAAAATTATACATTACAACAAATGAATAAAGTATTGTAAATCGTTTTAGTTTTTTTTTCTGTGTGATTGTCCTAGTAATAGAAACAATGTATAATCTCAAACACAGCTGTTCCAAAAGCTGAAAACGCAACCATAAAAAATATTGAATTTGCTCATACTTTATTTAAACTATATATATATATATATATATATATATATATATATATATATATAGTTATAGGAAGAAATATGCAATGTCCAAACAAGTTGGAAATCAATTCTGATTTTCAAAAACCATACGAACTTGAAGTCAATAAAACATATAATATATTAACATTTCAGGTAATTGATAAAAGCTGTGGTAACAATATATCATTTTGTACTAGCTGATTGATATAAAACCATTAAACCTGCTAGATGTACTAAGAATTTTTTAAATAAGCAAGATTTGATAGTTATGAATGAAAAATTGTACTATTTCTCATAGAAGGGATTGATTTAAACTAAGACGGGACAATAAATGCATTACATAAAGTTTTCTTGGATTTTTTATTGGGTTGGAATTGGTGGTAAGTGAGTAGTTATATATATTGTAAGTTCTCGATCTGACTTTTAACACTAAATTTTATTGAAGAGCCACGTTTTTAAAGCAAAAATTCAAGTTAGAGCAAACGAAATGAACTAAGAAATCAACGTTTATTATTTTTAAAGAATATTGATTAGAAAATTTAGAAATGTTAATTATATTTTCAATACTCACATTATATGCAGTATACTACATTAAGCTATGTCAGTTATTTCTTTTGGTTCTCATAGGACTTCTGTAAATTCAATGTCGATTACTTTGATTCATACTTAAAAATCTTATAATATTTTTAATATGAGGACGGAAGATGTTTTTTTTTCTGTGTTTGTCACTGTCCGTGTAGTTAGATTAAATATTGTTATGAACCTTTTTCGAATAAGCAAAAAAAAAATATGTAAAGTTTATTTGTTTTAGCAAGGGTCAACGTATTCATTTAATGTTACATAGTTCTTCAAAACGACCGTATATAAAATAAAAAATGCTGTGATTTTTAAGTTTTATGCAGTAATCACAAAATAATCTTCATTAGATATTCCTTGAATATTATTTGACTTAAGCATGGCATTATGCATTGCGGGACCTCAGTCAGCCATTCATAAGGTACTTAGATGCTAATAAAATGATTGTAAAATATTTTATGCCGCTATTTTTTTCCTTAAATATTTGCAAAGCTTCGCTTCCTTCCAGATAAAAAAAACTACAAGCCTTTTTTCTGTTTATGACGACCATAGCATAAACGTAAGGATATGCCGTGAATATGATTTCTAGGATATCTCCATGCCAGATGTTTCATTCAGATGAGTCATTTGTTTTCAAACTTTGTTAAAAATACACTTGTGGCTAGAAATTTCTTAACGTTGAACCATAAATTAAGTTTTGTGTTAAGTCAAAATGTATGACTGGATGTTACTGAAAACCAAAATGCAAATATGGAACTGATATTCAACATTCAAAAAGAAATTTCAAAACCTGGCTTTTTGGGTGAACGTTTCAAAAGAAAAAGATGCCTTAAAGAATTGTTATTCATTGAAACAAAATTTTATGCTCAACATATTTGAAATATTGTTTTTATACGGAGATGGAATGTAATATAATGTTCCAGGAATGTAATATAATATTCCAGGAATGTAATATAATGTTCATGCAATGAAATATAATGTTCCAGGAATTTCCTCGGATGGCTCGAACATCAAAAATGTCAGGAATCGCAGAACATTTTCTACTTAAATCTTGTCTCTCAATTTTCATTATATAATTGTTTTCTAAGTATCATCAAAAGTGAAAGAAAGTTATCAAGAAATATTTTAAGATATTTACGACTTAAATTAACTTTTGGGCGTTATAATAACCACACTTAATTTATATTCTTAAATTCAAGTTAATGTGGTTGAAATTGATTAAACTTAGCGTAATTACAACACATTCATATTTCCATCAATTTTACGTCATCGCTTTCTTGTCGCAACGTTCAAGCTACCTGGTAAATTTTATTAGTCTTTCTTTTTCTATCCTTGTACAAGTGTTTACAAAACAAACCTTTTTTATACGGTATTTCAACGCAGTTTCTTGTACCGGAAATTCGTAAAGTTTCACATGGTAAGCAGCACTAAATAACATTAAAGTATTATGTGCTTTAAAAACAGCGTGACTGGAAGAATTTTTACGACACTCGCATACAGTGTTATAAACAACAATGCAACTATGCTGCAAATATTTGGATTAATTCGGTTTGGCGATTTATTCTCGTGACAAGCATTTTTGTAGTTTTGTAGTTTCTAATGTAAAAGAAACGCCTGTTATTTGTTTGTACATAGTTTTTAAATTTTACGAGTAAGCTTAGGACATACATGAGAATTTGGTGTAGACACAAGCTGAAATTCACATGTCAATGATTACTTTCATACTCCGAAAGATAAACAACCAAGGGGCTAGAAGACGAAACTTGTCAGAGATTTAATTTTCTATCAACAGCAATTTATCAATAACTGCGACATTTCACACCAGTCTGCCTCAAGCTATTGGCGTAAGCGTTCTAATTTTAGGTAGTGTAGCACACATAAGCCCGTTTAACTTGTCATTCAAAGTGTTCTCCAGAAGAGCAGTTTTAATTTATCAGCACCTATGCTCAAAACTTATTGTGATCTGCAATGGAGGAGACAATAAAGACTCGTGCTTAGGTAAAAGCGTTTTAATTCTGTGTTCAAATATCAAGCTGTATTTACAAACTGTATCCACATTAAGAAACGGAACTACTCTGCAAGGCATGTTTTCCTTGATGTAGACGATTGTGTAGTCAACTACCTTCACAATAAATGTGTTAATGAGGGGGGGGAGGTGGAGTGGATGACAATAGTAGCTAAAACAGACGAGTCACAATGATGAGATATTGTCTGGTGGTACATTCTGTTTCTGTTAGGCCCTGGGCGCTTCCGCCAGGGTTTCGGGCCTTAAGACGTCGACACCAAAGTTACCTTCTAGCTCGGCTTGCGCAAGAACTCTCTTTATGGCTGATTCTAGGATACCTCTACTACTTAAAACTCTACCTGTTATATTTCCCATAAATATAGATTAAACCTTGGCATCGGTCTTAGTCGTACGGTGGGGATGCGTAGACTGGTTGCAATGATACTGTCCAAATAGATTAGCTGTTCGCTTTTTAATTGCTTCACAATTCATACGAAAGTAATTACAATAAGTGAACGCTTACATGGAATATGTTCTATCAAAGATATTATCAATGCAAATAATTAAGAACTTCAGAGGTTTACAGTTTACAGTAATTATCTTTCACGCTCGCGACCTAGCTTCCTATGCCACCCAGAATGAGTTCACCCTACCACTGGGAGTAGTGATCTCGGACACAGGCAGCGGAGGTTCCTCCGACCCTCGTGTCGTGAAGTCAGGATGTCGTCCTCGGCTGCAAGCTGCGTGGGTTCTGATGGCAGCCCTCGAAGTCTTGACACGAGCGTCGCGTCTAGTGAGCGGGCGAGAGAGGTGGGGAGAGTTCTTTTGGGGAGCCACCCCGTCCCATTCCACCAAAATGGCCCATCGGTTTGGAAACGCGAGACATCCGGGGCCTACCAGTGGTGGTGGTGAATCCGCTGACCCCGGAGTGAAGGCTGACATCGGGGTTCTTCCAAGGTCCGATGAATTCCAATCCATTGATCACATACCCACAGTATCCAGCAGTGAGGATCGCTACACTTCGCATTTTTCAGCACCTCGAGATCCCCCTCTCCGCCTTGATCGTTGGGCCAGGCTCAGGTTCCCGACGTTCACGACGACAGCGCTCTCGCACCGGCCATTTGGATCGCGGACTGGTATTTGATTATTTCCAGCCACACCAGAGCCTGGGGATCCCCTATCCACCACCTGGGGACGCGACGAGTTGCGGATATTCGCCGCACCCAAGCTGTCATGGTCCCATCACATTCGCTTTCGCTGGTCCTCAAGTCGCAGGCAGTTCCCAGCGAGCGAGCAGCCACGAGTGCAATGTTCATCCAATGACACATTAGCTCGTCCTCTCTCCATGCGCCCCCCTCCCCTCCTCCTCCACGTGCTGACCGCGCTCCCGGACCTCGTCTCAGCGTGGCATGAGTTCGACTCTCGTAAAGGTCACAACAATCCGGTGATTTTCGTTACGAAACCGACGAATTGCAGGTGACTGGGAGGCTTAACATTGCAACAGTTTTGCGAATTGTGAAGGTAGTAGGTAATCACCCTCATTGTACTTTGAACCAGAACCAACATATGCGATTTCATGAGTATTAATACAGAAATAAGATGTTTTCAATGTTCCTGTCGTAACGTACGCGTGTGTTACTAATTTTTGGAATTTTAGACGTAATTTCTTGGAATAGTTAAAGCAACATTATAGACTGTCCAACAAGTAACATGTTGAGGTACTATAGGTCACCAAAATTCACAATCCCTTTCATTAAACAGGATTATTAGAGAGCCGGTACTGAGTTGAGCCTCTGCGTTATTAATTACCTAACTAAACCTTTTATAATATGTTTATGTGGTTTATGTAATTATATTCGTATATTAGTTTATTCAATTTCAAGGCTGCAGGGAAATCAAGGCCATGGTAGAGAGGATACAGACGACACTAAGGATAACTATCCTCTGAGTATGATTATAGATAATTAGTATAAATAAAGTTCATTGTGGCAACCGTGCAGTTCCAACTATGAACAATAACCAATAAATACGTTGCCGGTTCCCACAGCATAGTACAATTCTAGTTTCGTCGTTCAGTTCAAGTCAAATATTTCTTAGAACACTAAGTGTTTTCATGTTTATGGTCACCCATAATAATGGCCATTATCGATGCCAGAGACATTCACTCCAAATAGGAATCAATAAATATCTACTGGTTACAAATCTAACATCGCCATGCGGAATAAGAAAATTCTAATATCATCTGTTGAAAGAAATCCAATATAAAATTAGTTATTTATAGTTCATTAATAAATAATATTCAAAGGATAACAAGAAGTTATCAATATAACTAATGAGCCTACTTTCCTTCACATGGATGGGATACTGCAGCACCGCTAGTGTGAAAAAATCGGTGGGAATTGAGTGATTGGTCCCAGAATATATATATATATATATATATATATATATATATATATATATATATATATATATATATATATATATAGTTATGTATTAAGTCGTTTGAAATTGTTTGAGACGTGTGGCATATCAA
Organism: Dryococelus australis; assembly: GCA_029891345.1. Taxonomy (NCBI): domain Eukaryota; kingdom Metazoa; phylum Arthropoda; class Insecta; order Phasmatodea; family Phasmatidae; genus Dryococelus; species Dryococelus australis. Next base: position 218,930,732 of record CM056996.1, on the reverse strand, counting down.
AATAAAATATTTACATTGCTGTGATTTTGAAAATATAAGACTACCTACTTATTTCATATAAATTTAGATGATCTACGAAATCATAATTTGTCGCCTATATCTGGTGGTATCAGTTAATGGATTCCCCGAGATAAGGATCGAAATGATAATTTTCATTGTTGCGCAATCTTATAAAATGGCGAACAATGAGGTCTCGTAATCGCTGATTTGATGCTTGTAAGTATACTGTCATTACAAAGAGAGGTTCAAGTTGGTTTCATTGGTTCGTAGATGTAGCACGCTACGCTAAAGTATTTATATGGGTGCTATTTTGAAAATAAGTGCCTAGCCCTCTTAAAACATAGCCTACCAGTTTATATTGCGAACCACAGTGTTACTCTTTGCCAGATTTGGAAGGGATTAATTCATTGTTTCCCGAGATACGACAAAACTTTACTTCGACTATTCATGTAGCACTACTTAACAAAACTGGAAGAAAACAGGCTCTGGTTAGACAAATGTGATAAATGTATTATATACTTCCAGCATACGAAGTTAAGTTGAAATTTGGTGCATCGTTTTGCACATATAGCATAGAATTCCAAAATCTTTATTTGCCCGCCAGTTTGAAAATAATAATCTGTCCCTCTAAAACATGACATTTGACATGTCCTATCGTAGTACTAACTGAATGTTATTTTGTTAGGAATCAGTTAGATGTTAATTAAAACTTTATTTTTATGTGGGGCTATTTAACAAAATTACATATAAAAAAGGCTACTTATTTACACATTTGACTATTCTGAAAGATAACTTTAGTATAGCAAGTTTGATTGGAATTGGATAAACAGTAATGTCATATATTTCATATAAACCAAAATATTTATATTAATACCATTTTAAATATAACTGCCATGACAATTTAATTTGCATATATGAACACGGCCTACAATAGTATTACTTAAATTCCAAATTTGGCAGGAATCTATTGTATAGTTACCGAGATATAAAATAAAAAATTGATTTTTCAGTTCGCACTATCTTCCAAATAGGCCAGGCAATGTGTACATAAATGCACCGTCAGCGTACCGAATGTTTTTTTTTAAATATGTTAAATGGTTCCCAAAATATAATGTAAAAGCTCAATTGTTCAATTTTCACTATCTTACAAAATGGCGAACTAATAATTTTAGAGGTTTATAAATTTAATGCTTACATCATGCACTGCCGACGTACCAAATTTGGTTTAAATCAGTTAAATGGTTTCCCGAGATATAATGGGAAAGTTTTATTTATCCAATTTGCGCTGTCTTCCAAAATGGCGAAGTAATTATCGCTTTATAAAAGCAATGCTTATATAATGCACTGTTAGAGTTCCAAATTTGGTTTAAATCAGAGAATTAGTACCCGAAATGTAACATAGTGGCCTAACATAAAAAAATAAAAAAATGCCGCCTTTTGAAAATTACTACCCTGCGGAATAATGACTATATAAGTCTTATATCCTTTCCAAATACTATATGTGGATTTAGTTTGGTTAAATTCGATTGTCGGCTATAAAAAAAATTATTAGTTGTCGAGGTGTGTTGAAAAAAAAAAGGAGGGGGGGAATACATTCCTGATAGACAACCAGGTGAATGCATAGGCCTATCTTAACTTTGTAAAGTAGGCTGAAAAATGTTAAATAAGTTAAGTACAGTTATATTGTGGCCAAACAAAAATATTACCTGTACGAAAAGTTTATTGATGTGGTTTAGAATCGAACTTCCGTCCATAATCCAACATACATTCAAGCTCTCATAGTCATCTTACCATCTGTGCTACTCGGCAGTTATAATAATCTTTCACATATTTCGGAAACATACAATGCCAAACGACAATTACATTTGGAATAAGAAGATACTCCATGTTCTTATAATATGTACGTATTCTTCATTTGTAAATGTCTTTGCAAATATTAAAAACTCATTTAGGTTAAATTTATGTCAGAATCTATACTTAAAAACTTAAATATAGTGATTTCAAATAACGTGATAGTCGTTGTTTTCGAATGCAGAGAGATTTTACAAGACTAAACTGTTATTTTTAATTTACAAACTGATTAGTAATAACTGCGCTAATTCGTTAATAATAAATGCGCTAACTCGACAGTGAAATGTTAGAACCAATTTATTAATTTATCGAATTTGTCGTTTTCTCATTATTTGATCGATCAGTTTGCAGAAAACTAAATATTAGTCGACAAAAATCCTCGTATCCTAATGAATCGTCTCACTGTAGAATTAATAAAATCATTATCTACTAACATGTCACCAGAAATAACAGATAAATTCTGTAGTGCATTGCAAAATGGCGGATATTACCGAACATCTATAATCTAGTAAATCTAAATCACTATCTTAATCTTAGCACAAAATCTGAACTACACTGAACGTAGATTGACTTTGTAACTTTGTAAAATACATATTCGTGCGCAGAATATGTATCTATACACTTCGACAGCGTGAAGTACTTTTATTTCATGAACCTTACAGCCGTTTGCCGTTATATTTTTGCGTTCAATACCAGTTCCTTGGACACTCATTCTATAGCGGCAAAGTAGGACATTAGGTAAGATGAAAATAGTCCATTCACGGTTACTCCAACTTATCTGAAGCCGTGCTAAAGTTATATGTCCAGGATATTCCTACGCCTCATGCAATGAAAGATTATGTAAGTATAGAAAATTACTTCAAAGGGACAACGCACCACATTCGTGCGCACTCAGTCCAATAATATTTTGCTTGAGAACTATTTCTTACTAAGCATTATCAATACATCTGTTTTCTCACTGATTGGCATTAATTATAGATGAAATATTATAATTTATTGATAAAATATAAGTAAAATATTAATTTAACTAAAAATAAGTTACTTATATGTTAACATAAGTATGAAACGCTCGTGAAACATGGGAGGGGGTAGTTATTCAAAGATTTTACTCAAAAAATGTGAAGAAACCATGAATAGAATATAACCATAAAGCTGCTGCATGCTTTATATTTTGGGCGGTGATTTGATCTCAACTACAACCACAATTGTTTTTGTGTAAACAATATTTTGCTCTCTGATAAAATTAATCGTACGTACTTTATCCTGGAGCTTATTTATTTAATTATAAATAACTTATTTTCTACTCTTTGAATTAGTGGATTTATTTTAACTGATGGGTTAGTGCTATTTATTCTACTGGTTCCTGATGGAATAGTTATTTCTGTCAATCAGTAAATATTTTTTTACTCCGAATCGGAGTGGACAAATTGGTTGCTCTTCGCCACAAAAGTATTTCGTGAGGAAGTTATTCTGCCTTATTTCTTATGATAACCATGCCATTATTTTATATTGTTGATAACACCATATTGGTAGGAGTAGTGAAATTTCGCGAAAAGAGTTCAAGAAAAGTTATATTTCACAATTATGTAGGTTCATTTACTTACCTTAATTAACTTAATTAATTTTTGACACGTGTTAACTGTCTGCACACATATCACGTAGGAACCGTGCCGGTGTTGTCGAATTCTGATTTGCCCGTTCAAATATGAAAACGTCTTCTCACACAGACAGCAACCAATGGCGATAGAGAGACTGTTTTAGATGCATATAGTATTGAAGTGTACCATGTACTCAGGTTTTTCCGCGAAAAGTCACTAGCTCTATCTATCGCTAAAGACCAGATAATGATGTGTCCACTAAAAATTATTTTTTCAGGGTGAATACCCACAATTCATTTTGTGGCTCTTAAAAAAAAATATTTTCCCCTGTCCGAGAAGAATGACGACGTTCTAATATTAGTCGGCCACGACAACAAAACAGCCCCTAAGGGAAGGTGCAGCGCTACCCCTCCTA
>CM056996.1:218902437-218913661 GCA_029891345.1 Dryococelus australis | reverse complement strand
AAAATTATTAAGAATGCGAATACTTTACAAATCTGCTCATTTTAACTCTTTGATGCATTAAAAAAAAAGAAAGCGAAATAAATAATTTTAAGCTATCACAATTGGTTACCCAATACTCTTTAATCGAAGTTAAGATGTGGAACTACTTTCCATTTATCGTTATCAATTTTACTGGGCGAATGTCACTCATTGCGCATATTAAAATATATACTTCCAGGTTCAGTGACTTTTATCAAAGGTTAATTTCTAAAGTGCTCACTTTATCGTGAACAGCCGGTAGATGCAGTTACTATTCTCAAGCACTGACTTCAGAATAGTTTGATCAGCCGTGGACAGTATATACAAATATACCAGAAGGGTCACAACTCAACAGTATAACCAGGGGGGTGACGCTGTATAGGGCGTACAGTACTGTTGTTGAGCACAAACGATTTTGTATGCTATAAACCAACACTGGAGTATTTATTACACATACATAATGTTTGAAATAAATTATTTTGTTAGCAGAATTATTCATCCTCACTATTATTAAAATAATACGGGCTTCTTTTGTGGAAGTTTATACTACAGAGAAGATTAAATTGTAAACTTTAATAGTTTATGATGCATTTTATCGTAGTTCATCTTTTCCTGGTAGCATTCATGCTCTTTGAACATGCTTCAACTTTATAGGCACATGCCGTCATTCCATTTCGTGCTTGGGATAGTGTAATTGGGCATTGATTTCAAAGTCATTATAATTTTTTTAAGAATACACTGTTATTTATGTGAACTGCGTAAATATATATCTGCACGAAAATACGCGTGTAATATGATTCTGAGAACTTCATCGACACAACAATTCTAACCGTAAACAAAAGTGAGAAAATTGTCACTGTTTTTAAGTATTTCTCTTACAAATTCCTTATCACAAAATTGATTGCTGTCATGTTGACTTGAGAGATTTGGCCGGCTCTTAACAATGAGGTCTTGAGAGCTGAATTGATTTCTTTCATTAATTTCTCCAACATTACAAATGTTTCTTACTATTCACACTATATAGATTATTTGAATTTTTTTTTTATCAGCCCGTGTATGCCACTGACAAAGTCATGGTGCAAAGAAAAATATTTTTTTTTTTAATAAAAAATATTATTAGAAATAGAAACTGATAACGTAATTCAATTGAATAAACCCGTAAGCTTTTTTTAAAAGAGTTTTGTTCTAGTTAACACGATTTAAGTAAACGTTCGGTAAATTCTGAATAAATAGTGTTCATGCTGTGTGGTTGCCAACACAAACATTTAGTAACTCTCAATCTGGTCAGCAAATAAGACTCGAAATCTAGCCATGGAGTGCCAACTTCTATTTCCCCGTACTGTACCTTGGCATATAACGAAAAAAAAAATTAACTCTTTAAATTTTTACCGACGTAGATTCTACTGTTGTGACAATTCTAAAACACAGTGTACAAATGTTTGCTTTGTTTTCTTGCCAGACAATGCGCTAAAGTCACCAGTCTGTAATTTATTTTGATATTAGTACTGGCCTACTTTTATAGGCAATATCCCGATTGCCCCGTTTATTGGCAGTTATTTTATTCCACAAATTCTGTAGGAAGAGTATGAATCATAATCATGGAAATGAAACGGAACTCTATAAAGATATTTATGCAAACACTCATGGAAATACACGTGGTATGAAAAAAGAGACTTTGAAATCACATAGGCATGGAATGCTTTTACTACCATCACCCAAACTAAAAAATCATCAGTGAAGACGTAAAACCTCTTGTGTCAATTTTGGCATTTTTGTGTTATCAACACAAACATCAAACTCAAAAAATCTTTGTCTGATGTAAAAAAATACAAACGACCTTAGTTGTTCAGTGAATATTTTTAAATTGTCAGAAGTTCCTTGATAACTTTTTTCTTCCATTACGTGATAACCTTAATTAGAGTTTGTTCATCGTCTTGAAAGGTCATTTTCTTCATAACAGGTTTTGTTTTATTTTTGCATCTTAACCTACGCAAGAAGGGGTTAAAATATTATAAGGGAAAAAATTCCTTTTTTTTTTGGTTCATTGTATATTTACACTATAAGCCGGTAAGGCTGTTCACGATAAAGTGAGCACTTGAAATCAACCTTAGGAAAAAGTCACTTGCATATATATATTAACGGGCGCACTGAGTGACATGCGCCTAGTAAAGTTGGCAATGATGGATGGGAAATCATTCCACATCTTAAAGTCAAATAAATAGTGTTAGTTAACCATTTGAGGAAACTGAAATTATTTATTTTCCTCCCTCGTATTTTTTAATGCGTCAAAATATAAGAATTAGAAGATTTGTAACATATTTACTTTTCTAATAATTCCACAGTTTGACTTGACCAACGCACTAATAAAGTGATGAGGCCCATGGCAATGTTAATTTTACATAAGGACTTTGAAAAGTGCTCATTTTACCGTGAACAGCCTATAGTGAATATTCTGTTCACTTGTGCAACAAAAATTTTACATGCCGAAGTTGTAAAGCTGCAGATAACCGAAGTCGAAGGCGGAAGGTGTTCGTTGTTGGGGGTCAAAGGTTAAAATTAGCAATTAAATTTTTTAAAAATAAAATCGTATTTTAAAATTGAAATAAAATTTTATTTTACTCAATAATTCCCACCGAAATCATAGTTTAAGTAAATCTAACACAGGGTACGTGTGATGTGGCCAGAAACGAATTTTCTTGAATCTTTTAAAGAAATGAATTAGTTAGCAATTTCCAAGAGTGATTTTTTTATTTTTTTTTTTTTATTTTTTTTTTTTTTTTTGAAGCCATGTTTTCAGACAAGGAAGAAAGCATGACAAATATAAACGGAGAGTCAAACACTGATGGATGGCGCCTACTCACAGTGCAAGTGTTGCAAGTTTGACAGGATTTACAAAAACCCGTCGCGTCCGTCCGTCATCCGTCCGTAAATCACATGACCAACAGCAAATCAGAGGTCGCAATTAAGTATATCCGTCCGACAAAACCTTGGCAAGCTCTAACTTTTGGCGAACCCGCAGATGAAATTACAGCCTTCTAAACTTGCACGATTTGTTACCCGTTCATCTTGAATTATTTAGAAGGCTGTGGAGTCAGTGTTTTGTTTTGGCCGTCTTGATTTTTTTTTTGTGTTTATTTATGTAGCATTAAAACGAAATTACGTTACATTTTGCCCGAAGATTTAATGATAACTACGTTTACAAACATGAGTTCTTTCTTTTCAATAGTAAAAGTGATAATTTCATTATTTATATACTATAAAAATTGTTTTTATACATCAGCTAATTTTCGTCATGTACGTGTATGTGTATTTTGGGACACAATACCGCCAAAAATATTCACTTTTTATGGAGAATATTTTCTATTCGTATCTGTTTTGTTTCGATTAGTTTGCAGCAAGGAGATGATGACGTATGTATGGAGACTAGTTATAAATCGCTCGAATGGGAGACGGACGGGCGGATGACTGACGGACGGACGGAAGGATGACTGACGGACGGACGCGACGGGTTATTGTCAATCGTTCCTTACAGGTTGCCAGCTGCTGCGGACTGCATGCTGATTATACCTTCTCAGTGTTTGACCCTCACAGCAGATCATTAGGGCGTTGTAACCCCTCTGATCCACTGGATCCGCCTCCCTTGTCGGCAAGTAATAGTTCTCCCTGTCCCAGTTGCTGGAGTCGGGAGGCTGGAGATGCGTCTCTTACTCGGCGACACACTTCCCTGTCGTCCGACGACTGCGTGAGTCAGCTGTCAGCGCCTCGTCGCCACCCGCTTGACAGCTGGCTGCTTTCACTCCAGCGGCCCTGACACTGGAGAAACTGACCACTTAATGTCCGCTCGGAGGAGAAATTTACGATTCTGTGACACGTGCGTCGCCCTGCCGCGAGAAAACTGATGAATATTCATGGTTCGCCTGCTGTCTATGCTGAGCAGTAAATATTAATCGGTATTTACATTGTGATATATATATATATATATATATATATTTATCCGTAATTGTTAAACATATCAGACTACGGAAGGAAATGGTTCTAGGTTAAGGCCGTTCATTTGCACCACTTATAAATATAAATAAATATATATGTATATAATGTTATGTAATGTAACTGAACTGTAATGTGTAGTTCAGAAAATATTTTTTCCCTAAATAATTGTGTTGAGGGTTGAGTTGAGCACATGCGTTCCACTTGTGCTCAACAACAGTAGAATACCAATGTTCGCACATTTAATAATGCCATATGACAAACATGTGTTACAACACAGACATTGGGCTCCTTGTTTAGCACAGGGACTGCAACAGTTTTCACTGTCAAACCGTGTCGTAAAGTTTCTTATAAATTCACTAACATATATAGGTTGTTAACGGTAAAATGAGCACTTTTGAAAGTCCTGCTTAAGATCTACTTGTATGCAGGTTGTGCACCTTTCCGCCGTATGTAAAATTAACATTGCCATGCCATACGTCGGTCAAGGGAAACCGTGGAATTATTGGAGAAGAAACGTTTGCACAAATCTGCTTATTTTTGTACTTTGATGCATTAAAAAAAAAAAAAAAGAAAGGGAAAGGAACAATTTAAGTTATCACAAATAGTTACCTAACACTTTTTATTCAACGTTAAGATATGGAACTATTTTCCATTCATCGTTACCAACTGTACTGTGCGCAGGTCACAGTACGTCATGTTAAAATATATGAAGTAAGGAGCAGTTACATTTTTCTAAGGTTGATTTCGAAAGTGCTCACTTTATCGTGAACAGCCTTTAACTGTGTATAATTACTGAATGATACAGTCTTGAGTAGGTAAACACAATTTAAATTTGATTGGTTGTGTAGAACCACTGATATGACCAGTCAGTGTGCAAGCGTTTATGTGTTGAACTTCATTAGATTCTTCTCTCCAGGGAGTTGTCTGAATATTGTTCAGTCTTAACCACAAGCATGTTAGTAGGTGAAACAAGACCATAAAAAACCTCAATCTCAACTTAACGTGTGTCAGACTGTGTATACCAAGCCTGAAGTACTCATTCTGGCCAGTCATTGTATGGGCAGGCTGGAAGAGAAACTTACTCTGCTGTCACACCTCGTTCAGCAGAACAACTGAAACGTTCATTATTTTGTGCACAGGTTTTGTGCATTTTAACCGACGAAAGCAAGGGTTGGTATAGTATAAAGAAAAAATGAATTGTTTTTGTTCATTGTACATCTACACATAAGCAGGTAATGAATATTCTGTTTACTTATGCAACAACAGTTTTACATGCCGACGTTGCAAGAGTGCAGTTCACTGAAGTCGACTTCGGTTTTCTCTTCCAGGGGCAGACGAAGGTGTTCGTTATTATAAAACAGTATGGCCAACAGGGTTATAAAACTATAGAAATATATGTTGCAATGAAACGTGATTGGATATATATTCAGATTTTTTAATTCAGCTGTATGCTTTAATTCCATATCATGATATCTGAACTGACTATGTTAAAAACCCTGGTGGCAATTTGCAACAGCTAATAAAAGAGACGAGATACTCCTAATGCTGTTCAAAGTGGCCGTACCTAGCCTCTTGTATCCATGTTTTAATGTAGCCTACGTGTTCGTAGTTAAATGTCAAACTGAAATTACTTAGCACAATATTTCTGGTTATTCAAAAAAAAAGTTAGTTTCAGAAAATAATTACATTAAAACTTGATTTAAGTGTCTAGCTCAGTGTAGGGCGAAACTCTTTTCGAGTTAATCATAAGCAAAATTTAAGCTGTGGTAGTCTAGGCTGACAAAATGCAACATGGCGTCGCCTCTAGGGAGAATTTTCTAGAACTGATAATGGCCGACGCTGGAATACCACTTGAAATACCTTCCTTAGATTACTTAGCTGGAAAGTAGCTGTGAAGTTCCCGTTGCTCTCGTTGATGAATATTAACTTTATTTAGCAAAGAAAACTCTTCAGATGTGTCTCGTAGGAAAATGTAGAACTGGGCGGGCGTTTCAAACAATGTGTGGAGCCTGGCTCGTACACGTTTAGTCGCTAGATGCCGTTAACCCCTAAATACCAAAACCTAACAAAGGATCAATATTTCAGCTCTCAGACATGCTAAACCACTTAAAATTATTTCACATTATGTTAAGGGGAAGTGTCCAACACCCTATCAGCTAAGTAGAAATCCTACACTACGCCTACGTACAGGCGAGCGTCCTAAGATACGTCTGCTCGCGGTAGTGGTTACTGGAAGAGAGAGCGAGCCGTAAGCACGTTTGGCTGGAGCTAACGTAAGGGTCTATCATTCCAGCCGATCATTAGTCAGAGTTCGAACCTCTGGGCCAATGGGGATGGAAACTTAAAAAATACCTCCCAAACAAATGACTTTGAAGCTCCTAACTGATGAAAAACCTAGAATATATGGTCTCGGGACAGATACGAAAATATTATAAAATAGGAAACACAAAATGAGACCGAAAAATGAAAATAAAATTCTTAAAATAGAAATAAACAAAAACAAATGAAATCTAGTTAATTTCCTATATTAAAAAATAAAGCAAATTTTCCTCCGTACATCAAATTAAAAATTTCCTAACGATATAAGAAACATATTGAAAGCAATAACAGAGCAAATATGAGAATACATACGTTATATGTGCAGAAACGGTGTTTACATAAAGAATATACATAAGATATTACGTGAAAATGTCAAATGGTAAAAAAAATAATAATTTAAATTACATGTAAGTAATACAATTAAATGCATTTAAAATTATGTAAAACATATACATATATAATTTATAAACATAATGACAGTTGTAATTGATGAAAATATTACGCGTATACGGAGTGAGTCTGAATTTGACCAACAAACACTGCCTGGATATTTCTTACTAGGGGGTAGAGCGTGACCTTTGTTTTTGTATTGTCACGTTGCTACAAAGGTTACCATGTTTCAAAATTTGGTTAACATACAAAGACTGAAAAAAATATTGCATACATATATGTAGGTAATAATCAAATTATGTGGAATTAACTCAACTTTGAAGCGACTGCGATTCCATTTAATATTTATCTATAAACTATGCCACTGCTGCCCCACTTAACAAATTTATATGCACTAAGGCAGCACTGGGAATCGCTCTATCCACTGAGCCACTAAGGCCCAATTAACTCAAATTTGAAGCGAGACATTTAAAGTAAACAAAAATGATATTCCATTACCTTCATACCTCTATGCAATATTCTCTGTGCATTAATACAAAACGTTTCATAGATAAAAATTAATAAAAAATGAGTTTTTAATGTAAAAGGTAATTATTGCATAATCTAATCTTGCTGAAATTCGTACTTGAACTATATTTTACCCTTAGGATTCGCTGTGCGAAATTTGAAGAACTTCTGTTGAGTTTCAAGGGACTTAGAGGTTTTAAAGACGGACAGACAGGCAGACAGACAGAGATCGTCTACTTATTATATAGGATGATAAAATTAATTGATGACGTATTTGCTCTATTTCGCCTATAATGTTTTGTGATAACAGTACGCCCCTTTGAAGTTGAAGCTGAAACACAAGTTTATTGTAAATTTAACACAAAATATTTAAAGTGGACGGATACCTACAACCACTGTATACCACGGCAGTCAGCGAAATTTAGTCTATGAGGCACACTCCGCCAGTCATACTAACTACGTCAGCGTAGGTGTCACCGTCTGAACACACATATTTCAAAGTTCTATCACACCAGTTATGAGGCAATGTTCTAGGTACACCGAGGAGTTGAGTGTTTACAGTGGCAGAATATTTGTAAAATAAAAACTTAAACCACGTTCGTTTCACATATATCGCACCAGTGTCCCTCATTTGGAGACCACAAACATGTGCTCTCAGGACTTCTGTCGTCGTACGCCTGCCAATCAGCATCTACCCACATCAAGTGTGGCGAGTGTTGTTCGCCTGGCCAGGTGCAATTATTTAATGGTTTCGAAATTTTTACTATAATCCCTCGAAAATGATGGGATTTAGGTGATAACGCAAGACAACCTAAAGCGCTATTTAGCAACTCGAAATTGAGAAACAATTTATATCCGAAATAACGAAGATCTATGCAACATAAAAACTGCAACCCTTATTTTTTGTGACATTTGATAACAACGCCGAGCTTTGAAGTGGTTGTAGACATCCGCTCAATTACACATTACCATGAAGGTACCTGTTGTAAATAAAATATTTTTGTAATATTTGCAGTAATCATGTGATCTAGCTCTTATTCCAAAAGCGAGCATCGCTATTACGAAGCATTTTAGGCCAAACATCGACATCGATTAATTTTCTCGTATGAAATATGTTGGCAGAGTTCGATGGTCTAATCAAAACTCAACCTGTGAGAAACACATTTACTAAAATTTAAAAACATTGTTTTCATAATTTTATGCGAGAAAAAGTTAACTACCTTTATTACGAAAAGCTACAACAAAAAAAAGTTATGTCACCTCAAATGATTCTTTAAATCCCTATGCTATGAATAAGGATATTCGAAATGCGACACTTGACATGCCTATGATTACGGTTTAATTTCTATGTCAAAAGTGCATTTTATTGTGTAAATATTGTAACTTTAAGTTTTGTGACACTAAGCCACTATTGGGGTCTCTACCTACTGAGCCTCTGCGGCCCCACTATTGGGTACTCTACCCACTGATTTACTGCGGCCCCACTATTTTGTGCTCTAGCCCCTGACCAATTGCGGCTCACTATTGGATTATCTAACCACTGAGCTACTGTGGCCCCACTATTGGGTTCTCTAGCCACTGAGCTACTACGGCCCCACTATTGTGTTCTCTAGCCAGTGAGCACTGAGTTTTTGTGGCACCACTATTGGGTTCTCTAGCCACTGAGCTACTGCAGCCCCACTATTGGGTTCTCTAGCCACTGAGCTACTACGGCCCCACTATTGTGTTCTCTAGCCAGTGAGCTACTGCGGCCCCACTATTGGGTTCTCTATCCACTGAGCTACTACGGCCCCACTATTGGATGCACTAGATCCTGACCAGCTGCGGCCCCATAATGGGTTCTCTAGCCACTTATCTACTGCGGCCCCACTATTGGGTTCTTTAGCCAGTGAGCTACTGCGGCCCTATTATTGGATTCTCTTGCCATTGAGTTACTGCGGCCCCACTATTGGGTTCTCTAGCCAGTGAGCTACTACGGCCCCACTATTGTGTTCTCTAGCCAGTGAGCTACTGCTGCCCCACTATTGGGTTCTCTATCCACTGAGCTACTACGGTCCCACTATTGGATGCTCTAGATCCTGACCAGCTGCGGCCCCACTATTGTGTTCTCTACCCACAGAGTTGCTGCGGCCCCACTATTGGGTTCTCTAGCAACTGTGTGACTGCGGTCCGATTTGATATATTTATATTCTCTAAGACACTGCTGCCTCACTTTGAATCACTCCAAACACTGAGCCACTGCGAGCCAATAGACAAAAAAAGAACTTTTTTTAAACAATGCTTTTATTATGCAGTAACATTACAATAAGAATTTTCCTGAAGGAATTATACAAATTTACAATTATTATTTTTCTTTAAGTAACGAGATATTTGCACAGGATTAAAAGTAGCCTATGTTACTCTCCGGTTCTCCAAATATATCTGTGCAAAAAATCACGTCGATCCGTTGCTCCGTTTTGACGTGAAAGAAGGACAAAAAACTCACTTTCCCATTTATATAGTAGTAATATCCTTACTACTATATAAATGGGAAAGTGAGTTTGAATATATTGTGTGTGTGTGTGTGTGTGTATATATATATATATATATATATGTGTGTGTGTGTGTGTGTGTGTGTGTGTATATATATATATATATATATACACACACACAATATATATATATATAAGACACGTACACACAACAGTACCAACTACGCGTTTGTCAAACGTTGACATTTAGTTGGAAAGGTAGGCTATATATACATAGGGTCGGAGCACGCAAATTTCTACAACGTATGCCCAGCGGAATATAGCAACAAATAATTTGCTACCTCGAAAAATTTTAAGAGTTTACTTGGGACGCTTCACACAATGATGTCACTAAATCAAAATATGTCATAACCTATCACAACCAAAGTGGCAATATACGTTGGCATTTAGTTGGAAAGGTTGGAAATATGTAGGATTAGAAAACATACATAAATGCAACGTTGGCCCAACGTAATATGCCAACCAAATATTTCTACTCGAAAATTTTAATGAGATACCTTAGAATAACATACATCAACACGTCACTATATCATTAAATGTCAGAACATGTCGCAACTGCAATTACTGAAAACTTTAAAAGGGTTATATAAATGTTGCCACAAGTTGGTAATCATACTTTTGCTAATGTGTATGTATTTTTATGTTGGGCCAACGTTCTAAAACCAGCATTCTGTGTCAAAGTTAAGGAATATATATTCGTAAATAAAATAATAACCCTTTACTGCATTTTATGAAATACACTGTTTTTGTACGATACTTGCCATTTTTATTTGAAATATGTGTAGTTAGTTTTAAGTTGTGGGTATGTTCGAAACCAGAAAATTGATGATTGATATTTTTTTTAGTTGGGCCAACATTGAGTAACTAACATATTTCCAACAATGCTCAATTGTATTTTTGGAATGAAAAAAACCTTTTAATGTTTGCTTAACATTTAGGTTTTTTAATATATGAATGTTTTTGTTTCAAATTGAATTTGATGGTCGAGGTTGGCTGAGTGTTGGCAACAAGTTGGTAGAGATACAGTTGTTAATTTGCATTAATTTTTATGTTGTGCCAACATTGTACAACCAAAACTTTAATGCCAAAGTTAGGGAATAGTTATTCTAAATTAAATTAATTCGTATTTCCTGTGTTATATGAGATACAGATGTTGTTCACGATGCTGAACATTTTTCTATGAGATATTTTTAGTTAGTTTTATGTTGGAACAATGTTGGGAACCAAATGGTTGGTGTTAGGTCCTTTTTTGTTAGTTGGGCCAATGTTGTGTAAATAACATAATTTCAACAATGATTCATAGAAAGTTTGGGAAGAAAAAAACACAATTTTCCATATTTGCTTAAACATTTGATTTTTTTTTTTCATAAACTAATTTGTACTAAAATATATATTTTGATGGTCGTGGTTTGGCTGGGCCTGTTTTGCACCTAGTTTTTTAGATTATAAGTGGGAATTGGGGATGTTTT